>CM029530.1:33664741-34168466 GCA_017141395.1 Laodelphax striatellus | reverse complement strand
TAAAATGAAATGAATTGTTCTGTAACCGAAATCATTCGAGACTGTCTCTTTATTAGGAATAAAGTGATAAGCTCATTCATGAGCCATATCTCACTTCACCAAAAATGTCAAATTATTTCATATCCCATTTCTATGAACTTTCTTCTGGGACGTCTGGACCCATATTTTCCAACTGCCTAAGTGATCTTTCCCTTTCTCAAGATCTTTGAATGGGAACATCATCCTTATTAACACTTGAATAGTTTTAATAGAAATATTTTTTATATTCTATAATTCTAAAAAAATTAAGTGATTCATTGGAATAATTAAAGAAAAGGATATATTGTGCTGAAATGATTGATTCTCCTGTGATAATAATTTCCCATCACTAACTTTATTATCAGTCATAATTGAAGATTGGAAATAAAACATATATCTGCGATGTATTGCATGCAGTGTATTTGTGTATTTAAAAGTTCCAGTTGAGAAGATATTGGATACAGTTTCATGTGATAAAAGATATTGCAGAATTTTTCTTGTTCATTAGTCTACAATTTTCAATGTGAATTAGATAGGCCCTTTTTACTTGGAAAAACTGTTACCAAATCTCTTAAATTCAACACATAATAACGAAATCAAACATTACAAAATTGTTGAAAGAACGTGTGTAGTAACTTACTGTATTTTAAACCTAACTCACATCTTGCGTAAGTCAAGTACTTGATTCTTAATTATACTCCTTTGGATATTAAGTACTTCTCTGCATTACTCTGTCCTACAAAATCCATGTAAATCTTATAATTTCATTACTACCTCATCAGAACAGTAAGATGAAAAATTAATATTGTAACAATATATAGACCGTCACAGTGACAAGGTCCTATTATATATATTTTCATCTTTGTATACGATCAAAAATTTGTGGTTTATAATATAATCAACATGTAGACTGGCTTTGATATTTCTTGGACGTCAAGAAACCCTTATTTTAAACCCTTATTTTAGGGTTTATAAATTTACTATATAAATATGGTGACTTCTTTGCATTATTTTTAATGGAATTACTTTACACAATAGAAGCCTTTTTATAAAAAAATTGAAATAGATCCTCACTTGCTCCTAGCTCTTGAAAACTTGCTTCAATGTAAATATTGTGGAAACGTTTCACCCACTGAATTCACTTATTTTCTGTTTTATTGCTACTATCAAGGTTGACTTCAACGAGATTCCCTCTGAGGAGAACATGCCTTTGGTGGGTTATTCTTAAACTGATGTAATATATCGAGGTCATTCCATTGTCACACATTCCTAACATCAGCTCGAGCTTCTTCTCGATTAATTTCTTTTCATCAACTATTATGTCATGCAGCTTCTTCATTGTAATTACTCACATCAACATTGAATCACCGCTTTCCATATCATTCTAATCATATTGTCATCTTCATCTGTTTTTCATCAAGGTTCTGTGTTATTAAATTTGTTCGATTTCGTTTTTATTGTTTATTTGACAGCTACTCTCAATAATACCGTCGTACTTGATCACACCTACAACATATTGCAATGACACAGCTACAATGCCCAGCAATATCTGTTCGGCTATTTTTTATCAGAATGTTGTAAACAAATCTCGATAAATAACTCACTCCTCGTTACTTGATGTTGTGTATGTTATCTGTGTAAATACAATCAATTATTCAAAATAAGAGATTTTGTGGACTCACTCAAGCGCTATACAAAATTATAATTCACAAATTTCCTTATAATACCCGTGCTATCTTTCATGTACAAACTTGTATAATCTGCTGTTCTCTAGCACAGTAATTGCTTTAAATGTGAGTGGATGCACAGTGAAAAAGCTTGATATTTATGTTGGCATTGAGAACAGCTATAACAGATCACAACCGCTCATCAAATTAGACATTGACTCACAGAATTGCAAACTTTATGAAAAAGAAGTTCATGAAGATTGGGAATGTATGAAAAGAAAAATAACGAAGAAATGAAATAACAAAGGAACTCATCTCTTCCTTCTGATTTTAGACTCTATGATGATGCATTATGTCGTTTAAAAAAATTCTCTCATAGCAGCCAATAACAATACTGTATTATACTCAATCAACGATTGTAAAATTTATAATGGAAGAGTGATCATATCCACATTACTGCCTCTTTGAAATTCACTTATTATTATTTTAAAAATGTTTCTTAACAAGTAGGTACTGTATGAACAGTAAATTAAAACAGACCATCGTAGCTCACCTGAGCATTTGATTTATCATGTCCATTCGTATTAAATACGGCTCGTATTAAATTGAAAATGGAGCTTTGCAGATAGCAAAGGTTAGGGATGAGTGTTTTGGAAAATTTCCCAAGCTTCATCCATATTAGTCTCATTCATCAAACATGGAAGTAATCCAGTCATTTTATTCGCAGGAATTTCCTCATTCATTCAACTAGCTGAACCTTTTTATTCACCCTTCGATGTTGTAATTTCATATCAATTTGCAATCAACGTCGCTCTCACAAAACAATTACAAAATTCACAGCCAAGTCATATATACAGTTGAAATTAGAGAAACTTCTAGTAAAAAGATTGATTCATTACTGTACTTGAATTGACTAAAAGTGTAGAGAAATGTTCTCTACGTTCTCTTCGAAATGTTCTGTAGAGAAACGTTCATGTTATACAATGGAAGTATAGCTTTATTATCGTCTTATACATAAACTTTTTGTTTTAACCTAAGCTTATTGTCTAATGGAAACTGATTCTTTTCTGTCTTGTTTCTGACTAGACTGTTGATTCAGCAACAAATACTGAAGAGGTATGAGCAATTCAACGTAGAAGGATGTGCGTGTTTTTTTAGAATTATAAATTGGTGTTCAAAACAACTTTCAGTACAGTGCAGTTGTTTGGTGTACCTATAAAAATCTGACGCTTCATTGAATTATCCCAAAATAAATAAATGCCTTTCAAATTGTAGACGCATAACAAAAAATGCTGTCTCAATTTTTGAAGTTTGAATGATCCCGTTTTGTGTTTTTGAACCTTGCTTTTGATGGTAAAGCTGTACGTATTTGTGATATGAATGCCAATCCCCTCAGATTTGCGCCCCCATTGAAGCTTTGTACTAATGCGATTCATCATTTCATACAATCCATGTTTTCATAGATACTACAGCACAGAGGACCAACACTCTCATTATCTTTAAGATTTACTAAATTTAGAAGAATATATTTTTATCTTAAAATATAACAACATTACAATAGATGTAGTATTACATATTCTTCCTCTACTCTCTACAGATTTAATGTTACCTCTTGAAAGAAATAAAAAGCACTTAAGCAGTATGAAAAGTGGACATATATTATCATAATGATATATGTCAGCCTCCACACTCTTTTTCACATTTCAATCAGTCTTAATAGATGTATGGTTCGAATAAAATCGTGTCATTGCTTGAAAGAAATTCAATTGTAATTTACAATGAAAGCTGACTAATGTTGAAAAATGACTCAGTGACATTTTCAATAATGCGATAAAAAAAAAAAATATTGGAGTATAATAAAAGAGTATGGAGTTCAGTAAAACTGTTTGTCAAATAGCTTGGCTTTGAAACAGCATCTTCACTCGAATAATTTGTTCTTATATTGTTGAATTTAGACTTGAAAACACAAATTATTTTAGTCCACTAATTCGAATGGATTCTCTTAGAATATCTCGTTGGTTATCTATCTTATTGTATTTAAATGACTAATGATCAAAATATTTTCTTATCTCACCTAACTCAGGAGTCTTTGTATAGGCCTATTATTGAAACACTGATCAATAAAAGACAACCTAATAAACCTATGATAGGATTCTATCATTATTTATAGACAGACGGCTTATAATTTGGCTTTATTTCGAGTATTTTTTAAAGTATGTATTTTTCTTTGTAAACAAGGTTTCTTACGTTTATGATCATGTTTTGTGATTTTTACTTTTTTCAATTATTAATTTATTTCTTGAATGTGTACTATTGACATCATTCATTCTAGTCATATTGCCATTCTTATACAAATTCACGTATTCCATCATTGTCATTCTCATGATCATGTCATCCATTGTTATAATTCGATTATAAGTCGTAGTTTTTTCACTGTTCATGTATTGAGTGTTTAAAAATAATTGTACCCAAGCAAGAGAATGCACTCATATGTAAGTTCATATAGAAAAGATTTCAGCAATCCAGAAGTAGCTTTATCCTTCATGGAACGAAATGGACAATGTTTTAATTATTACTCTTATATTCAGTAACGAATACTGAAATAGCTTTTTTTGTCTAAATCATCTTTTAATAGTCACTTCTTTCTATTAAAGAGTGCATTTTCAATAGTGTTATTCAATTTCTATGTTGAAGCTGTGAGAACACCTTCCCATATATCAATAATTCCTTATTCCAATTAATGATAATTCCTTATACCAGAATTTTCGTGTAGTATCATGAAAGAAATTACTTCTTACGAAATTCATATTGAACATGAAAATATCAATCGTTAATATTAGATTCATTGATTATCATCATCAGTCAGTATTTATGCAGAATTGTTTGTTCAAGAATAGAGCCTTATAACATGTATGCTAAGCCTTTGCTTTTGAACCGTATTCATTCATTAACTCTTGTAAATTTAATTATATCTGGGGCCTGTTTCATAATTTCCAGAAATACTGTAAAACACGAAAAAGGCTATAACACACTGGACTTGTGAGTTAATTGCATAGCACGTCGTGCCATTGATGTGTGGTGTGTGACCGCCTTTCATCTTTCCTACAGGAGTTCTAATATTTTATGAATCAGGCCCAGGTTTCCAAAACTTGAACTTGTTGCTACATTAGCTAAAGTTGCTTGTAATTTGAAAAGTGTAATTGGAAATTTATTCTTCTTGAAATAATCCTATTTTAATATTAATTAAAATTATTAGCAGCATATTGAGCGAGTTTTATATTCAATAAATAAAGGTAGTGGAACATTCAAGTTCCATCACAATTGAATATTAGTCCTAATGTAAAATGAACTACATAACTACCCTACCTCAGGCATGAAGATCAAGTCTTTTTTCAAATTTATAAAATATTATTATATACGTTCATTCAGCTATTGATTAAGTTGAAGATAATTCTGGACATTTGATGAACAAGAAATGAATAATTTCACATTTTTGATACATGAGCTTGTAAAAAATTGTTTCACTAGCTTGTCTTATGAAATGGAAAAACCTGATTTCAAATATACAGTAATGAAGTTACTATGTTGATGATATATCAACAACCAAAATAGATATTGCAGATAGAGTTGCTATTCTCAACTTAGAATTGGAACATAGTCTTGAGCCTGTTACTATCATTATAAAATTGTTAAAAATGATAAGAAAATATGTTTTCCAGCATAATCTTGGATTGAGTTTAAAACACGATCCTCACCACAAGTTGTTCTAACTCACATTTATCTCGATATTTTAGGTTCAAGCAATAGTTGATCATCATCACGACATCAAGGCAACAAAGAATCAGACTCAGGAGCAGAAATCCAGAACTATAAGGTTCCAGGAGCCTTCTGAGAAAGACGAAGACAAGCAGGTGATTATAGATTGAGATATATTTGAGTTTTTTCCATAATGAAAAACATGTATAATGCTTTCAACTATTTCTCTTGAAAAATTGGACGAGTTCAAGATATTGAATAGCTTCGGTAGTTTTCCATACCGTACTGAGGAATTCAACTATGCAAAAAATACGATTCCTATTTGTATATTCATGATTGGTTAAGTGACAACCTAACCAATTTTCTCTATTGTTGTTCTCTATTGAAGGAGCAGAACCAGACAGATGGAAGTTCTGAGAAGTCACCCACCCCTAGTAACAAATCCCCTGCAGCTACCAACAATGCAACGTCTGGAGATAACCCAGCAATAACGCCGTAAGTATTGAATCTTCTATCGTCCTAGATCACTGACCATTGATTTTGATAATTTTATTTTCATTGAACAAATTTAAATCAGGAATATGTTTAGAAAGAATTGAATTGTCTTTATTTGGTTATAATGATTTGAAAAATAATTGCCAAGTTAACCTCGTGGATTATTTAGATATAAATAATGAAGTGAAGAAGTTTAGTCTGTACAACTTTGAAAAAAATATGTTGATATTGTTCAGTCTTATTTGAATATCGGTTTTGAAAGTCACTGTTCTATTTTGAGTCGTGAATTTCTCTGAAAAGAAGTTAAATCTATTCTATTTGAGAATACAGTAGTCCAATTGAATTTATATAACATTGGGCTATTTATTCCTTGAGTAATAATTAGCCATTTTAATTAACGTCAACTCTACTCTATATACAAAGGAAAATAAACGGATCGAATAAGTAATAAATTGATTTCGTTAAAAAATTACAGTCCCAATTGTGTGTAAGTACATAAAATGAATAGGTTTTATCTAATTGAAACTAACAATTATTGAATGAAAACGTTTCATCTGACTGTATTGTCTGTAGTAGAAGTTTATTCAGCTTTAATAATTATTGAAAATGTTATAAAAATTTGAACGAATGATTTTTCACACTTTTTAGTGAATGATCGTCTATTTTCTGATGTTCTGTGATTATGGAATTGCTGCTTTTTACAGAGACGAGAACAATGTGAGGCGAATGCACACAGCAGTGAAACTCAATGAAGTGATTTCAAAGCGATCCTATGAAGCTCAACTCGTCATTCTTAATCTACCTGGTCCTCCTCGTGACACTAAGGCTGAGAGGGAGTCAAACTGTATCCTTTTCAAAATGCATATTCAACAAATCTTTATTGTCAGTTATATTAATTTCCGGCTCTCAGTTGTCTACTACTACTTTTCTCAGTAACTACTTTTATTTCAATTTGTCTCTAATATCTTCTCGATAGTGTTAATTTTTAAAAATTAAATTGAAACCCCCAGGAAAATACTACATACTACAAACTTTTGAAATGAAATAAGCATTCGAAATGAACTAACTGTATATAATATAGACGGCATTGGGCACTTTCATACCTTTTCCATTTAATCACTTATTTCACTGAATCATCATAATGATCACTACTTGAATCACTTGTTTTGTCTTGAATTGGAAAATTATATTCCTACTTATTTTTTAGGGTGATGCTCACATGAGCTCTAGGCTTGTGCGAGGGTATTATTTTGCATATTATTGATTTTAGGTTACGAGTAAGTGAGATTATACGCTAGAAAATGATGCTCTTTTGATAATTATGATGAGTAAATGCTGAATCTGAAATATTGTACCTTGACCGTTTGCTATCAGACATGGAGTTCCTAGAGGTGTTAACAGAGGGCTTGGAGCGCGTGCTAATGGTGCGGGGAAGTGGTCGCGAGGTGATCACCATTTACTCGTGAAGAAGCACTTCTGTGATCACAATATTAGTCTTTTATAAACAGTCTTCAAGTCAGTGCACAATTCTAGCTCTAGGTTTTATTATTAATCATTGGTCGTTCATACAAGTCTCATCACCCATTACACATCTCAACTTGTGTCTCTATCATTCAAACTTGAAGCTCAGACTATTTAATGACACGACTATCTCTTATAATATTATTGTGTTAGAAACACACTTAGAAACTATTTCTAACAATTTCAACTCGAATTAAGATCTATAAATCAACTGATAAGTATTATCAGTACTTAATGACTAGTTATCTTTTCGTCCTGTAACTAAGGGTGCTGCCTAAGTACCGTCTCATAAACATATTCCCTCTCAAAGAGGTTTATTGATTTTAACGATTTGACTTCAAATTAAGTACAGTACTAATAATAATAAATTTCTTGTTACTAATGTCATTAAATGGTTTGTATTAAAGTTTGAAAAATAATTAATTCAACCGTTCGTGTTCAATAAATGAATGGATAGATAAAAATATCGGGTTAAAGAAAGAGAGAATACTATGTATGTTATGAGTTTTACAAGGTTACCATTGATTATTGTGAACTACATTTTACTCGAGAAATAATGGTTTTAAATTGATGACATTCATTCATTGATAAAGATCTATTCAAAATCTATGTCGAATCATATTTCAATTATTATAAATAGGAAATTTTTCAACCTATAACCTTCCTATATTCATTAATTATACTGCATTTATGAATCAATTCTCAAGGAATAGGTATGATTATGTTTTAATAGTTGTAACGGAGACTTATAGATGTTGTTCATTAATCTAAGATTTGTATGACATTTTCAATTTTGTGACAAACTAAGTATTATTTCGATGAGGAATAAATTTCAAATTTCTCTTCAGGATTATAATATGTTTATGTTTTAAAACTTTGTGAAGCTCATAACAGTGATATTGATGTTGTGCATTTGATAAGGTTGAAATTCAATCTTCAAAACAAGATCCACATCAATTATATGTTCAAATTGAGAAATTTCGAGTGATATGAGAAAAGATTTATCAGAAGAAATGCATTATAATCTATTGGTGAAGTGATCGATTGCGCTTAGATTTAGCCTATTGTCATGTTTCTGATTCTAAGAGACATCATCCTCATACTCAGTTCTCATGAATTCTTTTGTAAAAAATTCATACTTCACATTTAAAAGTATTAGTAATGTATTTCTTGGAAATACAGTAGATTCATCAATGAGTGTTGCACGTATCTGAATTTCTATTCAAACAACAAAAATATAATGTAAAAGTTAAAGACTTGGCTCATTTTTCTACTCTGTGTTCCGTATGTGTAAATTTTTATTGTAAACTTTATTGTCGTGACTATATAAAATATTGATCTATAGTTATCTAATGAACGTATCAAGTGATAATTTATTATATTATTATTAACTAAAGTAATGGAATGCATCAAGTTATTAACTTTATATAAAAGTGAGAAACATTTTAGTGAATTTGAACCAAGAGTACTCATTACAATTAATCAGTAGTGTAAACAGATAGAAAAAGAGTTTACTTGTAGTAACTTAATTCTCATATTCTCACAGTATCATGATCAGTATCATTATTGATAACCTCATCGAGCTGATTCCGATGATAATGTTGGCAAATTGTCAATATCTCTTAGAAGAATCTACTCAAACGTACAAACTACATTGTTCAATTTAATTGCATTTTAAATAGTGTTGGTCGTTATAAAATGATAAGTTTCAAGTACTGATGTATGTGGATGGAATAGGTTAAGACTTGTTCATTTTATATAGTGAGAGATATTGCTTTAGTAGATCTTAGGAACGTTAATTTTCTGGAGTACTGTTGGTAATTACTTGCTGATCTGTGAAAATTACTGTACTCTTTTGATGTCCTATAGTTTCTAACAATTTTGTATTAGAAGAAAAAAGAATAATCACTCAATAAGAGTTTAAAATGTTAGTCCTATGTTGAATGCGTGGTACTTATCAATAACAAAATGCTAGATAAAAATGATCAATTCAATTATCATTGTAGTAGTCGATTAGCTAGTCTCATAATTGCGTTGGATGTGATAAAAATCGCTAGCTCTTCTCATGATTGAGAGCTACTTACCTTCAATCACTTCATATTGTATTATAGTAGAAAATATAATATGTTGTGATCTCTTGTAAAAATGAATTTGAATTATATTATTAAAGTCTATCAGCATAAAATGAAAGATTTTTAGATAAGAGTAGAAATTATAAGGTGTAAATATCTAGCTCTTCTTGTAAAAACCTAATATTTTAATAGCATTTGTTGGTTTGTGTACAGTTATGTTAGCTTCGAGCCTCCTTGTGAATGATCGATTTCAGTCTTTTTTCGACCATTCAAATGATGAACTAGAATTCGAATTTTTTATCTGATTGACTTTTGAGAATACCAAATACTGTACATTATTCTAATTTTCTTATTAACTCTTGGTACCATTATCTTGATTCATTTCTTAACTTTTAATTCAATTGTTATATTTTTTGTTTTATCTTCTGATTATGACAGTCACTGTTATATTTCTAAACATTTCTATGAACTGCATCTTGAAAATTGGATTTTATATTACTCATAGCCGAAATCATACATTATTTATTACCATTGAAGTCTTTTCAGCGAATAAGTGATTTTACAAGGAGGCTCTTAAAAATGTTACCAAGCAATATTATAAAGTTTATGATATGAAAGTATATTTTTAATCTTTCCATGACTGTAGATCGAATCAAAATCTTTATGAAGAACAAACTGAATAGGCCTAAACGAATAAGCTAGAACTGAGCATTCCATCTCTAGAATCACAAAAGGCCTGCATCCTATTTCTCAATACCATGAAAATAAGTAAAAAAATATTATCATATTTCATTATTTTGGAACACAGTTTCTGAAGCATGAATTCTAAATGAAGCATGTTCCTCTCTTGAAACAGATATGTACTGAAGATTATATTTAACTTCACTGGTTCATGATTTAAGATAGAATGGATCTTGAAACCTTGCTGAAAATTTCACTGTTCTCCTTTCATTTTATTTTTGCTCTTAATCAATATGGAAGGATTTCAATGCCGCAAAATCTAAAAGTGATTGAATGCCAGTTCTATAATTATTTCTTCTAGAAACTCTTGAAATTCCAACTCCACTTCAAAGGTTTTCACAGTGAAAGTTCTCAACACATGTTATTGAACCGTCATTGAGAGCTAGCTTTCCATACCTATAATACTTATAGCACTCTTTGCCCATACTTTACCCTCTCCCACGTTTCGTCTATTATTACACATTAAATGAGATTGAAAATTTTCCACTTTCTCAGTAATGTTCAGTAACTGTTCAATTAGTTGTTTTTCTTTGTGATTCGAATAGCAAGTCATTGGATCAGAGTATAAAATATTTTTGTAGTCAGAAATTATATTGATGTTGGAATTGAAAATTGATTTTCTTGAGTTGAGAATGGTATTAACTGGGATCTGAGTGATCGTGGTGGAAACCGCATTTTATAATATATTTTTATTTAATTGTACTATTGTGAAAAGAGGCTTTAAAAGGATTGATAGGCTTGATGAATGATAACTACGTCACCTCAATGTGTATCGCAGTGTAAAGTAACTTTAGTGAGACTTAAGAGGTGCTCCAACCAGAGCTTTTACCAGATTGTTATACATGTCACCATGTTTATCCTCCAATACAGCTTTGGTTCATCAAACAAATACAGTAATATGAATTTGTATGTATTTAGTGAGAAAATAACATGCAAAAGTGAAAAGATTGGAATAATATACTCCACGGGGTAATGATGATGAATGATATTGTACTAACTTGATAATAACCAGTGAAAATAAATAGAGAATAATTCTATTAACTGATGAAATTCTATAAATTCATCAAAACAATGAATGGATATTCAGGAAAAGAAAGATTAATAAGAAACCAACATTAAATTCGTTCATCCTATCACATTGATCAGTGCAGCTTTACATTTATCAATTTATTACACATTGATTTACATTCTTTGTAAGCTGTCTGTCATTCTCAAACCTATCAACATACAAAAACTTTGTTTCTATGATATTGTTCCGTTGGTAAAATTGTTAAAATTTTATCTATTCCCGTAATTGCGGAACTTCAATTGAATGTATAAACAATGCTTTATTGTTTTCAACTTATTGTACTTTGGTCCATTCTAGTTTATGAAGGATTCTCTGTAAAGGAATAAGAATAATTAGGAGTTCTATTATTTTTGAAATTCTACGATCAATTCTTAATATGGGGTGACATGGAGAAAGAACTGTCACAACTCGTCAATTTACAAAACAATTATGTATATTGTTTTTGAAACTCGTTTATCAACGTACTTGAATCCATAACAGCCCCCGTTATTGTGATTGTCAAAATGATTAAAATCCTGTTATAGAAACAGCAAATAATGCAATAATGCTTAATGAAACTAAACAGTATTCTAGATTAAAGTAGACTAAGAAATAGGCTTACGTTTCAACCTATAACTTGGGTTCCTGAAAATAATATTTAATTAGCATAGGCCTAAGTGGCGTGCAGATAGAGCTTGTAAAAGAAATTGTTGTTCATCTATAACACATATATTTTTGCATTGAGTTAATTATCCAACATTTTGTTGAACAAAATTAATCAATGATTTAATTTTCTGCATTTCAAAGCTAAATAAACCTCAATCAAGCTCAATCGGTTCAATTACGTTCAACTAGGTTAATTTACGGTATGGAGGCTATGTGTTTGTAGCTGGGATTGTCATCATAATACACATCAATGTGCAATGTAGACAAGCGTGAATTATAATCAAATTTAATATTTTCCTACCCTATGTATCAAGTTAAATTAATTATGTTGAGAATTAAGATGAAAGAGCCTTTAAGATCACTAGATTTTTAAAAATTATATTTTTTGAATAAATTTCATGCAGACCTATATTTTGATCAGAAAAAGGAATGTTATTGAAAATTGTTTCAAAGTTCTATTAAAATGTTAGTGTCATGAATATTCTAATTGTTTTGTTATAACTTATCAAAATATTTTTGATGGTTTACTAGAATGACAAGTGACATATTTTATCAATCAAATGAATGGAACATGTACAGTAAACTTACTCCTTATAAGAGAATGGATTAAATCTAGCTGTAGTTTAGTTGAATGAATAGTTTATAATAATATTGAGCAGATAAATGTTGTCTAATTATTATGATTATAGCAGTAGGCCTACTGTACCCCATCTAATGTGGAATATGATGTTCATTGAATTAAACGTTGGTACTTTTAGAATAAGGAAACATTATGTGATTTTTGCATCTTAACTGTTGAATTTATTATGTTTGGCTAGATATATATTTCAATCTAAAAATATTTCCGGTTAAATCACGATTTGAAGTTTTGGTGATTGTGCCTTCAATTATGTTTAATTTGTATAAATAATGTAGAATCATAAGAATCAAATGTTACAAGCATTTTCCCTCCAATAATTCTTGCATCATTATTTGATTTGCTCTGCATCCATTCTATAATGAATAAGTAAGTACTTTGTTCATTTGTTGGAAAATTGTTTTATGAATGACTTTTTGTGAGTATTCCCCAATAAAATTTACTCAATATTGATCGTGACCCTTTCCCATTACTTGAAATTTGTGAGTCGACAGACAACAGGTTTAAGAAGAATGAAAGTTATTCAATCATGCTTCTCTGGAATATCTCCTCAAATTCAGTTTGCTATAAATTTCATTAAAACATATCTATTGCCAAGATTCTCCTCTCTTACTGAAATCTAAAATCGAATGTAAAATCTAAAATATCACCGTAATTATTATAAAAATTGAGTGCACTCCCTTAACAGGAATATCTTCAACTAAAATTTTATAGATATAAGATTTACAAAATTATATTATAATAATGAAACATTTATAATGAGCTCTATTTCAAAACTATTTATAAGAATTCTGAAGCTGTTAATCAGCTAAACTTTTTAACGAATGCTAGTGTACATAAATCTTATGACAGTAACAGTGAAGTATACTTTTTAGCACGATATAAAACATTAATACTTGATGGAACGTTGGTATTGGTGTCTTCTGAATAATATTATTCACAGCCTTTTCCTTTGATTTGAGTTTCTTTAATATCCAATCATTTGGTTCTTCCTTCATTCCTTGATACAAACACTGCCTACATTTTCAATTCTTGATACCGTTACCAGTTTTCAAAGCGCAGGTTGAATATAAATAATGTATCCTGTGCAGTGTGCACTTCGTGTGTATCGTTGGAAGTTTTTTTACAAAATCGAGGAACCGAGACCTTGGTTCAATAACCTTTGATAAGACCCCGAGAGACCTCGCCTTATCAAGAATAGAAAACAGCTTGAAAATGACACTTCTTATTGAGGCCCCAACCTTAAATGCAAGAAAGCAATGATAATAAGTTCCCTTATAGGATGTCCGCTTTTCAGACAGTAGCATGGTTTGAAATATAACTGTATCGTTAAAATTATCAATAACAGTACTTGAAAATATAATTATAAATCTCTATATGTTATGTACATGCCCAAAATTCCACCATCAGCACACTCTACTCATCGTGAACAATGTGGATTCATTGAGGATACAGAGAAATAAAATAAATCTCAATTTAGTGATAAATACTCCACAATGAGCAGTTTGTAAATATGTAATTTGTATGATATTTGATGTTTCTCAATGTACAATATTATTGTTATGGTAATGCATAATTTGTGCCTGTTCATTGAATAATCAAAATGTATTGATGTGTTTCATGTTTTGCTTATTTTTAATATTGTATGTAATAATCTCCACCAAAATCCTGAATAAGTTGTCTTGTCCAACATATTCTTTTCAATATATTTTTAATTATGAGATATTAGCTGTTATCACATAAGTTGGTGTTATATCAACCTTGTTGATTATCCAAAAACATAAGCGGACTGTGATGAAATCTGTGTAATATTAATGTCCCCCAGATGTTCAAGGCATCAATACTGCCCAAGTGGAAAACTTAAAAAGTAGACCATGCAAGAACTAAACAATTTATAACAATCTCATAGTTATGAATTGTTGTTTGCTTGCACGTGTACTTGGTTGTATGTTTTAGCCCTATCATGTGGATGTTACTAATTTGAATTGGATTTTTCGTAATAGATTGTTATATTAAAATAGTATTGCAAACAACCATTTCTTGATTCCGATGTAGGAAAGAAAACTTTCAAAGAAAACAAATCTTTATTGTAACATGAATCTTTATATATGAATAACTAATACTGTACATGAATGATAATAATGGCTATGGTTACTAAAATGATAGTAATTATTACCAAGCTCAAATAATCTACTTGCATAATTATGTTTTATTATGGATGTCGATGTTCTACCAGAAGTCAGAATTATTGAATAGGTACTGATATGTCTATAACAAGAGTATAATATCAATTATTATGAAGATACGGAATGCTATGAAAATATTATCATTAGTATTGATAATAGGTTCGTTTCAAGTAAGTTATTGTTATAGATTTATGGAGTATTATTCTCATTATTAAGCTTTTGTTTACTTCAGTAGTATAATATTAATGGTACAAGCTTAGATTACATTGTGAGTACTGTGCAAAATTAACTTGCAATTAATACAGCTTTCATGGAGGATGAAAAATAAATAAGCTACTATACTAATATATTACGGTATTTTATAGATAACATCTTGAATCTGAATGAAGCAGTCAAATCTGTTCTCTCGTACGCGATAGTTGTTACGTTGATTTTCACAGCCCAAAATGTAGCAAAACCCAAATGGAACTGCTTGTTTTTTCTGGGGCAAGTGTGATAAAAGTGGCGAAATTTGATAACAGTAATATCACAATACATAAATTACCATATTACATTATTGAAATTGGGGATATTTTATTAACGATTCTAAAAAAATGTTTCAACAGTCTTCTTCAATGTAATTACGTTACCGTACTTGAAGTAAGATTTCTCACTTGGATAATATTTTCATGATGAATTTTATTACATTGATTATGTTGATAAGGCGCCAGGAATAAAATTGTGTCGTAGAATACCAAATTCACTCTTGTGATTGATTCGTGCCGTCTCCTGTTCAGATGAAATGTTGAGGAGGAATAAAGAGTAAACAGTTAGTCTGTGAGACAGAAAAAAAACAAAGTTTAACTATTGTTAATTCACAAATCAATGTTTAGAAATTGTTGGAATTCTCCTGAATATATATTTCATTCCAGGTCTCATATCAATTTACTGTGGTCCTGGGATACGTTATAATTGGAAAATAGCCAGTAAAAAGTATTATTAGGTATTATTAACACCTTAATCATAGGCTGTGAGACACCAAAGGAAAATGAAGTGGATATAGAATTTATATGGAATGTTTCTTCTTAAAGATGGAATTCAATTATGAGATAATATTAATCTAAATGTTGTTACTGCCTTTAGGGAATGCCAGTTGCCATATAATTATTAGTTGAGTGTCATTAGAGTCATGAAAGTATAACTTCAAATATAGACATTTAAAAATCAAATAAATTTTAAGATAATGAGTTGAGAAATAATAATTATAATCATTATCATAAAACGTATGTGTTGAAAATAAAAAATAAATATAAATTTGAAAAATATATTATTGGTTTTATTTTTAATTCATCCCGAAAGAATACATTTTACATTTTTGATGATGGAAAACATCAAAGGAAATTTGATTCAAACTAAAATGTCACATGGTTGTATGTTAAAAACGCCTATGTTTTCCGGTCGTGTCTTGTTCTCTGGAATATGATGAAACTGGTTATTGTGACTTATTTCTTGAAGACTGGACTAAGTTTGGAGTTGATTGAGTTGTCAGTTAGTGAGTTAGAGCTTACTATAAAGAGTGGTGTGTTACAATAGTGCTTTTCATCCTTGAAGACAACTGGCCAGTTTGGTGCGTTATCCAATTGGAATGCCCGGCAATGTTGTCATATGGTGTGCTGTTCAATCATATGTGCACGCATGCGTATTAAACAGAAATTTCAGTGTGATAATATCATACCACTCGGTGTGTAAAATTGGATGATATTTACAAGTAGAGCAGATGACCAGAAATTAAACATATGTTCATCACTTTTATTGAAATGTGCAGATTTATATGGGAAAAATAGATAGCCTATGGTCGATTCATTAGCCAGGCTGATGAAGCTCCTCATCAGGAGTGAAATGTATCCCAATTGTGTCCAATAATGTAAGTATAATAGCATTAATTATTCACAGTAAAAAACAAGTCGTTACTTTGTTTTAAATCTCATCATCAAAAAATTTTGCCGTTTCGAAGATTCTCAATTCCCACGCATTGGTACGCGCGCTATGGTGGCCATGATTCAGTGCAGTTTAACATAATATTACTGTCCGCGTTTAAGCTCCGTAGTCCTGACGGCTGAAGAGCAGGGACAAAGAGTGCTCTACAAAACCCGGTTTTTGATGACGTCGCATTCCTACGAGGGACATGGAGGTTAGACGCAGGCAGTATACTGTATTTAATTAATGCAGTTTAATATACCGGGTTATCATAAAAGAATGGTGCGGTTTCAAAAGAATTGGTGCGATTTTCTGACAAACATTTGACGCAGATAAGTTCATGATTCCTGTCTAATTTAGGTTGTTTGGCTTCAACGCTGGTTTCTACAAAACGTCAATCTTCGCACCATTCTTTTATGATAACTCTGTATTATTATAATAGAACAATTGAAAATTGTACTGTCCGGTACTACCTATAATATAGTAACTTATCTACAGTATAAAAATGTAAATGTGTAGTGAGGTGTGATTGAATTATTAAATGATTTATCACCCATGTTGAGGCTATTGAAAAAATCGACCAGCAGGCAAGGAAAGTAGATTGTCGTTTATGTGGAGTCTCTGATTTTGGACATACAATGGAAGATGCAGAAGAATTTAAATCCCATATTTCCAAATAATAGCTCACTCAAGAATATTAACAATAGGCTATTCTTAACAACTTAAGAATATGTTGACAGGAATATCAACTTATTTATAAAATTGCTTGAAAAGCTCTATTTCAAAGAAAGTTGACTTAAAAGCCCGCTCTAGACGCTAGAACTTGTTGTAGGACTTAAGTCCTAGCGTCTAGACCGAGCTTTAGGTTTAGGTAAGGGGATTGATCATAATCACAGAAAAGGAATAGATCACAGATCTTCTCAATTATCTTTTAATTATTATAAAGATTATAATACAGTAATATTTTCATATTGCATTTGAGTTTTCCGCCGCCATACGAGCCGGCGACAGTAGACAGTAACTATATGGACTGACACTATCAAGGCATCGATAATGATTAATGAATTAAAATCTTCTCTCCAATGATTTTTGGAATTTCGATTGATATTATGATCCAATTCAAGAAACTTGTAAACTTTTTACTAAGTTCTTTATGAATCTCTTGCACTTCAAGTTTATTTCTCATTATTTTTGATCGAAGACAAGCTCTGTTGACCTGTTGTGAAGTTGTGGTACTCCAACTGGTGTTTGGTCGACAGTCGTCTGGCGAGAAAAACATAAACATGAAACATAACCTACAAAAAAATAAGTTATAATAATAATTCATTATTGGTCTATGGTCAAGACTATTTATTTCAATTGCTATTCATTATTTTTCTTGTTCAGGCTTGTTTTTATACCAGTCTTACCTTATGTCAAAGCCTATTCAAACAGAAGATATTTCATCAGTATGGTATTGAATTGATGCAGAAGGCAACATGAAGAAAGCAGCTCGAGTGACTCTTGTAATGTTATTTTCTTATTATATGTGTATATTTTTATTTTAATACAGATTAAGGTTTTTCCACTATTTTCATCAAAACACAATTGTGCTGTAAAAACATTACATTATTTGTTCAGCTACCGTAGGTACTTATAAGATGAAAGGCTCATTTTAACTTTAACACAGTTGAGCAGGCACACATATACGTTCTTGTATGCCCACCATAGATGTCTCAAATGTTTGGTTACAATTGCAATGAATTTGGCATGTCAGCCTATTTTCAGATAATTACCGGTAGGCATATAAGCTTATAGTACTAGCTCCACTTCAGTGTTCCCAGATTCTCAACTTTTGAGATTCAATTTAGGCCTAAGGTACAGTAATAGCAGAAACGTAACTAAAGCCCGGTCTACACGCTAGGACTTGAGTTGTACAACTAGTCCTAGCGTGTAGACGGCAAAAGTCCTAGGACTTGTAAAACATACCGTACGTGTAGACGCGATGCGATACATCCATAAGTCCTACAACAAGTCCTAGCGTTTAGACCAGGCTTTACTCTTCTTTCAATTATTCAAACATATCAAATGCAAAACCCTTGAGCTAAATTCTATTCGAGTTTAATCTAGAAATAGTGGAAATAGCTGAGATCAGGCCTATTGCTGCTGTATCTTAGCTTCCCTAAAATTCTAGGAATGATCCTTTCTGAATTATAAAAACCTTTAATAAGGTCACAAAGTTGGGTAGGTACAAATTAATTCAAAGATTCAATATAAATATGTTGAAGCTTTACTGTAGGTTATTTACCACATTCTCAATGATGGAAGCGATCTATTTCATTTCATTTTTTTCAGCTTGATGCATCAGACTTGGATGATGAAACGCACAGGGTGCTTAGAGATCAACTATCCAAAGCTACAAAATTCCTGCCAGTAAGTAATTCTGGCAAAAGCAAATAAAGCACCTCATATGGCCCGGGACATGCTTTGCTTTCAAGTTTGTTCGGTTTGCTGCTTCAGTCATTCTCACTTGAATTCTTCTATTCTCTCTAGGAACAGAGCATAATCCTGTGGATGTTGCAAAAATCTCTATGTGAAGGCCAATAATTGAATTTACTAAAATTGTTAAATACTAATTATTAACTAATTGCAGTACCGTGAAAATCCTTCAACTAATATGAATGTCTATCAAATTAGCAGAACCTTACATGAGTGAGTTGTATGGTAAAATGGTCATACTGGAAAATGGTTTTAATTCCAACTATAGAAAAAATACGAATTCCAAAAAATTTTAATACTGTAATAAGAATGACCACTTTGTTCTGTAATCTCTGCCAATGAACTGCTTTGCTTACTAATTATTAAAAAACGTTTGGGTGTACGAAGATGTATCATGAACCAAATCATAATGTATAATATTCCCACAACCTCACAAGATTATTTGAACCGATAATTCATCTAAATTTTAATAATGAGTTTTTAGTCTTTTCAATAAATCGTTTTTTCTTAAATGTTCAAAAATCTTAATCAACATCTAATTGACGAACACTATAATAATAATAATTTCTCTGAATGCCAATAATATGCATTCAGAGGAGTTTATTTACAAATACAGATACATACAATACAGATATCTAAGAGAATCCCGACTCAATAAATTACTTAAGGTAATTCTAATCCTGATTATGATGCCCCACTATAATAATATGTGTCGGGGTGATCATAATACTCTTCTAGATTATTGTAGACTATTATTGTAGATAGAACGCGAGAAAATTGATATTTACATATTATCCTGTTACACACGTAGGCTTATGAGAACGATAAATAATCATAATAATGTTTCTCAACTTTGCAGACCAATGTTTTGGTGAAATGGGATGCAGAAATCGATGCAATTCTGCGACTTGCAATATGGAGAGTAAGTATCCTAGCAAAACATTAAAGCTTTGCATTTCAGTAAACAGTAGTATACTATTATTCTAATAGCCTACTTCCGTACTCCCGTGTTTTGAAGAACACGTCAAGTCGTCGGTCCTGGCTGCCCAAAAAACAATAAATAAATTCATAATCAATCACCCTTCTCTTTACACACGCAGAGGTGTAGAGCTAATGTGGGTATCACCATAAAGTAAATTGTATGATACCGGAATATGTTAATAAATTATCAAGGACCCGATAGGGTTCTTAATGCGATCGTACTGGTGTCCGTCTTTTGAGATTTGGAATATAATATCTTCATAGATGAAGTAAGAAGCCTATTTATTTTGAATATTGAGGGTTGAATTAAAAAAAAAAAAGTTACAATCAAAAAATAGTTATGTTACTATTTAGTATAGTTACTATGTTTACTACTTGAGCAATTCTTGAAAGTACTTTCCTTTTTTTCTGTTCATCTGTACACTACAATATCGGATCCTTGGATACTCCGTTGTATCGGTTTATTATTAGAGCGATTGCTGATAATTTACTGCGTTGAATCTTATTTCTAAAATCGTATACCTACCTAATTAATTTCTCAAAGTTTTCTGTTATTTCTTATTCAAATTTTCCTGAGATTCGAATATATATTTACAAGTAGACCACCACTTATTAATGTCGTTCTTATGTTAAAATATAAATGTGTAAATTATGTGTTTTCGTTTTACAGTTATCTGTATGTAACCACAATGCAACTTTTGGCCAGCAATTATTAAATATCAGCTATGGCACCGATCTCTCAAAAACCAAAGCTAGATTGTTGGTTATTTCAACAGTGTTTTGCAGTTATTTCAAATCGAAAATTTCAAACATGACCATAAGATCATCACCTCATGTATGCTCGGAAGATGATACAGCCCGTTTGTATCATGTCCTGGAACATGTAAGTAAAAATTGTTCATTTCATGAGTTATTCCCAGCCAAATTTATGTAGGTTTAGACCCGGTTCTCAAAGTTCAATATCTTCCAACAGCATCACCTAAAAAATTTTAATCACTGTCTTAAATGAAGAAAGTTCATCCAAACTCAATTCAATTGATATTTTTTATATCTATATTCCTCCACGGCGAATTTTATAAATACCTTATGTATTTCCATATAGCAAAACTTTCCGATAATCCAATATTACTGTGAGTACTGTTCTAAATTTGAAAGTTTATCTCCCTATATCCAATCAACAATCTTCAAGTAGGATGAAGACTTGGGAAAAAAGTATTTCTATATTATTGAATGTACTATTCTCATTCATTGTAACTAACTCTATTAAAAATTCAGATAAACATGAATAAACTTCTATTATTAATCATATTCTCACTACCGGTATCATTACGTTTATTATTAAGGTCAAACATAATATATTATTCCGTGTATTATAACACTGTAGAATATTCGTATTACTGTATTAATTTATACAAATTGAATTTTATGCTCATATTTTTTACAATAATATCGTAGCAATCATGTTTATTACTATGTAGAAGTAATTTTATAATATTTACTTTTCCTGATTATCCTAGAAATTTATTCTCATATTTTTTTTCACAGTTGAAGAGATCATTAACTGTCATGGAAACAATGATTTGTATGGCCAGCTTTCTGAATTTGATAGTATTCCTGAGAGAGGGAAAATATCCAACTCTTATCGACCGTGTTTTGGGACTAGAGCCAGTGGTTGGCTCCAGCAAAAGTCGCTCCATTGGATACCGATACATGACTCGAGAGCTATTGTGGCATGGTTTCATGGTAAGTCGTCCATTATTAGGTCTATCAATTATAAGTATATATACTGCCAAGGGAACGGGTACTTCACTGTTCTGAACATTCGCTGGATCTCCTCATTCTCAGTGAACATTCAGTGTTTTGGGGAACCGTCACCTGAGCCTGTACTTTACAATGCTTATGAGACGCAGTTGGTTAACTTAATAATTGTTACATGAACTTCATTTCTGGCCCACTTCTTTCACCCACTTCATAATTTGCAGGTTTCTTCGTCGGTCAACTTTGACAAGGTCTTGCTATGAGTGGGTGGTAAGCGGGGGAACTACACCGAAAACACGTTTACAAAACCGTAGCCAGTGACCACTCCAGAAAAATCCAGCGAAATTCCAACTTGGCTGTGCTCGCTTGTACACCCAATGTTCAAAACAGCGAAGAAAATTTGAAAATGATCTGGAAGTTATTCCAATATCGAATTTCTCACATTCATTACATTTCAGAATTACACATCACAGTCATCAACCACCCCAAATCACATTTCACATTTGCTGATCATATCATCTCCACAAATTACTCTTACTCTGACATAAACTCGAATTTTTTCATTCTTGTGAAGTATGCATACAAAATTATTAATGGCGATTGATAGGTGAATTACTAGACCTCAGTGTCTTGGTACTGTAAACAAATACTTTATTGGTACTTGGTAGTGATACTGTGAACAAGTAGCAGTCCAGCTGTAAAAATAACATTTTCAAAGTATCCAAGTCCTCAGATTGCCTCATTCTAGTTGATNTTATAAATAAATTTATTCAATTGACGAAGTTAATTGAAAACTTGCTTTATTGTTTCAGGAGTTGATCACATTCACTCTACCACTTGTTAACTTCCGATTCTTCAAAAGAAAACTGTTCAGTCTCATATACACGGATAGAAACACAGTGAAGAGCTCGAAATTCAATGGATCAAGATTTGAACTGACTCTGAAAACGAGATGTGCTATTTGTCAGCAAGTACCAATTCGACCACATCACATTTCTTGTCGACATGTCTTCTGCTATTATTGTATACAGGTAGGTGCAGCTCACTTCTCTGGATTTAAATTTTCAAATCTATTCTTAATCTGTCCGACGGATCCTCTTAATTTGTTAATTTTCATAGTTTGTTTGGTTTACAGATTATAAGACCCAAAATTCATCACAACTAGTTGATACTCACTGAATGTAGCTCTTGAAAACCTAGCCTCTTTGATGAATCTTGTCAAGTACCGTTAACATTAATTTTATATGTTATTTCTTACCAAGAATTAAATGCGTTTGAATCAGTTTGAGTTAGAGTCAAGTAGATTTTATTTTAACAGTAAGTTTTTCACTTCACTTGAAACTTTCAATGACATTAATTAATCATTGATCTTTCACAGCCTCTCATAGATTCAATAAAAAATTATGGAAACAATCTTGAAACTTGCACATTAACAATATTTTTACCCCTAGAAGAAGTGATTTCTCAATTATTACCCCTAGAACTCAATTACCAAAAACAAAAGTAAAACAACGTAAGTTATAGTAGCCTATTTTATTTCAGTGATAAATTACAAGAATTCAAACCGGACGAATATTGCTTTTCAAAACTTTTGAAACTGTCGAGCTTGCATTATATTGTCTTGAAAAAATAATGGCTTAAATTCTCACTCTAGTTTGTGAACATAATTTCAATTTGCTTTCTTGCCACTTGCCAATGATTCACCAAGAGCTAATACAGATTCAGAAGTCGATTCAGAATGGTTGAATGCTGGCTTAAAAAGTATACCTAACTGTGTTCGAATTTGATTGGTTGAATTATTTTATAATAAGTTATTGTAAATTTTAAAAATTTCATGGTAATGTGATGAGAATGCATTACTGAACTTTAATAAAAGGTTTTCAGAAAGTGATGGAATTTGACAAATTATCATTTTAAGCGTTTCAACGTTTTCAAATCTAAAGCTCTTACAATTTAAGCTGTAGAATATATACTTGTTTTGAAAGTATACTTGATCAAATCGATAGTGGATAAAGCTTGTCATTTTACCTGCCATCACCTGTTTATACGTTTTAATAATTGGTTTTATAAACAATCTTTCTTAGACTCCACTAAATAATTATGTACACTACATGATGACTTATTACTTGGAATTGTTCATTCAATATCTCTTGTTCATTCAATAGCTCTAGATAAGAAAGAAAATGCTTACTATTGTACACTACTAGAATAGGCTACTACTTCAACAACGACTTATTCATTTTTTGATATTCATCTTCTCCAATTACGATCTTTTGAAATTTCAGTGCTAGATTTCTAAAACTTTGAAATTGCTTGTTTCAGTCGAACTACTGTGCAGATCAAAACTTTGAATGTCCTGAGTGTGGTCAATTGGTGAACGGGGAAATAAAATCTTGCTGTTGAAGAGAATTTTGTGATATTTTAATAGGTTAAGGGCTTTATCGGTGTTATTAAATAGTTTTTTTTAGAATCTTGGTGTTATTCCTGGTGAAAATTAACCGCAACATTGTCCAGTTTCTGATTCACTGATTATCAAATAAATATCTAAAGTAGCGGTAACGAAATTAGGCGGTTAAAAGGCATCGCTGGGAGTGTCGGATTCGATTCCCTGCATGATTTGATTAGTCAGCTGTCTAAACTTGACAACAGCGAAAAATCTCTCACCCGACTAATTTCATGACCGCTACATTAATCACTAGTTGTAGACAGTTAAGGGCCTTGTTATACGGGCAGCAAAAACGTGACAGATTAATCGCTACAGATTTTACGCGACAGATTTTGCCTACTGGGCAATGGACTTCCCTGTGTGCAGGTTATACGAGCGTTTTATCTGTCGCGTCGGTATCTGTAAAGTCAGCATCAGCGTCAACAACGCGTCTGGAGGCGTTAAATACGCTGCAGAAATGACGCAAATCGCTGTTATACTGTCAGCTTTGACGCGGCAGATCTGCTATCAGCTGATAGGGTTATATTCGGCGACCTTCGGAGATGTCCGGGCACACTCGGTACAGCCGCGGCGTTATTGCTGCTCGTATAATTCAGCTCCACCACCGAGCGTAAGCGTCGACGACGCGGTGTTTCTGCTGCTCGTATAACAGTTCTGTTTTTATGATTAGCGTGAGCGTTTTATTTGTCGCGTTTTTGTTGCCCGTATAACAAGGCCCTGACAGAAATGTTTTTGAAACGTAATGAAAATTCAAAATTCACTTTTCACTTTTTGTAGACTAACTCTGCTACTCTAACGGTGGGGCGATACCACTCACCTATGCAAACTATGATTCTAAAGATTTTAGACAAGCCTCAAGCTGATGGGAAAAATCCCGAAAAGTCCAGACCATGAAATTCAATGTCATTTGAGGTCAAAATGTTCAAGAGAAAAATTAATATAATCCTTCTGTTTCCAATTTTCATAATTTGATTTTCCAACCTCACAAAATGTGTTTTTTTTTTGCTGCGGCTGATGGCACGATACCCAAATAGTATATTACTCGTGTGTGGGTAATGAAGTGAAGGATAATTCATTCCCAACCTTCAAAATTTGAATAAAGTTGAAGAGGATGTAGATTATTATCACAATTATTAGTTGATTTGATGAACAGCACTCATGAGAAGCACTCATAGGTCTATCATCCCATGAAATTGTAACAAGAAATGATAACATGAAATAATAAAAAGAGATAAGAGACTATAGTAACAAAATGACAAGCATTCTACTATGTACTTATATTTATACTAGACTTATACTTTGATCCATCGTTGAGTCATTTTATTAGCTCAACTCAATAATAATAGTATAATCATAATTTAGAACAATTATTTGATAATTCCAGGCTTTTATGCCATCAGATTATTTTTGTACGTCTTACTGGCCTCATTGATCCTGTAAGCAATTTCTAGTGACGTGTGATTCGAGTGAATGAGTAATATTAATATGTTGTATTCAAAAATAGGTATTACGTAATCAAAATTGGTGCTAAGAGTGAAACCCCATAGCTCGGAGGTTTTATAACAATACCTTGATCACTCCCAAGCTATTCCATTAATAACTGAATAACAACTTCATTAAGCGCCGGATTTTGAACAGATCATTCTCAACGTATTTTGTATACGTTACTTGTAATTCAGCCCACGTCTCTACTAAACAAAACCTGACCGTTACCAGTCACAGTGGAAGGTGAAGGTCAGACACAGATGCAGAGGTAGAGATTAGTTTAAATGAGGTAAGACAATTTATCAGAGGAGAGACAATAGCGGAGGGAAATTATGCGCAGTGGCAGTGTAGTTGAACATCCGGCTGGCCGTGGTAGTGAGAGGTCGGTTCGGTGCAGTTGAGATGTTATGGTCGATGTTTCCCGAATGCCGTCTGAAATGGGGGACGATGCCCTGATAATGTATTTTGCTTTCTCCGCTCCAGCCTATAAGACAGCCCTTAGCAACTTGCTCTCTGCTTGCTTGTCACGAATGTGAGTGAGATAGAGTAACAGGGTTTGTGATGTGTGTATTTGCTGGCGTATCTATAAGAACATTATCTGCAACCTCTACGCTCCCATTTGTGATCTTGTAGAACCCATCTTCATTCCGTTCGAAGTTCGTTGTCTCTTGGTTACTTAATCTGTGTTCGCAATCTAGTAGTAAATTAGTGTGGGCAACATCATTATCACATTTTAAAGCGGGTTTTCTCTGTTCTTCTAATTTGATTTCACTATCAAATGAAATTATAAATTTACATTTATAATTTATCTTCTTATAAACTTTTACTTTAGTCGATTCATGGAGAGATTCAATTGTGTAGGTCAAAATTAATAAAAATTGATACAGCAGTGAAGTCTATAGTTTCTTTTCTTTTTGTTAGCGGATAACTTGAAATTCGTCAAAAAATACATTCTAAAGACTGATAGTAAAGTTTCGTATTTTACAAATTTTTCTATCGTAGAGTATCTCAAAATTCAATCTCTTGGATTTTTATACCTCATTAGGCTACTTATTATGATAGTTCATTCTACAGGTTGAATACACCTTTAAACCTGCTTAAAAGTTCCGTTCTGTATTGGTTGTTTTCGGATTATTTTTATAGTTACAGTATTAACATCACAATCTGTTCTATGAAATAAAAAATGAACATGAAAGACATAAGAAAATATTCATTTGTCTTGTCCATCATATATTAATATTTTTAATCATTCAAAATAATTTTTTTATAAATTGATTCTTTTAATTCACACTTTTTGGTTGTTGTTTTTGCCTAGAGTAGCCTAATAGGAGGCAGAATATGATTTTTTTCAGAAACTAGTTCGTTATAAATAATATCTAGTACCGTACCTTGGCAGTTTTCATTCTTTTGTTATAGTAATATATTATTGGAGTAATGTTGAACTAAATGAACGGTAGGCCTATGACTTGATGTTTGAGGATTTTCTGATGACGGTTTGAAACTCAATCTGATAATAATGAACTGTGCATTATCTTATTGTGCATTATCTTATGTTTATCTTATTGTTAATTATATTAGCTTGAATTGTAATAAGGTGTATCTTCATTAAGATTTGAGATCATGTTTCGCGTACCATCAATAATGGTCTTCATTCTACGCCCACGAAGATCTTGAATATAATGATCCATTGTTGTTCTAATTATTTACATCGATCTACGGTACCGTAAATTGATCACCATTGAGCACTACCATACATGTATTATAGCGGGCTATGGCACTACTCATATGGAAACTATTATAATCTGCCTCATGCCAGAAGGGAATGGAAAAATAAAATCTTATTAGTTTATATCCCACACAGGAATACCTTTGGGGTCGCCTAGTTAGACATTATTATAGGCATATATTGTTCTAGATACTATTAATTGAATTTATTTATACTGTATTAAGAATGTACTGTGTATGTTTGTTTTGTTTTGTCGAATGAATTTATTTATTTATTTATTCAATTCTAACAGAACTACGCTAGGAATGTTTAGGATGGCGCCAGGCGAATTACTGTTATTTTACTTTTCCATGTTAACGAGTTACGTTATGCTACAGAAAAGAAGGGAATTATCTCTGGTTATGCTCAGCTCTGTCCCCAGTCCTTATGCACAGTCTGCAAGGATCAGTGGCGGCCCTAGAAATTGCGTGGCTCAAGGCAAGGTTCAATAGCGAGGCTCTCATCTTAATACCTGAAATAAACCCAAACTAGTCTGTTAGAAAAAAGAGTTGGGGCCAGTAACTCTATAGATACTGGAAATCCTGATCTTTATAAAGAAATAGAAATTTATTCAATAAAATAGTGTCAATAAAATGATTTAAGTTCTAATGAATCCTTCTACAAGCTAATTTATGCCCACCAGCAACAGCGATCAAATAAACAAAAACTGTGGATTAGGCAATTTAGGCATGCAGGATCATAGTTTTGCAGATTATTTATGATATTTAATACCCACTGGCACGCGTGTGGGTAAGTAGCCAACAAAAATGTGTCTGTTTCTCCCCCTCTCACGCTTGCTTGCATGATTCAGGCTCCACCCTTAAAAAATTCCACTCGAAAAATAGGGTCGATCCCAAGCTGAAGATTCTCATTAAACAGTAGATCACATGAACAGACAATTCCTATTACAACTTCAACTTGGAAGGCAGCGGTCTAATGGGTTTTTTTTCGATTCAAAAACAGCATTTTTAAATTCTCACATCATGACAGGAGTATATATTTACTCAAATTCTTTCTAAATGATCGAATACAATATTCCATTACTTACATTATCAATGCATTTAAATAAGCTAACAGAGAGTGACTCGACTGAATAACAGCAAGAAAGAGAAATTCGCAAGGAGTATAAAAAAGCTCAACAGGTGATATAGGTTGCTCATATCCAGTTGAGGAATCGTTGTATCTTTCTGCTGTTATGATTTTTTCTATGCCAAAAGTTACGAGTATTATAGTAGCCTAGAGATGATGTGATAGTGTTTCAAATCAGGATAGTATAAATTAATGGCATATTTGTATGACATAGCTCGAACAGTTAACCCCATAGCAGTACTATAATGATATCAATAGCCCGACGGAAACATATCTTGGGACACGTAGGCTATAAGTGGATTAAAATTTCATTCCGGGCAGATAAGGTGATTGCATAATTACTTTTCACCTGTATGATATTGAATTTGATAATGCTTTTCATGAAAGCATTATAGATATGGCTATAAATTCTTCTATGCCAAAAGTTACGAGTATAATAGTAGAGATGATGTGATAGTGTTTCAAATCAGGATAATATAAATGGCATGTTGTATGACATAGCTAACAGTATTAGCATATATAATGATATCAATAGCCCGACGGAAACATATCTTGGGACACGTATAAGTGAATTAAAATTTCAACAAAGGATTCCCGGGCAGATAAGGTGATTGCATAATTACTTTTCACCTGTGTAATATTGAATTTGATGATGCTTTAATGAAAGCATTATAGATATGGATGTGTAGGGTAGGCAGAGCAGTAGTTAGTGGGCGGGCACATGCGCGGTGGCGCGCCACAGGTTAGAAAGAGCGCCGGAAGGCAATAATTCCCAGGCTAGGGGTGGGCTTGGCTTGGCAGGGTCCGTCGGTGGCGGTGCGTGGCCTGACCTTCTTCGTGTCTGTCTGCCAGCTTCGACGCGGTTCACGCTCCCGTCAAGACGCGCGTCGTTTCCACCGGCTCGTATTTTTGTTGCCACTGAAAAATCATTCCAATGGACTTCGCGAAATGGATCTACGATACTGGTGGGATTGGGAACTTATGGGATTCCTACTTTGAAAAGTTAAATTTTGTCAGGTGGTGACCAAAGGTAGAGTTGAATTTAGAATCCTTTAATTATTTATTCCCATACCCCTGATAATTGCTTCGATTTGAACAACGTGATTTATTGCAGCATCTTGATTAATGTATAAACCTACATTAATGATTTTGGGACTCTGAGCAAGTTACTTTTCATTATACCATAGACTAGACACTAGACATGCAATGAACATATAGCCTAAGGCTGGAATAATACAGCCTAATGGAGTACAGTTGAAATTATAATGATGCTTTATTAACTGATAATAGGCATTAATTGTTCTGAGAGTTTGTCTATACTGCAGCCAGTGTTTATGTGATGCTACAACACTTCAGTGATATTATAAGGTAGTTATCTATACACTCTTTTCGATATTTGATATAATTTTCTCATGTTTGTACGACGAAAGCTTATTGATATATTAATAGATGGATTGGAAATTAACGAGGAAACAATTTCGAGAGAAAATGGAAGTTTCATAGGACGTTTCGTACAAAACGCAATCTATTAACTCTGAAAATTGGATTGATTGATCATACAGAAAGACCCGAGACAAGAGCTGAAACTTGACAAACTCTGTGTCATTAAGTTGGAAAGTACCTAGTATTAGAAAGGAGATAGCTTATTCAAGTGACGACTTGATGTCACTTATCTCTCGTCAATGACATCAGATTGAAAATAGTATGTTTCATTGATTGATTTTTTTGTGTAAAAGAGAATTTGGTAATCAATTATTTTTCTTCCTGTTAATGGTATTTGAAAGCATCATTTTCGATGTTGGCCTGTGTGTTCAAAAATATTCACTAACAAAGCACTACTGCAAAAAGGAGTCCCATTCGATTGTTGTTGATTATCTTAGATCTTAGAACAAAAGAGCTCATTTCTTCACTGTTCAGTTGTAACCATCGGATTCTATTCATATTCTCAGCTTAGACATAAACTTTACAAAGTAAATAGGCTGGATTTATTTTACCCGTGTTTGTAATGATAAAAAGTAATATATTATGAGTTTGGATATTGTATCAAGCTTGAATGTCTTTCAACATTTTAAGGAATTCAAAAAATAATTTTTTACGGGAATATTTATGGCTCAGACCTGTGGTTCATTATTTTTAGTTCATGTTTTCACCTTATATCTTCATTTGCACTCATACAAATGCTGGATCATAGGTTGATCCTTTAATAAAATTAGTTACGGTAGCCTAATTCTAAAAAAAACTGTATTCTATTACAACTCCTACAACTTTCAAGTTGAGCATGTATGTATTTAATCTTGAGGAGTAAAGTAATCTTGAACTTGATTCTTCGATGGTTAATAATTCACCCTTCATTTCACACACTTTTCGCCTTCGCCTGAACGGTTCTTCTACTACCCCAGCGGCTGTAAGTCGCTTTTCCACTGCAGTAAGTTATAAGTTACTCACTAACTTGTTTACTCAAGCTAGGTTTCATTCGATTTTCTGTTCACTGACCCAGAAGTAGTAGTTGTCACCCCACAAATATCGCACCCTTGGAACTTCACAATCGAGTTTTGAGCTTCTCAGGCACCATAACGTCTCACGCTTCACCATCGATTATGATGTTTTCATTAATCATTAAGTTCAAAATAAAAACAAATTGTAAAAATACTCATTGCTAAGTGCCTTATCTGCTCAACGCCTGTAAAACTTGAAAGTCATTATTCTGAATCTTTAATATTAATAATGGGGCTTGTGAGTAAGTTACGAGAAAAAATCATTTTTATCACAAAACTATAACTTAGTTTCACCAATCAATAATGCTCACAAGTGATAAAACAAAGTATGTAATAATAGATTCAGTGTGTAGTTGAAATGCACGATGGGAAATCGGTTCGTTGTTTGAAAATATTTTCAAACAAGGAGCGTGTTATTACATCGTTGTATACGTCCTTATTAATATTCTGTGAACTACTGATTCAATATTATTGTTTCTATATTTCATTAAATTTCATGAAAAGCCCAACAGAAAAAATATGAACACATCAGCAAACATTCACAAGAAAATAAGCAAATGAGATTCAATTGGTATTTAATATCATCAAGCATGAATTTCATTTATTTCAACCCTACGATAGATGTAAAGAGAAAAATCTTTACGGTTATTATCATTTTCCTCTTCCTACATTCACAGGAGTATCTGTCGGAAATAATCCGGGAGAAGGAAGACGAGATAATATTAAAAGCAATGAAAAAACATCATTACCTGTAACAGCTTGTAGAACACTATGGGTGAGCGAGGATTTCTAAAAACCAGGTCAAAATGTCATGGTATTAGCTCACCTGTAGGCCTCATGGATTTTGTAGAATCAATTCCAATGGAGGATGCATATAAAACAAACAAACGTTTTCCAGATGTTGAAAACAACTCGTCATCTCTCAAGGTTTTTCTGGCTATATCCCAGGAGAAGAAGCAACCCTTTATGCTGAGGGATATCATCAGAAACATAAGCCAGCGGCGAAATGCGCTGAGAAAACAGAATTAGTCCCCAAACAGTCGGCTTTTGCAACGGCGACAATAAAATGGATGGTGACTCTAATGCTTTGCCAAAACCGCTTTCTGCATGCTGTTCAGCTTCGGTCCTGATATATCTCACAAGAAGATATCGCCCCAATCTTTTCAAGCTCACTGATATAAATAATAATGCAACAAAGAAACCCATCTAATCACTTTGCAAATGTACATCCAATGTGGGTGTAAATGACTTGGAAAGTAAGCTTCAATCCACAACAAGCGGATTGTCTAGGTTCTAAAGATTGTATTGGATTGTCTTGATTGACAATATAGTTACAGTTTTTTTTTTTCAATTTTAGAAGTTGTTCAGCGAATAATGTGGAAAAGTATCATTATTGAATCAATTAAGAAGTAATAATTAACAAACATTTTGACATATCGTAATAATATGTTGAAAATATATGATAATTTTTTGAGAGATCATTAGACTTTGTAGAGAGAGCGGCACTCTATCTCTCTCTCCTCTATAGGCTATTAGTACAGAGTTTATCATCTAAAACATCCAAACAATCAAGCATCGAAAACTTGTTTTGTCTGTTATCCCATGGATTAAATATGGCCTTGATCATGGCAATGCATACTACTTATTACTTTGGAATTCATTTTTGGAATTCTCTCAGCTCAATAAGTGTTATAAAAAATGGATGTAATTGGGATTATTTTCTTCAAATTCCAGTAAAAAGTAAGCGATAATTAAATTCATGACCGATATTTGTTGTAGTTGGAGAACCTACAATCTTCTCAATTATCTATAACAAAGAAAGCGGAGGCAGATCATGATACTAGACATATGTGACAACCTCATGGTGAAATTGCCTAATATCAGCATCGAATACATTGTACTGGTGATATCTTCTTACTTTCTATATGTAATGTGGATATTTCATATTATTGATTCGGTTCATCTTTGTTATATATAATAGCAATGTGGGGCTTCATGATCAATTATATTGTTGTTGGGAAAAAAACATTGATACATCGATGAAGAGCTCAGATCTCCAAATTATAGACTAAATTCTATGCACTCTCATACAGAAATCAGAGGAAAAAATCAGGCTTGTAGAAGCTAATTTACGCTTTGAGGTTTGAGTTTTCAGAAATCTGATTCAATTTTTCATAATCGAATTCACGGAAATGATAATGATGGTGGTGATATGATGCAGAAATCGTCATGTTTTAGCGTTGACATGTCATTTTTTCGGCGAACATGAGTTTGGTTTTTGTGTGCTTTGAGAGCAGCAGGTCAAATTTACAATGCTCAGATAGCGGGAGATTGGAATAGATGCGCTTGCTTTCGATGTGTAAACATGTCGATTGCATCGCTCTAGTACGGCCCATGATTGAAGGGCTGTCATGTTTTTGCTAGCGGGGCTTTGCTGTTGTAACAAGCCGCTCCGCTCCGTTAACGAGACAAACAGTTTTTAGCTGCCTGATTTGTTGTGATAGAACTTTTCCCTTCATAGATTACATTCTCCCACTGCTTGTTGATCATCCACCTTACCCTTGCTCACTTTTCAATGTAATTCAATGTTACTTTTAATTAAATACTAAGACAGACTATCTAATTCAAATTGGATGGCTCAACAGGAAATTAATGCATTCTGCTGACAACCCGAGTTCACCCCGTGCAGCGCAAAGCGCCGCTCATTTGAATTTTTTCAAAAATTGTTAGTTTTAAATAGTTGCTATTTTGAATATCTGCAGCTGACAGCAGCTCAGTCATACCAATGAAATCCTACATTTTACAGTGATAACTGACACTGTACTACTTTTAGCTTCTATGGTGGAATTCACAAACGAACTCTATATTTAATAGCTTAATACATTTTAATGCCAACAGATAACGCCACAGGTACCTATTTTTGTTTTTCCTTATTTTTCTCCCATTTAAAATGATTTTTTTTGAAAAACAAATAGATCCTGCAAAAATTCAATTTTTTATCTTTTTTTTGGCGCAAACCTCATCCAAATCGGTCCCCTCGAACTTCTCCACAAACTTTCCAATATCTACTCTACACGGTACCAAACACTTTCAATAAAATAGATAGGCCTACAACTAATTACAGTTCATGTCAGATAAACAGTTCATGTCAAGGTTTGAAATTTATTAGTAGATCATGATGAACATGGAATACAAATATTAGAAAACATTGAGAACATGAAACATTATTGCAAGTAGCAATTAAAAAATTCCTACCAAACCTTTGATTTTTTCATGTAACATGAAAATAGCATCATTACACAAATCGTAGTTCTGATGATGTTGAATCTTGTAATGTTATTCTCCAATGTTATTCACCAATCTTATTAGTGATTCTCTAGTATTTTTTTCAATAAAGTATGGGAAATTTAAAATAGCTATAAGAAGTCTAACATGTGGTTATCTTTCTACAAGCTTGAAATATCGTATAAAAGCTCAGATTGGCTGAATCCATAGGAAAATGAAAATTTTTGGATTTGTACCTATTTTGTAGACTTTTTGTTGAATGAGTTATTCTTGTGAAACGTTGCATATTTCACAAATTGTTTTATATGAATATGAAATTGTCACTCTCTTTCATGAGAATATAATGTATCACTTCGAATATTATTCATTTTGAGATTAAGTTACATTAATTCTATATGGAATAAGACGAAATTAATAAACTAACTTTATTGTATTCAATGGGACAGGATGAGATGTAATTTCAGAATCAAGTGTCACACCATGTAACATTGAATCTTCCGACTTGATTCTCTTTGTTTACATTCCACTTCTAAAACTCCACTACTTACATCTCCAGTTCTCTGTTATTTTCAGACGGTTATAAGCAAAAGTTTCAACGCAATTTGTTATGTAACTTGATTGTTGACTACAAAACTTTTCAAATAACTCTTTCTCAGCACAAGCGTGAAACTTCCGGGATGACATAATTCCATATTTGTGATTTTCGAATAGGATATTCATAGGAACAATTCTGTGAGAAAATTTCGTAAAAAATATTTTATCTACGGCTATGCGTTATGGTTATACCGTAGATCAATCAGATAGAATGTTTTATCTGTGGTTATACCATAATACTGTATTATAAAACTGTGTGAATAAGATTAAGATGGACTTGATTTTTAGTCAAAAACTTGTTATAACTGTTGGAATCTTCCACAAGTCTGTGATGTTGTGGTTTTTAATAAAACGAATACAAAATGTGATTCAATCATTTTAAATACTCACCTGTGATCTTATATTTCCGGGCATCTTATACAGAGTGTTTCAAAAAGAACTTAACAACTTTAAAAATGCATATAATTTGAAAAAATATATAGACCCAAATTTGGTGTTTTTAAAGAAAAACACATCAAGATTTGACAGGTATATTATGAAAGAGCAGAATAATTGCGCCTTAGCAAGCGCTAGCGGCAATTACGTTAAATATTACGTAATTAATTAAATATTACGTCTTCACTGGACTGGAGCGTGCTAGCTGGCTTGAATAATCAAAATTTAACAACAACCGTTCAACGTAATTTTTGTACCAAGTACGGCGAATGATACTCATAGAAGGCCTAAAATTCAGGATTGGCATTAAGTTTTCTAGTGACAGGGTGCTCAATAAAACATAAGAAATTATAAGACCCATATTGTTGACGCGGGCGTCAATTTTTCTGCAAATCACAGAACACTGAGAGCACTTCCATAATATTCTAGTCAAAAATTGAAGAGTTTTTCTCTAAAACAAAACCAAATCCAGATCTATATATATATTTTTTAAATTATATGCATTTTCAAAGTTGTAAATTCATTTTTTTAAACTTTCTGTATATTATGTATTGTGAGCGAAGGAGCCCCTACTAAATTTTGAACTAGATACAACGATAGTAAAAGTTATCCTGGGAAAATTGAAATCAGTTTATGATTTACTGATTAGAAATGTCATTGAATCAGTATTTATGTTTCACTCAGAGAGACCCATTCAACAGTACTCACATTGGAAAAGCTCATGATTGTCAATCTCATTGATCTGCACTCCCACTGACTCTTTGATGAATCATCAACGATGAGATGTCTTTCAAACTAAAACTTTAGCCAACTTGCCGAAGAGATTTTACCATATTGTGACTGCTGAGGCTTCTTAATTTCCGGAGATGAAAACTTTCCTTTCTTACGATCGCCTTTTTCGCATCACCAGGGGGAGAAATTACAGGACGGGAGAAAACTTTTCATTAAGAAAATTACACGAGAAATGAGGGGAAAAGAGGTAGGGAACGGGAGGAAAGTAAATAGCTGTAATAAATGGATTAGTGGAAAAAATGAGAAAAGACTCAACGGTGGGTGGACAGGACGGAACTCACTTTAGCACAAAGAAGTCACAGAGAGACTTCTATCCCGCAGAAGCTTGGCTTCTTAATGGAGAATGAAATAGAGAGTACGGGCTCTGTAATCGTCGCATTTCGCTTAGTGTCATGCAGAGTAGTCCTTTGTGTTCTTTCAATTCCAACTTCTTAAAAATTCTGACAGAATTTTGATTGGAGGATATATATTTTCCGAGTTTTCTAAGGAGTATTCTCTTACTTCCAAGGCAGCATTTGATGCACTCAAAGATTGTTTCAACAAGAAAGATTGCCGTATCCGTTCTCAAAACGTTCTTAATGCTCTCCTCGACGACTTGAGTCTTGGATTCATATCAGACAAAGAATCTCTAGCATTTAATTCAATTTATTTTTTTCAACACTTCCTTTGTTTGAATTCGTTCCAGGTTGATTTATTCGCTACGATATAATTGTGGCTCCATGCATTTTTATTTATTATTATTTTATATCGTTGATTATACATCATTATTTTTTATTATATTTCCAATAATAATTGAATTCCTTTTTTGCTTTGGATCTTGTCCATTTTTTAATGACTGTTTCTACTGCTCTCTGTTTGGCTGATGGTGAAAACTTATTAGGTAGCTTTCTTGTTCAACAGCCGTTGATGGCAGTGTTGTCAGGAGGGGAAATAAACATGGTTTTCACCGAACAAATCGACAGACACAGCTCGAATGTATTCAAGAATACTTTTTTGTACATTTTGTTTACTTTTCGATAAAGGATAATAATTGAATTGAGAAGCTAAAATATTATTATTTAATATTGTAATAATAAAATTATTCATACCATTTCATTTATTGACACACCATTTTCAAAAACTAAGAGCATTAAAATAGAATAGAATAAATAAAATAGATAGGAAAACCGTTATAGACAAACTGAAAGTACTATATATATATTTTTAATTTGGCGAATGGCGAATGACTTTCATATAAAGTTTCTATGGTAACGGGTGATGTTATGCTCATTTTTTAAAATTTAAATACTGTTTATAAAATGTAGAAACATATTTAAAAACGACGTCAAAAGAACATCACCCGTTACCATAGAAACGTTCAATGAAAGTTATTTGCCATCCGCCAAATTGAAAAAATACTACTATACGTATTCATTGTGATTTAACAAGGTGAAGTGTAATTAATTTTATTGATAACGAGTTTTTGTTAGAACCAAACTCACCAGGTTTGAGCTTTATCATTGATACTTCGATGATGTCAAGAAACAAACTAAGATTTCTGTTTGGATGTGGAAGAGTTGGATACAATAAGCAACCGACAACATTCTTGCTTCTTTGAGAGCAGAGAGGAATGGAGAATCAGATAATAATGGAGCAGAGTGAGAGAAAGTTCTCTTCCAGCTGTCAAATGATATCGACTGGCACCGCTTGACTGTGGGGTTGATTTTCTCGGCACCGTCTACATCTTCCCATGACGCGCACACAATCACTTTTCTGCTTCTTGTTCAACTTTTCATTGTCTTTAAGCCTCCCTGTTCTACTTGCATTGTGCATTTGACATGGTGCTCGCCTCTCCAGCTGGCAAGAGTCATTCTAATTATCATTGGAGTGTTGGGTCGCGATTGCAACCATCTCGCAAGTCTGCCTTCTATCGATTCAAAGACAACCACTACGAATTATGTCTCTAGTGTTCCCATTCTCATTGTAACTCTTCTAATTTTGAATCTCTAATTCTCATTTCCTTTGAGCTTCTATTATCTGTTTTTCCTTTGAGTGTGCAACATGATGGATTCTGATTTATCATAATTAATTCCAAATCTCTTTTATATCTCAGATTTGCTCCTATTCTTTGTTTTAGGATTTTCCTCGCATTGAAGTAATCATTGCAGCAATAACATTTGTCATCATCATCATCAAGCGAGTTTTTATACAGCATCAGGCCGTCTCTCGCATCTCAATTTCCACCTTTTCCTGTCCTCGGCATCTTCAGGAGTCAGCTGTCTTAATATCATGGCACCTCTTATGGCTTTCCCATTGCTTGGGCAACATGATCGTTTCTGATTTCTATAATCCATTTCAAATCTCTTTTTATATCTCCAGATTTGCTCCTATCCTTTAACGTTCCACAGTAATTGTTCTTTTTGAAGTAATGCATTCAGCAATAATCCATTGGTGACATACTCAATCTTATGGTTTCTGGAAACCACTTCAAGGATAAGCAGTGTTCCATTGTTTTATCCTCTTCCTCTTCCACAGCAGTGAGTTAGAAGTTGTCCTATGATTCCTCTTTGTATTTGTTATGCGCTCCGTGGTGTGACAAACTCAATATTATTATGGTTTCACAGACTGTTTACTTCATCCATCAACAGAAATTAATTGTTCTATACTATTTCCTTTTTCATCGAATGAGCTTTTTGAAGTTACATAGATTCCTCTAAAAACCAGAATAAAAAAAGAGAATCATTAACGATTATAATGTCTATTCAGAATTTCTTATTAGCATGGATCTGTATTTTCTGCAAAATGAAGAGCCGTGGCGAAGCATGGTATACTTATTTGGTCATCGCCGGGTCCTATAGGAAATATACCCGGCGATGACCAAATAAGTATACCACGCTTCGCCACTAAGAAGAGTCATTTCCCCATAGTGAAGTTATATTGAGTTGAAGGCTGTTTTGATTGAAGCTAGTTCGAAAAGTTCAATGATAAAGTCAGCCACCCCCTTCATTTTATGTATTATAAATTATTACATGTAGATTCACTATATAGCTCCAGAACCCTAGTTTATTAGATATGATTGTAGTTTCTCTGTCGTGAAACTTCATCAATCATCATTATCTTTGAAAGGCAGAGGAATACGAAGTAGGAAGGAAATGAGATATTGCAACTATTCAATTGCTTTTGAATCATAATAATTAATTAAAAACGAAATTTCCAATTCATAATGTTATTTAATACCTTGGAGACTCCCGCTACTGCGAATATTGACAACAGAATAATAGCCAGTAAGGAAATTCGATGAATGCTGCTGTACAAAAAGTTGTTTGTACAGCATGAAGTAGCAGTTGTTCCTACAGTAGCATTCATCGAATTTCTTTACTATAAAAAATTATATTATTATATTATTTCCAGCGACCACATAATACATAGATAAGACGAAGCACTCAGGCTCAGATACATCATATCAAAGAAGATATTGGTTTACGAGAGTGGGAGGGTTTACATGAGTGGAAGAGATGTTGAGGATAAAATATACAGTGACACTTATAATCTTGTTCTCTCCCGCCAGTCTGCCGCTAAGTCTTTCAATTTAGGTCTAGGCCAATATTGACTGTAATCGCACGTAATGTTGAAGCAGGAATGTTCATTTGAAACTGCATTCCTTGTTTTCACAGGAGAGCATTTTCAAAGTTCAATACATTTGAAAACAAATTTCCATCAAATCATATGAATCATTAGTATATCCTCACTTACTATTTTAGAACAGTTATCAATGTAACATTCATAGAAATATTTAAAATTCACCAGATAATAGCATGTTTTTCAGGGTTGTTATGGATACCTCGTACTCACCACATTTGTGCATTGAGAAATTCCACTTACCATCATTGTACAAAGAGATGTTCCAATCCATAATGCTTTTACTAATCATATTTTTGCAATTTCATGATTGGAATTGGCATTCTATTGATATAAGAATTAGAATAAGGGTTATCTTGAAAAGAATTAGGATCATTTAATAAATTAAGAAATTTATTGTTTTTTTTTCAACTAATGCTACTACACAGACAATTATTTCTTGCGCCGATTTTAGTAGGCCTAATCTGAATTGGCGTGCACTCTATCCATACCGTAATCTCTGTTTCCTAGTTACAAGTTTTGGGTTCATTCATCATCCAGCTGTCTGTTGGAAGAAGTTATTCCACTATAGAAATGTCTATAATCATCGGGAATGATTTTCTGCTGCATCATCCACTCCAGGTCGGCTTTCTTCTCTCTTGTGACTGAAAGACACTGAGGGTATTTCGATGCCAAACTTACTCCTGCCCATAATTTCTTTCTTCCTGAATTCCTCTTTGATGAATGTTGATTTCCATGAATATGCCATTCAAATCGTACTTATACTTGATAATGTATGGATCATTTTTTTCAAATCTTAACCATTTAACTTTCAGCCAGTTGACCTTCTCTTTATCTGTGTTTAGTGTTACATTTAGTAACATTGTATCACAGAGTTCTTTCAAATCATGGAAGTCCGAGTGGACGAGTGTTTCAACATTGTAAGACTTTTTCTGGCTGTGGACATCAACAAAGCCCATTTCTAGTCGTGTATATTTTTTATTTTTTCTTGCACGCTCGATAGTTGCATGCATGGAATCTGCCTCCAAATACGAATGTCCAGATTCCATGTACTTGAGATCGATTGTCTCAATACTTTCAATCTTATTGACCGCAAACAACATTGCTGCAACAACTTACTTGTTGCGGTTTTGACCCCCACAAGTGTCTGAAAATGAAGATACATGAGACACTGATGGAGGTAATTGCCTCAAGTATCGTAGAATGCAAGTTCCTATTTTGGAACTACCTTTTCTTCCATTGCACTCGTCCCACACAAAACAATAGCCATCGTTGTTGTGACAATCAAATATAGTGAAATTGTACACATTCAATTTGCGCCGGTAGTAAAGTTGACTATCATTACTATAGGGTACACTGAGCAATGCTTGCAGATCAAATGAAATTGCTCGAAATGTTTCCCCATTTTCAGATTGACATCTATCCTTGTCCTCTTGTTTCATGCTCATTGATGCCTTCTCTCTATTTTTATGAGCCTGCCACTCTTCTTCAAGGCTGCTTTTATCATGGGCACTGTGATATACACTGCATTGTGTACACTGATCCTTTTTGGGGATGTAAAAAGATAGTTGAGGATCATACGAGTTAAACACTTTCCTGTAAACAAACTGTGAAACAGGCTGGATGTTTTTTTCTTGGCAGAAATTGTTTTTGTATAAGTCATATAATTTGGAGATGTTAAGTTCGGCAGATAAGTACATTTTTGTGGTATCTTTCCTGCAATAATGAGACTCAACCCTGGGAAACATATCAATGTGTTCTTTAACTAGTTTGATGTTGTCACTGGTGTAGCATTAGCTGGTTTTACTGTCCATGCGTCTATCATAGTCACTATATAAGCCGCTATCACTGACTTTTGTCATCAAACAGTCTGTTACTCTATGTGACAAGGCAAGAGTAGCACAAAAGAATTTTTGACAGACTCGTACTCTTTCACCTTTATTATTTTTCAATTTGTAGATCCTGGAAGTGGTCTTATGTTTCACTGCTGAAACTTTCATATTTTTAATAGGAACATTTTGAATTAATGATGAGAGGTGAATCTTTTGCTGCTTGTCATCTCCTAAAGCCCAATACTCCCCACATAATACTTGCCGCTGGTCTTCATCAAAATTACTGTTGCACTTGAACCTACATTTCTGACAATCAGCAATCTTTGGTTTTTTGGCAGGTGTCACTTTACCAGAACGATTGATGTACTTCTTTCCCTGTTGCCGGAGTTGTTTCACAATGTTTCTCTTCCTCCTTTTCATTACGTTTTTTCGCTTTTGTCTTTTGCATCCACCTGAGAAAAAAGAATATTACATTACTTTCAATGTAACTCACTTAACAAACTTGTCTGCTGTAAACACACAATGCATTATTAACACATTTAATTATTATCATTATTATTTCTCCTATTCACATTCACTCAAATGTCGAAACCTACATTAATAAAATACAGACTACTGCCAGGTATTATTTGGATTATCAACAATTAACTATTGCTGCAAAAGGAACTTTCTTACGATATGGCAAGTGTTCAGCATGACTGCCTTTTGTATTGCTGCGACCAGGTAGTCCATATTATTATTAATATTTCATTACCATCTTTTATTGTTATTATTATAAATACAGTAGATTATAATACAGTAGATAACAAATGATTGAAAAATGAAATCAGTTCACCAGAATTGTGCCACGAGTTGAAAATTCTAGAGAACAAAATTAAATTATAAATCATATTGATTGAAAAGTAGCAGAGATTTTATCCACTTACCAGTTGAAGAAGTATTGATGTTTACATTATTCTGTTCGATGTTTTCTTTGTTTTGAAGTAAACCAATAATCAATTCAGTTCTGGAATGTATGATTTTAGGAATTGTTTTTCGAGACATAGCGGACTATTACATTGAATAAGTTCACTCAACTCAGACGAAATCAATAACAAAAAATAACAAGGCACTTTATCAATAACTAAGAAGAATGAAATTAAACTGAAAATGCTCAATTGCATTCGAAAACTTCCAGAAACTTCAACAGTTCAACTCTTTATAACCTCAAAACCGAGAATGCTCTCTTGTTGTCATGCCCACCTAATGGCAGCTGAATGTACTATTGCTTTGTGCATGCATGTGGTGAGCCTACTAACAACATCTGTGCACGAAACTCTCAAATTATTTTGTGTCACATTTGTGGTAAGTCATCTTACTACAAGAGTGCGCTACTATTCAATTCTCCAATCCTACATAACACATCAGTGAATTCTAAAACTCTGCCTTCCCGTCTATATTTCACTTATAACAAGTGTGCACCATAAAATTCAGACTTCCAGCATCCAATATATCTACTTAGTCCATTTTCAAGAAAAAATCACTTACCACATGTGTGCACTTAACCATCGATATGTAAGGTTTTTTTTAAATTTTTCATTTAAGGACGAAATAGAAGGAAAAGAGAATGGATACAACAGATATGGAACACGTGATAGGATTTATTTTGAATTGAATATAAACATCGTCATATTATGGAATTTTTTCTCTGTAGTCAGGGCCCTGGGCGCCGCAGTAAGAGGGGGGCCCGCCCCGGGCGTCGCAGTAAGAGGGGCGCCGCGTTAGTGGGAAGTCGCGTATGTTTAAAAAAATAAAATAATAACTAAAAAATAAAATAAATAAAGTCATATGTTTTTATCTATTTGAGAAAAGTTCTTCATCACTTTAATACTGGTAGTGTATTTGGAACTTTGGGATGCGCTAGACTAGATAGATAGATAGTTAGATAGATAGATAGATAGATAGATAGATATCTATCTATCTATCTAAAAGCATGGCTTTTTCGCGAGGTCTACTGTTCACAGAACTACTAGTTTATAGCTCAATAGCTTAATAAGCTATAATAACCTTATTTCATAACTATTATTCTGTTGTCAATATTCGCACAGTAGCGGAAGACTTCAGAGAATTATATAGCATTATTAATTAGGAATTTCGTTCAAATAATATTATTAAAATACGAAGTACTTCCTACATTGGAGCCATATAATAGAAAATGTTACCTTCATTAGCCTACTGCAATGTCAAATTGTTTATTATTGTGAATGAAATCAGAGATAATCTATTTGTCTAGTCAATGATAAAATCAAAATTGAAGGGTGGGAAAGATATTAAGGATATATTCGATATACAGTGACACTTGTCTAAATCTAAATGGTGGTTAACCGCCATTCAAACATTCGAATGATAAACTCTTCCAAGCAACCATTCGTCTTCGCCACCAATATTGACTACAGTTGCTCTCTTCACAACTTCGTGTTTTGAATCCATTGAGTCACAGTGGAAGACATGACTTTGTTTTCTCATCTCCTCCACCACCATAAATTCTTCTGCTTTGCTCAAAAATCTCAAGCGTTCTTCGCCTTTTGTTCTTATTTTCCTGTTCAGCAAACACAAACTTCATTACTTTAAAGTTTCCACTGAAATACCTTGGAGTTGCAACTACATCTTCTTTCGTTTAGTTCTCTTCCTTCCTATACTTGAGTTATTTTCCATTACTGTGAATTTTCTTTGAAAGGTACATTTTTCTAGTAAGTCTTGTTCTTCCCTTTCTTCCTCATTCTCTATTTACTTCGGTTGTTTTGCTGGATAAGTATAAGATTTTTCTTCTTCCTCCTCTTCCTCCTCCTCCTCCACCACCTCCTTCTTATCTTCTTATTCTCCAACTACTACATTTTTTTTCCTCTTCTTCTTTTTCTTCTTTATTTCCTGCTTCTTTTCTGCTTCTTGACAACTCTCTTCTTCTTTCTTCTTCCCCTTTTCTCCCAAGTTTTCCATCTTCCTTTTTTCTCTATCTTCTTCTCCTCCTCCTTCATTCTGCTTCCTCTTCTAATCCTTATGTTTTTTATCACTTTACTACCATTTCCCATTCCAACTTTCTGTCTCCCCATCGCCTACCCTTGCAAAACTATCAAAATTTCTCATCTCTTTATTCTCATTTTCCCTTTCTACCCTGAACGTCTCACGACTTGGAATTTTCATGTTGAGAATACATGAATTCAATCTGAATAAATAATGGACAACGTATTGTCGATTACATCGAAGTCTTTTCCATGCTCCATTACGTGTCTCTTCCAAAGCTCATCAGTAGTGAACTACAGTATCTCGCATCTTACTTGTAAGCTTGTAAGTTTATTCTTGGGAAGAACACTCAAATCCAATCTGTGAAAAAATGTTCATATGTATTATAAACAAAAAGTAAAAGTGAATGTATTATAATTATGAATTGAAGTCATTTGGATGCAGTCTATTCTGTGTATCTTTTAAAGATGCTCGAGAATAAATATTTTGTTTATCTTACTTCAAAGTTTAAAAATTGATGTTTGGTTTCAAACAGAATTTGGTTTCCATCGTCTATCTACGAAATCATCGTCTATCATAAATCGTATCGTGTAAATCACCACGTTTTTTCTCTTTGTTTCCCTCTCTTCACAGTAACTGCTGGAAAATTGGTGGGAAATGAAGAGTAATCACTTGACTTATTATGAGACAATGTGATAGAACACGTTTTGTAAGTGATTTATAATTACGTAACAGTAACTGACATCCTAATCAGTTCTGGAACAAGAATTAGATCATCTGAGTGCGCGAATATTGCAACCCTCACGCTCACAGCTGAGATGTGAATGAATGAGGAAGGAGGTGACTAATTAACACCAGAATTATGCATATGCTACAGAGTAGCGTGCGCAAGGAGTATTTACATCTTGATTAATCAAGTGCACGTCAGGAGTGTTGTAACGTAGCCGTCGTCGAGTGATTGAGTTGAATGGTGGCATGCACTGCTAGAGAGAGACGGCATCATAGTGATGAGGTTTGCGGAGAAAGCACTTGAAGTGTGAGAGCTTAATTCATTAGTCTATGGATCAAAATGAGGATTTTGAGTTGCAATCTTAGCAAAAGTTCAATAAGGTTTAGCACTTGAATTGATACAATAATCTTAAACGTCGGATAATAATAATTGTGAATCTATCAAAGTTATGAAGTGCTTGTATAGAGAAGTTCTTGTGAAAAGTATTACTTTTTAATTACATTATGTTACATTACAAAGCTTGTCTAATTGAGATCTTATCACACACATTATAGCTTGAAGGAAAAGGAACAAGAAGGTTTATAATGAAATCATTAAATTTTATACTTACATTGACTAACACAATGGATATAATTCAATTTAGAAATAGGGCTTCACAGGTTGAAATTTCAACAAAAGATAATTGCTACCTACTATCTAACCTGTTACCTGGACATGAATAGAGTCACCTATGATGTAGAGAATACAGGAATTCGATTATAGCTCATAATCATTCATCTCAATTAAGCGATATTAGAATCATCAATCAGCTCTTATATTGAATACTAGGCTGCATGATGGATATTACTGGATCTTTACACACTTCATTAAGAATAATGTATCGGTATTCATAAAATCAGCTTGGGTTGGATGACCGATTTGGACTCTATGTTTTCCATTGTTTAGCCTACCTCAGATTCAATTTTTGATTTTTTAGGGGTAATTGCCGTTAGACCGATCAGTGGAACGTTAATCAACATTTGATCTCCGGTTACTGGAAAAATTCATAACGGTTGATCGAAAATCTAATCTTGAATATCGTTTGTACGAGTATGTTGTTATTGCCTCAGAACTATTATTTTTGTGAAGTAACTCAATTATCAGGTGAACTCTACTTCCGCGTCAGGCTGATTGGAAGCATTTATTTTGAAAAGTTAGTTTTGGTAAGTTTTGTTCCAAAAAATGAAAAATAACATATATCATCACTTTCCGATCAACCATGAATCCAAATAAATGACCAAATTTGAATAGCTATTTGAATAGAATTTGCTATTCGTGTACTTCAACAAATTCAACAAGTTAGCTTTCATTCGGAATAATAATTCAATAAGAATATTTATTTACCTACCTCAAATCCGTATTCCACATATTCACATTTTTAAAGACATATTTACATTTGTCTTTATTATTCATTGTTTGTGTGTTTTTGATGAGCAAGTTTCATAATCGTAATAATCGTAAAAAGTTCATTCCAAAAAATTATGTTAAGTAATGTAGTAAAAATATTCATAGAATGTCCTCCGCGGACATCATTGTTTCCCATTCGAGTACGCAATGTTTTTATAGGAACTTTGGGATGATGTAACCGTTGAAATGTTCAAGTCGAAAAAGGTCTCGCCAACAAAGAGGCCGTCAGTGTTGTAGAGCAGATCATCTCCTGAATTCGAAGCACTCTGTGGTGTAGCACGTAATTCACTAATATGGCTAGAAAAACGGGTGGAGAGGAAGAAGATGAATTGGCGGACGGCAAAGAGTCAGTGAGAGGGTGAGTGAGATGAAATCAACAAGAGCTGGATGACAATGCGCACCAATGACAAGCTAGCAATCAATCAATGTCTCTCTCTCCCGCCCTCTGATAAGAGACTCTCGCTCTCCCTCTCTCTCACACACTCTGCCTTTGTGCCTTTCTAACATTTATTTAGGTGATATTGTTCTTTCCGAAGCCGTCATCTAATTGAAATTGATCTGATCCACCTCTCTCTACTTTTACAATATTACGATAGAGGAAGCACTTGGCTACATTTCCTAAGTTTCTCTATGAATAGTTTTTATTCTGATTTTGATCCTTTCCCCGCATTGATATTCTCTATATAACCATAATTGATTGTAGGACAGAAACCACTGTCACTAGTGTCACCTAGTGTCACCAGGGCATGAACATCTGAGGACATTCGTAGAAAATATTACATGTATATATCGAGTTACAGGCTACGTAGCCTCGTAGAAGCTCATCAAAAGCCCACAAGCTAGAACCTTTTCAAAAGGTTTGAGGTTTCACAAGCTTTTAAACTAGTCCATACTCTTCACAAGCCTTATTAATCCTTTGTTGAAAGACTCACAAGCTGTGAGCTAGCAGCTTCCCAATCATCTCACAAAAAGAAACTTCTATTCGCCTTCTGTGATTTATACATTTTTGATAAAATTTGTGAGGATGTGTATAACATGGAACCATGGTCCTGTGAAGATTTTGTTTATCAAAGTGGGGTTTGACAATTTTAAAAAGTCTTTATTTATCTATACCGGTACATTTGAAAATAAATGATAACACAATATTGTTTCTCATTGACAAACTGTCGAATCAGATGGAATTTTTGACGATCTGATTCATCATCCATGAATAGGTGTAGTTCTATTCGCTCCCTTTGGTAGAGGAAAATCGAAGTGGAAATAACAAATAAGTTGGAGAAAGTGGTCTGTACTGGATCTGACAGACAGAAATGCGAAAACGAAGTTCTATTCTTGGTGAATCATATCTTGATTTCAGTCTCTCTGTAGTAAATCGAGTCGGCAGGCAAACCAACACTCCCAAACAATATACAAAATGTTCGTACCAATCATGCAAATTGGGTTTCCCTTCACGTTTGTGCATAAAACTCTGAGCCTTTTGTCCCCAAATGGAGGGAGGAAACATCTCTTTCAAAAAACTGTGAGATTCAGTTGTATTTCCGTTGCTATTTCAACATCAATGTCAACCAAAATTCTTGGTCTTCCTAGAGTTCTACAGTAGATGAAGGTACACCGATTTATTTTTGCCATTTTTTTTAATTGAAGAGGAATCACCGGAAGAATTAAACTCATCCATGAATAATGCATTGGTAGCACAATGTTCTAACCCCGTAGGATAATTTCAAACCATAAAACTAGTGGAATTTTTCTAGTCATAGTATAAAATTCCTTCTCATTCCAAGTTCCAGGTAGTTAGGCAATGGTCCCCACTGCCTAAAGAGCAGTAGTTAATTTTATATTCCTTATACACCCTTCCAACCCAACCCACAAAAGACTGAACCCATGAATTATTATTACAATATTACCTATATTGTATTACCCACGCAGAAAACTAGGGCTCATGTGGGCAGCGCACTCAACCAAATCTAGTTTTGAGTTTGATTGCTATTGAGATACCATAACAAACCGTCATCATCCTCCATCATAATTTTGAAGGTGTGTGGATGAGTGTCAATAATATTCACTGAATGGATAAACGGTGAAATTAAAGTAATTGATTACTACAATTATTATAAAATAATTGTAGTAATTATTTGTGGTAAAGTTGGAATATGCATAAAGTGCATTTAATAATCAGTGAATAGTAATCAATCTGTTAGTGAAAATTTCATTCGCTACCATAATTCAAGTCAAAGCAGAAATATAACCCCTATAAAGGGTTGCTCGTGAAGCTACTCAAATTAACATTAACATAACTCTTCCATGAAAAGCGTTCATTCCAAGAGTTATTGCACAATAATAATCTCCGTAAAATTAACAATCTAATGGTCAAATCCGTGATGATCAAAACCCTGATTATGGGATGACCACTCTTAAGTGTTCTTGAATGAATAGATCGAACATGGAAGTTCTAAGCCATTATAACCCAATGCCAACAAAGAGAATAGTAAATTGTCCAATCTGTTTTCTCAACGCATTAAAGTTCATAGTTTGAAGCTTTCATCCTGAAATAGGATGAATTACGAGTTTGTACTCCACTATATTCCATTGCAAAGCACTAAGTCTATTCAACGATAAGATGCGTTTAAGAATGTAGAACGATGCTAACTGGTGAACGGGAGATGCGAGACGCCTTGGGTCCTATTAGCCTGTGAATAGGTTGGGCTATGTAAATTTCTATATTAATTGCTATACCCACAGCTTACAAGTGGAGTGGGGCTGAGAGCAGCCTGGAGCCTAATGAGTAGAATAATAAGTGGTTGATCAACGCTTCCAGAAATTTATTCCTGGCATTCATTACAATGGATGTGTTCGGATCAAGAGTTTCGGCTCTGACAGCGTTACCAAGTCACTGGGATCAAGGACAAGAATAAATAACATTTACTACTACTTCCTATTCTGGTTCCTATCCGTTACCGAAAGTTGGCACTCATTTTGAGCAACGTTTACTAATAAGATTATAATTCAGCATCACACTATTTCTAGATCCCACTCTCGATCAAAATCATTTCGTTTTTATTGCTATTTTGTGCTTATTTAAAAACTTCAAATATTTTTTGCGTGCTTCCAATTGAATGAGCCTGTTAATCTGGTATTGAACAAGTTGATGAATATTTCTTGAATCTGAAAAAGTATTCATGATGAAGCAATACCATCCAATTTCTACAAATTCTATTACTTTAAAAGGTGCAACCCAATAATTAAGGCTCATTACTAAAAAGTGAATTCTTGGAAAAAGTACTGGTAATTTTCTATTCTATAACCAACTTGATCAAATCCATCAGGAATAAATACGACGTTTGGTGTACACCTCAATTACATATTTTTGTTTTAGAGCTACTAAACAATGTTAGCCTGATCAGTAAAAACATTCTTTTCAAGTAGAGTGAACGTCCTAGTGAGAACATAAATGTTCATGTAGATTGGCTGTATATAATTCACATTCATCTTTATTCAAAACGATTTTATCTTGAAAATATTTTAATTATCCACACAAATATCCAACTACTGAAAAGAAGATGAATCCAAATCAACAGAAATAATGATAACCCCCATTCATCGGAGTACACTCTTATTATTTCAGCTTTATTTAGTAGACACAGGAACATATCTTTATCGTACACTGACACTTGTACAACTACACCTGAAACATAGAAATGTGTCACGCATGCCAAGAGCAAGATGAAATATAACCTCCATTTGTTTTTTTACGAGTAAACCTTGTTCATATCGCACTTCCTAGCAGGGCTATCTTTGTCACTTTCATCTCTTTGAGAAGTTTTATCTTCCGGAATCACGAGGAACTAAGTCTGTATTTTATCATGAGTTTTTTCGCTGAGCTTTTATCTCAGAAATTTCTCGAGTAGGAACCAAAAAAATGTTGAGTTTTCTCCAGATCAATAAACTTCATAACAAATTTCCATCATAATTTACTCTCTTTAGAAAAAATAGAAAGCTGAGATGCATCACCACAATAGCAACCGTTGAATATATCCCTCTCACCTCTTTACGGATTAAAAGTAGAGTACACAACTTTCGATTTCATTCTAGGAGAGAGCCTTTGATAAATTATAATGGAAAATTGTTATAAAGTTTATTGATTTGGAGAAGATTGCTCCGACCTAGGTCGGATTTTTTAGCTGGATATGAAAGCTGCTTATTGAACCATGTCAAAGTCACCCATTGGACCTTCAACTATGCAATTTATCACAATACCCAACCTCCTAAACATGAGGATAGGCCAAATAATATCAGATCATTCCAGGGTCAAAATGAGTCCCTTCAGGAAGCAAACAACGCTTATAATTTCAACGCATGAGAGCTTGAAAATGTTCTACTCTGAATTCTATATTTTACAGCAAAATCCATTGGAAATTAAATGTTAATAGATTCTTTGAATTTTGATAAATTAATATGCTGAATAGTTTGAAATTCGAAACACGAAATTTAGAAAAAAGTATTATTCCAAAGTTATAGTATTATATTAAAGTAGGCCTATTCAATTTCCTTATACTTTTAGATTTTCACGTCTGGAATTTAGCACCTCATGTGTTCATTCATATAACTCGTAGGAACAACAACAATTCAACTTACTGTATGAAAAAGCAAGTCCTTTCTTTTTATAAGGTAGAAATGAGGTTCTAGTCTGGCAGCCATGCGTAAATAGCAGAACCGGCTCTAGCTGTACGGTGTACGTTCTTCACCAACAACATTTTATGGTCAAATTCAAAAAGTCCAACTGTGTGGAACTCTCCGGTTCTGAATTTTGTACCACTTAATTTTCTGTGTTCCATTAAACTTGAACTGGAATAATGCAGTGATCACCAGAGGTGATTGAAAATGTAGAGTAAGAAAATTTGAACTCACTTGATTCAATCTACTGGCTTAATCATTTATTGAATTTTTCAGGTAAATTAACTTTGATCAATTACATGAGAAATCTCAGCTATTGAAAATTCAAAACAATCATGAAACAAAAATATAGAACAATTTTCAGAAAATTCAAGTTTCAAATCATTCTGTAACATTATTTATATAGAGTCAAAGTTCTTCTAAAAATTGTTTTATTGCGCAAAAATTCGATCTTTCTTTAGTAAACACATTGACTTTATTTTGTAAAGATACATTGGACATCGTTTTTGAGGACAAGTTTCACATAGTGTCAACAAAAATTGTGGGATGACAAATAAAAATATGACATGATCGTAGAAGTATTAACGTATATAAGTATAGAAGTAATAACTTCTATAATACTATAAGAAGAATCTAAATCCATTATTATTTTCAGTTTCTTAGAAGGTAGGAATTTTTATATTTTCTTGCAAATTGTTAACCATTCAATCAGAAGTTTGCTTTTCAACTACTGTAGAAGCTGAGGAATAATAATTAATCTGATATTCAATCTGAATATTTCTCAACAGTTCTAGCTTCAAAAAAACTAATTCGGGTGTTAAATAATTGAAATACAAATAAAATTTCTAGTTAAAACGTCCTTGAAATTCTTCTTTGATACTTCTCTTGAAGTAATTACAATCTCACTCATTTATTCGAGTATTCTACTGTTGCATTGGCAAATGAGACAAAAATCTACACTGCCTAGGAGAATGCTTACAACGTGCTTACAAGAGCTGTAGTTCTGGTGATTCCGAATTCACCTGAAACCGTCCTTAGAACTACCTTTCTCTCCCATTACCCTTAACATTTTGTGTGCATTTTTCTTGATGAAAAATGAGATCAGTTCAAAAATTATTAACAGTTCTCGTATCACACCAGCTCTCAAACGCTAATAACTTGGAGAGATAGCTTATTCTTCAGTAACCTACAGATAAGGTGTTTCATTTTTCTTTCATATAATCCTACTCGGAAAAAGGAGAGATCATAATGGATTTGTCGAATTTTCTCATTAGCAAGAAGCAAAGATCGCCCAATATTACTTTCATCAGCAAGAAATGTCGGGAGTTTCCCTATGGTGTTTCCTGACTGACACGACGATACTCCTCTTTATAGGCACTAGATAGGCAACCAGCACTGCATCACCACTACGCTGTGAGGTGGCCGCAGTTGTCATGACAACGACCTGCCGCTAGACCTCTTGTATATATTATTTCTCCGCATAATTTTGCAACAAACTTTCCACGGGATGTTTTTGTTGTAACGGCCCGTATTTTCCTCATATATAGAAATTTAATTAATTGTGAGCAACATCAATAAATTGTCGAGAAAATAACGTTGTCCAAAAAGAATCCATTAGACAGGTTCAAAATATTCATCCTATTATCCTGGAATTTCATTAATGTTGAATGTAAATTGAATCCAGCAGCTAAAATATAATTATACTACCACCAGGGTAGTGTATGGAACAGCATTTGATCTTGTCACAATAGATTGATTAAAATTTATCATGCTGTCATTTTTTCAGTAGATAAGTTAATATCATTTACTTTTGGTCATGTTGTAACGATTTTTCATTAATAATTCGAGTCTAAAAAAACTATCAACTTACAATTTTGAATTTTCAAAGATTACGATGTTAAACACAAAACCACAAACCATAAATTAATAATAGGCTACCATCAAACTTAAAAAAAAAAGAAAAATGAGAGTATTATTAAATGTAGCCTACACCCTACTACCATCTGAATAAAAATTGAGGTTTTATTTTGTCTATACGTATTCTCAAGGCTTAGTTGCCTATATTTATAGCCTTTGAGTTTATATAATTGATCCCTACTCTATAAAAGTTGAGCAGTGAACGAATATGCACCAGTACAACTTTGTCAAGTAACTGAAATCTCAATATTGACGGGTCGCAAACTGCGAAAACTGTGCTCCATTAGCTAACTTCAGGTTGAAGCCTGTCTCAATTGGCTCAGCTTTAAGTTTTCTAAGCTTGAACTTGAAGTACCGTACACTACTCAGTATTGATTATGGAATGAGAGTTTAGGAATTTTGACTTGTAACATAGAAACTGCATGGTTTATCGCTACAACAATGAGTCCAATTGATTGAGTGCAATAAATTTATGTCATTCAATTGAGTGCAATAAATTTATGTCATTCAAGTTATTTCATAATATTGATCACTACAACAATCATTGTTTACTTTATTATAGTGGACAAAGTAATATCTTAGAGTCCAATCAATTTATGTCATTCAAGTTAAAATGAGTTTTGTGAATCATTGAAGAAGTAAAATAGAGAACGTCAATTCTATTACCAGTCACAAAATATTGAAAATTTCAGCGTAGTGAAAACGAAGCTCCGAGGGGAGGTAAACTTCAAAACTGTAAATTCATTGTGGAACAATCGAAACGTATTGGAAGAGTTGAGTAACACATACATTTTTGCTTGATATCTGAAAATTCCCGTTATCTGCTAATAAACACGCGGAACTGTGGATTTGTTGTTGACGTATCGAAATGTACAGTTATTATTGAGAAAAGTTTGAATTCTATGCAGATATCGTTATCTGGCAATAAACATGCGCTCTCAACTGTCGATGACCTCTGAATCTGTGTGGCAAATTCATCTACAATAGTTGCGAATTCATTGTTATGATCACTCGAGTTTGACCGTGTGAAAAGTGATGATTCAGCATGTGGCTCTAGTATTATACCTGGCTATATTACACTCTAGCGGGGTAGTATCTATGCACAAAAATCGTATTCACTAGTTTATTAGACGAGTACTTTATTCCTCTCAAACTTGTTTCAAATTATTCCTCTCAAAAACAACGATTACGTATTTCATGAAAGTCATAAGTCAAATGATCCCATCAGAAGTAATGTTCAGTGAGCAGTGTGCAGGCTGATAGTTGTGCGGAAAATTCATATTTTGACCGACAAGGTAACGAAGCAGCATTTCAAGGGCGAAACCTTAATTAGCAGTGAAGTTCCCAGTTGAGCAAGATCTAGTTGTGAAGAGGATTTCGGAACGGAAACCAATTTCGCCCGGCTCGAGTTGTCAATAAGCTGAGGGCTCTGTAATTAGCAAAAGCCACGCCATACGAGGGTAGCTGCCAATTGTAAACTCACGTCTATCAGGGCCATCTCGTTCAGTGTCCAACTCTATCATCTGCAGAAAATTATTGGGATTTGTTTATTATTATATTTCACCATTTAAAGCTTCCGAAAGATTGTGTTCCTAATACAGTAATATGTTAGCATTACTTAGTAATTATTTAGCAAACTTCAAATTGGGTTTCAGTGCCCCAGAATACAGCTATAAGTACGAAGAGAAATGTTTAGAGGAAACTTTTTTAAAATCCAATAAAGTAACTACTTTATTGTGTACTGTAAATTTAGTTTATCGCATACCAGGATATGGCTCTACCTGGTTCTGTAGGCTATTAATTGAGATATTATTTGTGTGCAGTAGAAACCTCAAATTGAAATATGAATAGTGCGGTAAAACCTCGGTAGAAAATTGTTTCAGGATTGGAGGAATGGAACACAATCAAGCAAACTAATCCTTCTTCAGGTTAAGAAAGATCATATATATATTCCCTGTAAAATTTATAACATTTTTACAATTTATATTCGAATAAAAGCTAATAAATCTTTTTCTATCATTCTCTTCAGATGGAAAATTACTAGTTATAATGCAAAAAATAGTACAACCAGCCATTTTCTGTTATAATGTACACCAATGATGAAATAATTTGTATATGTGGGATAATCAAATTCTCGTTGGAAATTGAGCTTTAAATGATTAAACATTGCATTGTTTCGAGAGCGGTATTATATTATTGCATAAACTCCAATGAAATTCGGAAACCGTAGGAGAAAAATTTAGTAGGATTAGTTCAGTTGTGCTGTACTACAGAGTGGTGATCAATAGGTTTATTGGCTGCATTCAGCATGTGCATGCAATCCGTCTGCAACTAGAATCAATCACGCTTCACCCGGAGCGGGTCGTCCTATTATGACCAGGTCGACAGTTCCCTTCCACCTGTTTGTTACCAATGCCTAATGTATATTGCGCTCAAATCGAATCACTTCCAGATCACAAAATCTGCCCACACCTCACTCTCTGAGGCCATTATCGCCGTTGCATTACAATCGAAATGTGCCAGTATTGCAAATTCGATCCTTCATTTCTCGACAGTAGCCTGCTCCTTTTCTCTCCTTTTTCCTCCTTTTAACAACATTCAGAGAACGTGTTCGAATTCAAAATTCCTTTTCATATACGACTGCAGACTTCTCTAGGTTTCTATCACAATGAACACATCTGTATTTGAACGTCGAGTTTTATCTGGAATTTTATTGCCTGTGTGAGGTAGTCAAGTTTCTTTGTTCAGCCTGCTAGTAGAGTGCTTTACAGCCTCACTGACCTGGAAAGATTTAAAGCCAAGGCTGACATCAACGCAAACAGCAATCTTTAAACTTGAAAGCTTTGCCCTTGCTATCCGAAAAACTAAAAGCTTTTTATCGTCCAGAAGGATATCACCGCAACGATTTCGATTGAATAATGAATATTCATTTGGTTATGAATGGTGAACTATTTCTTCACTCGTCTGTGAAATCCAATACTCCAATTTCTCTCATCGCCGATCGAAATATTCCCTTTCCAATTATTTTCATAAATAAAAAAGTTTGAATAATTGTTTAATCATTATCAATTTGAATTTACAATTTAACTTTACGCCTCTGTGCTTATAAAATTAATAATTGAAATGGCTGAGTGATGGTTTATGAATGGATGACACATAAATGATCCGTTCTATTATGAGGAGAAATAAATATTTCATCAACAATTTGCGGTTATGTACATTTTGTGTAAGGTGCGCGAAGAAAGACTCTTGGTTATTTTTGCATTGGAGACTTTGTTTCTAAATAGAATGTTTTTATTTTTCTTTACTCTCTGAGAAACTCTACATTTATCGAGATTCAAAGAGGAAAGATTTAGTTGATTATCTTCATAAAGATTCGAGGAATACTGTATGATTTGATTATTTGAATTCATGAGCTGATGTTCTATGCTCTTTCAATTTGATTATTATGAAACACAATAAGTACTCCCAACTCATTCAGAATTGACTGATGAAGTTCCCTTTTTAGCATTGATTGCATTGATCCCCATTTTGTATACGGATTGATTGAATATTCCACTCTTTTTCAAAATACCAAGTCAGACAATGTGTGGATTGTAATCCACATGCTCAATTACTTATCACAATAGCAACTCGTGATACCAGGCTGATCCTCATGTTAGTTCCAGCATTAAATGATTTTGGAATCTTACAAAATGTCTCTATAACTGAACAAAATCAACTGTATGACAGCTTAAAGAGGAAAGAACTGACTCGACCTTCATGCTCCACGAAACCTGACACTTCCAGAGCAACGTGTATCGAAGCTGATTCCTGCTGAAGGGAACGGAAATTCCGGTTGAGCAAGATAACTTCTTCATTTTCCAATAAGAATCGTTCGCCATGATCTTGAGCCTGTCAAAATGTTCATTCGAGCCGGCATCTTGTGGGGCTTCCATCTCTATTATGGAATTCTGCTGAAATTAATGGCACAGTGATGAGAATCTACACACTTTGGCTCTTCAACCAATTCCAAGCTATCGGCTTCAACGGAAGGTATCTTCGATTCATCAATAGAAATGAGTAGAAGTTCCACTTCCACTTCTCGATTTCGAAACTCGTGAATGGGTTTGATGATGGGAGAGATGATAACATCCTCACAGGCATCCGCAAGCATTCATTCATCTCACAGGCATTCGCCCATGTGGGGACCCTTCTCCAAACCATTATTGTATTTTTGCTGTACACTGTTCACGAAGAAGAAATACAATTTCAATTTCAATCCTCCTTTATTGCACTTGGGAATTATGTCTCCAGTAAACGTCAGATCAACATAATGCAGAAGAATCGTCTACATCAAGTTTATTATAGATCCATAATGTGTTGAAAATTGAATAGAATACTACAACATACGTATCAATAAACGCATATCGTACATGGAAATCGAGAGATATGATAAGAGATTTATGATCCTATTTGCATTAAATGATCTAACCCGACAAAACTCGTCTTTATTACGTATTATTATTATTATGAGCGTGTGACAGTTTACCACCCAATAATTAAATACATATATTAAATAATCCAACCCGACAAAAGATTTTTGAAAGATGATAAAATTTAGATTATCATTATTATTAGCGTGTGACAGATTACAAAACACACAACCATTAGATCACTCACAAACATATCATACTCTTAGTTGAATAATAATTAGGAAGAGATAAATAAACTACTCCCTTATTTATTTACTTGTTTATTTACTTATTTATTTTATTTACTTGTACATGAATAGCAGCATGAACGTGATTCTAGAAACTTGTTGAACAAACTTCAAACTAATTCTATCAACAAGTCTCCAAACTCTGAAAGTATTTTGAGGGCAAATTGAGAATAAATTATCCATCAAACCAGCTTTGAAAAGACATTATCTACTTTCAATAGCGTTTTGGCAAGTAGTGAATTTGGGAGGAATTGTTCCGTAGTTAACTGGAGAAGCATCAGAACTTGACAATGCGATGCATTGAATAACTTGAAGTTTCTACGGTGGTCACCCGTCGTGAACTTTGGAAGAAGTTTGCCCATTTGCAGTACAATTTTCGCCGGAAATAGGAGTTGTTATTTTTGTTTCTGAAGCATGAAACTTGCCCATCTCGCACATGTATTCCAAAACTCATCCTCCATCTAAAGAAGGTTCTTGAATGTATGCAGGAGCAAAGATATTGCTTATGTATAATCATCAGATTTAAAAACAACCCGTAACATGTATATAAGTAAACATTGTAGAGTTCAATGTGAAAAATGTAGTAGTAATGGAAAGTAACAATGGACAATGAAGAGTGCTTTATGATGAATAATGAAGAATTTGTGGTGTTGATTTCCTAATGAATAATCCAATTATCAATGTCTACTTCTTATTGTTACAGTTTTAATTCAATTCACTAGAAATTGTCTTAATTGCTCAATGATCCGGATAATTTTAATATTTTTATTTCGATCCAATATTTTTTTGTAGAATAGAAGTCACTGATAGAGAAAATAATTTTACTATTCAAACTACTTTACTATGAAACCATTTTACGTTTGAAATCATTATCATCAGAACGTATTGAATCATTATCATCATGGAGTGGTCCGTAGCCGAGGGCGATAAGCGCCTGTCTGATATTCCAAAGATTCCAAGATCGAATACAGTTGCCGGAACGGATTTTGACAGAAACGGCCACTCCCGTCTTTCGGAGGAGACGAAAAGCCGTCGGTCCCGACTGCCTAAAAACAGTCGTAATCTCTCATCATCACCCCTCTCATTACCCACGCACAAGCCTAGAGCTCATGTGGGCATCACCCTCAAAAAAAAAACACATTGTTTTATAGTACTTTCATCCACAGGTTAGAACTTTACTTTTGCATCATTCTCACTCCCATCAACTCTCAGAAACTTAGCTGTTTCAAAAGTGCTCAAAATAGCTAGAAAAGACTAGTTTAAAAAACTTTCCACAATCTATTAAATCATTCGAGAGGAAGATATATGCAATCATCATCAGGCTGTATGCAATGGTTTATAAAGAATTACAGGTCCTCCTGTTACAACAATGATGATTATACACTGTATCTGAGATATTGTATCTGAAATATTCTGAGTGTTTCCTGGTGCAGGATTCATATCATCCGGCTCAATTTTGACGTAGATGATCTCGATGAGTGAGTTTCAATACAAAGAATGTCAATTATTCAACAGATAATGAATTTGGTTACCACTGCATGTGAGTGGTGAGCACGCCAGAATCATCGATTTTCAGTTCATAATTCAAATCATGTCAGAGATGAGTTTGTGGAATAACCGTTTTTCCATCACCAATTTACTCGAGTGTTGCTCTCCAGAGCTCTTCTCCTGAGATCGGATTGAAACTTTTTCATGGTGCTCTTCGTTAACTGAGTTCCCGATGAAGAGCGTCATTACTTCGAATTAATGAAGTTTCAAAAATGTTTGAGCTTGATTTGATGTTATTGAAATACCAAAGTGTAATTTGAAGCACAAAAAAGGCTCTAATGATTATTAATTACAATGATATTTCTAAATACGATATTCCCTTCAATAGTTTATAAATTTGCATATCAATCAATGAATACCCAATTTTGATTATTTATTATGTTATCAACATCACAATGAAATATTATTAATTTCATATTTTGGGAAGCTTAAATAGACTTTTATATCTTCATGAAACAAACAACATTAGGAAAATACAATCATAGTGATAAAAATAACCATCAATAAAGTAGATGGGCGAGTCCAAACTATTATAATTTATGATTCATGTGATTGTTTATTAATGACATAATTCAAAATTGCTCATCGTACATTATTAATCCGTATCCTGTAATCGACATTATTTAGAGATTACAAGTTCCCTCATCACACAGACAATCAGAAATACAATCTCCATACCAGACCAAATATTTGAGAGCATCTACTGATCCATCCAATATAATTAATATTGAACTGTCGGTCATGATTAACTCACATTATTCATATTTCACGGAAGTATGCAATCCATTCTATGGCGAGTGAATAACCCAGTGATACATTGACAGAAATGCTTTCGATCTGATAAATCCAGTGTTAAAGCAGTGACATGGGGTTTCAATTTAACTGTTGGTAAACAAACAGTTAATAAAAACATAGAAAGAATAATATTAACCAAGAACGTTTAGGTCATTCCCATCCTTGTTACATTTATGTGATCAACTACAGTCTTCTATCTGCATCCTAAATGATAACTCATTAGCAGGCAGGTAATGCACATGTCAACGTGTATTAACATCATAATCCCAGTGACTTTCGAATACCGGGTGTCTAAATATTATACTTGTATGTATAACATCACTCGCGATAATCAGAGCAAATATTGTTAGTTCGTTGGTTGCTACTGCTACTATACGGTAATTTTTGTGTCAGGGTGAAAGCTAGCACACAACATTAGAGCAAACACAAACAGGCAAATACAAACACAAACTTACGGGCACATGCAAGCACACAACACTTGCAGACTTGACAGCACACGCACCCTCACACACGACCCGTCCAAAACACTTTTCCATTATTCAGCATTGACATGTTTCCGATAACAATCGATGTTGACGTTCTCTTGACAAACCCTTTCTCGATATTGAAATAATTTTTTAAGCTCTAGTTACAGCGCACATTGAGCCGCTGCGCCACAGGAAGCCTATTCAATCCTCTTTTTCCTACAGATGAACAATTGAAAAAATGACATCCACTTCGTTGAGTATTACTGCAGATTACCGGTGCAATTAAAAAATGTCACAAAAATCCGTTCTCCACAAAGTGAAATGATTAATGAAGAGCGATTTGAATGGAAGAATGGAACAAGACAAATTAATTCCAGCCCGCTAATTCTATTGGCTGCTTCTACGTTCAAATTATCTTAATTTCGTTGAATAATTCAAGGTAGATTCAATTGTTGAAGAATGAAGTTCTAGATTTTGCAATCGTTTCTTCTCTCAAAATTTTTCCATTAGACAAGGTTTCAATGAAATCAATTTGCACTATGAATGGAGAAGGTTGTTCAGTTTTGAAATCAGATATTATTTGAATACATTGTTGATAACTTATCGACTTGGAAATGCTTTCAGGAAAGGTGCTGAATACTTCGGGGAAGAAAGCTGCCAACGTCAAATTTATATAATATTTCCATTTGAAGACTCTTATATTTTACATCCATATTCAATTTTTCATGAGTATAAGGAAAGAAAAACTATGAAACTCGATCTTCAAGATTAAGAATCAGATCATCGATGCAAGGTGTTGTTGAATAACGATAGTTTATACTGTTTTGTCATAAAATTGATTTGGAGGACCAAAAAAATACTTATAAAATCGAATGATTCAACTTCTCCAGGAATCTGAGAAGAACGCCGAATGAGTTATTCTTTACAAAGGATGAAAACCGGAATACAATATTCTTTCTATGGCTTGTCATTGAATTCGAGAGAATCAATCGCTATATCAAATTGCAAAACTAGAAGATTTGACCGGAGAAATAGTCTGGAAGATTTCCAGAAAATTAAAAATTCTCAAATTGAATAATAGCAGTATTCTAGCAGAATCTCAATTATTCTAGCAGGAATAATAGACTTTCCTCTAAAGTAACTCGTGCCAAGAGAGCATCAAACGTTTCAATGTATTCATTCATAAAGATTAGTATCAAAATTTGAATCATCGATAATTTCCCCGAAGAATCTGTGTTTGGGGGAAGATATTCTTCAAATAGGATCAATTTTCAGTGTGGAACTATAAAAATCAAACTAGAGGATGTTTGATTTTCTTTTGGAGAAGCCTGTGAGTTTTATTTTCGAATTATCTAGATGAATGATAGGATAGTCAAGTTTTAAATCAGAGGCCGACAGTTTTCATGATTACATGGAATAGGCCACAGTGTTGATAGGATTGATAACATTATTCTATTCACTAAAAATATTGACTGAAATCTACACCATCTCAGTGGAGATGTATCCTATTCTCAGAAAATGAGGCTTGTGGCTTGAAAAGCTTTCTATATGAAACAGAATAACAAGCGCCGATACCTTCAGAGAATACGTGGGAGTCTTTCTGAGAGGCGCATCTTGATAGATACTCCAAAGAACAACAGCAAAAGTACAGGAGCGCATCGGAAACCACTCCACGTGGAAAAAGTATAACAAGTAGTGAGATGCAAAGCGAGTTTTCAACAGCTGTTCTTCAAACCGCAAGCCACTCTTATATTGTAGACAACATTGAGGTTTTCCTCTACTATGGGCGTCTTTTGTTATTGCTTCTTTCCATTCTACGGAGAATTCTCATGTATGTCAAGTAGCTGCTCATATCTTACGTATCGACCGCTTTTTTGAATCAACACAAAATCAGGATTCTTTGACACAACGAAATGAAAACTCACCATACACTGCTGCCTCTCCAACCCTTCACTTCAAAAGCAGATGCAGTTTGATCAAAGTATGACACTACTTATATGAGAGGGAAAATATCAAGCACATAAAGTCAAATTTGTTTGCTTTTGAGCCTGAGTTTGAGATGCTTCAATATTGAGCGGCTTTGAAACTCTATATAATTCACAGCATTCATGCAATCTTTTGAAATTAAGATCGAAAATCTATTATCGCACTTCGATGAACATGATAATTGTTATGGAGTTATCTTGAACTTCCACTTTCATTTTTGCCTATGACCCCGTATTCTATTCAGTTATATTATTCAGATTCAATATTATCTATTCAAAGGAATAGTTTTTTCATTCAGGAATAACGGAATTCTTGAGAAAGAAAAATACGGGGATTAGTCTAAGCATAATTTAACTACAGTGACTGTAATCAAACTAAGTGAATTCATGTTAAATGTGAGCTAGAAATAGCTGCTAATCATGATAGCTATTGTCAATCATACACCACATAATAATTTCCAATACCAATGAATAGATATTTCTTATAATGAAGAGTGAAGATTCCCAGCTGACTGAGAGATTACGAATCATGAATCTCAATCGAATCACTGAATAATCTGCTTATGATCACTCCTGATTATTTTTTTGCGAAAGTATAATAGAATAAGCCTTTGAATTTGTGTCTCATATCCATCGCAGCGTGTCCGAGCCGCAGCAAGCTGTGTTCGATTCAGAGCTTGTCAGTGTTTCCGCATTTAATCCATTGTATTTCAGCCACTAATTCCTTGTTAAAATACAGCCCTATTCCAACGTACAGGGTAACCCCACTAAATGTATCCTTTTGTTTGGAACAGTCCAGAAGCTTCCGAGCCCCTCCGGTTCAATGACGGTGCGTAGGCTCTCATACTCTTACAATTACAGCTGATTAATTATTATGGTCACATTTCAATGGCTCTGTAAACATTGCTTAGTGTAAACATGTGCGCTCTCCGCTGCAATGGAGCTTCGAACTCTGCATCACATTGCTCTCTGCTCTATCTGTCCTTTCTGGTCTAGTAAATTCACTTTGGAAGGCTCAGTTAGCCATGTCCTACACAAAAAGACGAATGATTCTTTCATTCAGTGAACATAACAAATAATAAGGTATATTCCTGAGAGATTCACTCAATTTTGATCTGATTAGCCCCGATTTTGATCCACCTTCAAACCCCGAATCAAATATCGCAATAAACTAAAACGAGAAAATTGAGTTGAAAAAACAGACATTTATAATTAACTTTCATTTTTGTAATAAGTTTAGGATTATAAAAAGCTAGACATGAATGCTTTATAATGTCTTCGTTGAAACGGTACGAGTATTGTTGGTTTTTTCAATACAATACGCGAACAAGTTTTACAATAATAATCAATGCATGCAACAATTTTTATATACATAAATTTGACTCTCTTTATATTTCTCTCAGAAGACAAGGCTCTTGAATACTGCTTCCTATGACCTATAACATACGTCATAGGTCACATGATATCCGGAATGATGAATAATGGATAAATAGGAAAATTTTATTTAGGAAAGAATAGGTCAAGCAGAAGAAAAACATAGAGAACGACTATTAATAATTCCGGAAAAATAAAATGGATACCGTATGTTCAAACGACGTCTTTGGCAGCCAAACGAGTAGCACATTCTGTCTTGATGCATTTCAAGTAATAATATTCCTTTACTACATTCAATATGGAATAATAAATGGAAGGGGTGAGAGGAACGTCAGTATATTTTATGCGCTTGAGTTCGATGTTCGAGAGATATGAGAATACAGAATGGTTTCACGTTATAGATATCATTCCACTAACTTCAATATATCATCTCTGGGAAACCTGACATCAATTTCAGAATAAATTGCTCCGATAGATAAATCAAATTATTTTCTGTATGACAATGATAAGTATACCATTAGTATACTCGTATACTAATATACTCGCAGAGAATACTCGCAGATCACACATGTAGACCAATGATTGATAATTAAGGAGGGTCCTAATTAATTTAACGTTATGAAATTTCTGTTTTTATTGATTAGACACCGTACCTATAAGATATATTTATGTAATGACAGTTGCATATCTCATACCTTGGAATTTTCAACACTATAACCAGAGATAATTGAGTAGTTAACCATCTCCTTTCCTGTGCTATAACTTATTCTGAGATTTCGTATAGTTGATTATATCATTCTATTATAAGTATTTTATACACTCGTAATTAAGCCGAGCCCTTCCACGTTCAGCTGAAGATCAAATTGAAATTGTAAAATACACTGTACCTCTGCATGAAAATTATAGAGAATATCTTTATCTTTATTTTTATAATATCTGTTTAGTTAACATCATAGAAAAATAGTGGTCACTCGGTGATAGCGGTTGCTAAGTAATCATGTGGTTAAGTAACAAACATTCAAGACCGCTCTCGGATGGGTGACCTACACAAAAAATTGTGCAATTAGGTGAGGTGGAACCTACCCGTAAGGGTTCCCCCACCGATAAAAAGCCATACGATAAAACAAAGGTGACATCATTAATTTCTATATTTCCTGTTTGGTCAATGTTCGTTCAGAGATCATCAAATGAAAAGAAATGGTATTGGTTAATGTGATAAATGAATCGTTCGTGAATATTTTAATGAAAGGCAATAGTCCTCGAAAACATTTCCTGAAAAAATAAAGTGTTGAAATTATTTGGGAAGTGGTGATTGGTACTGAGATGTGACGGCATAAGAGAATCGCACCACAATGCTGGACATGGGTTAATCGATGCATTACCCACTCCAGCAAAACTGTTAAATCGAGTACATCATTTATCTCTCTCTTCCACCAACCATCCGTGTTTCCATTTGTGTTTTCCGGAGCATTTCGTACGCGTTCACATTAACAAACGCTGGAGACCTGGACTGTTCCATTAGTTATAGTGTTGATTGTAATGGCGGAGAGCTATCTCTTGCAATAAAGACGAAATTCAACAAAGGTACCGGTGCAATTTCGGCTAACAATACATTCGCATTCACTGTTTTGTGCATACATCTGACGTTAATCATGTAGCTAGTCGGAGGATCCGGTTTGTTTAGTAATACAAAACGTACATATTAGACTCTTTGTAACAAGCAGTTCTATTCAATTGAACCCGATTCAATACTCTCAAATGTTGTCTTGCACCAGCATGTACCCGACAAGACCTATTTGATTTTACTGACGAAGCTCTTAAAACAGTGGATTACTACTTTAATTCAGGCATATAATCACCTAACACGAACGAACGAACTCTAAAAATATGCTAGTCTGTGAATAGGTTCTACAACTTCTCTAATCATGGAAAAGTTCCAAAAGCATCCACGAACTTGATTTCAAAACATTGTTTCAAGTTAACAAAACCTGACAATTACAGAAAACACATTATACTAAACTAGAAAGAATCATTATTTGGGAGAAAAGAGGGGAGTTGAGCAATCATAATTATAATTATCTTCAATCTATTTCTTTGAATTTTCAGTAAATGAACAATAAAAGCTGAGTAAGAAGAAATTTCAAAAATTAATTGTTGAATAACTTTATTCTAAATCTATCTCTTTGAATGTTCAGTAAAAAAACAATAGAAGCTGAGTAGTAAAAAGATTTCCAAAAATTACTTGTGAAGTGATAAGGAATGATTGAATAGAATTTGGAGCTGAAACCCATTAAATTATAATGTTCAATTTATCGAAAGCTTGTCATTGGATGTACAGCTAGATCATTCATTGTATTGAGACATTCATTAGAGAATTGAAATGAATGACACATGCTTATCAATATTATGTTATGTTGACAAAAATTATTTTTGTTATTTTTCATCTCTTTTCATTTACTCATTCTCTTTTAGGTTTTTCTTCGCCCATTCTCAACTCAACTAACAGGAATATGTGGACACGTGAGAGATGAGCTCAATGATTTTGCCGAACAGTCTGACCAGCTCTACCAAGCTGGCAAATATTTATTCTTGAGATCTTCCAGTTTCAGACGCATTTACTGTGAAAACAGGCTTCGAATTTATATTGGATTATTCAAATATAGTCAAAATCCTTTATTAACGGTTTGTCAATATTTTCATTGGAAATATTCCATGGAGACTCGATTCCACAACATGGAAGAATAGAATGGAGGGAAAAGAGGATTAATTATCACCGCCATGAAGTTGGAAAGTAACTGATCCTAACTCTCAGAGATGCGGGAAATCTCATTCAACTGTCTTTCTCAGCCGTTGTTTTTGCAAAATAATATCAATTATTCTGATGTTGGTCTGTTTCTGATATGTACATATCATTTTTCAGTTATTGTGGGTGACAATAACGATGAGGCGTGGGTGACTCATGTCAGGTTTCAGTGTTTTCAGATTTTACGTTTTTCTTTGCTCATGGTGATGCCCACTTGAGCTCTAGGCTTGTGCTTGAGTAATGAGAGGGGTGAATCTATTTATTAAGTTCATTGCTTCTCTCTAAACCAATGACATTTTTTATATTGTCTGAATGTTTTGTGATGTGACAATTTTATATTTGTGAAGTTTGTGATTTTCATGTGAATTTTGAAAATAGGAATAATGGATACATTCCCACTTGCAAGAATTAGTGCATTCACAAATGGTTGTATGAGCTCAGAAGGGTGAAAATAGCCGGTCTCGGAAAAAGATTGTTGAAGATGAACCATGATAACGATAATACTGTATTATAACTTGTAAATGTGTGAAAATGATATCTTTATGGGTTAGGTATTTAAAATTGTTTCATCATGTAAATGGTTTTCTTCCTATCTATATTGAGTGACTTGAGTGACATACTAGCTAAAGCCTTGAAAGAGTATGAAGACTATGCGCTGGTAGTATTTGAGTGATAGATTCAATAACCACTCATTAAAATCTAAATCAAAATTAGTTTGTTGTGAATAAAAAATACTAAAAAAAACTTATTTTTCAATCCCGATCAATATTGAATAATATTTTACCAATGAGACAGAATTCAATATTCCATTCACGCCGATACAGTGAGATAAATGTGCAGCAAATAAGGTGGTTTTGAGAACAGAAATCTCTAATCAGATATTCAGCGAGGAGCGAGCGCGCTGAACCAGGGAAATGATTCATGTGAATGACAGTGGTTGAGGTCTTAACGGATGTAACCGCGAAGCTGCTTAAGAGAGGAAAATATCTTTTTGAAGGCGCACTGGGAAATGGCTGCTCGCAAATCCATGACAAGAAATGGCAGTAGCGAGTAGAAAGAGGAATGGCCGTGGACGCGTGTAATCCCTGGTTTACACGGCTGACGAATGATACAGGCTGCTGAGAAGACGCAATATTTCGAACGAATATTTCAAATTCAAAGGATCACACTGATCCACCTCTCGTTCAACTGCGCTTCTTTCAAACTCTCCTCCCACCCTCGTCTCGTTGTCACGATCAGGTATACTAATACAACCATAAAAAACCAACTTTATTCCTCATCAACAATGATATTCTCGTCTCAAGAAGGAAATATATCATTCAAGCATATTTTTAATCTAGATTAGTCGTCACCAAATCTAAAAAGTTTCTCCTTACAAAATTGAAACTGCAATGGCGTATTATACTAAACGGTATGAAAGCGGAAGTTGTATTTTCGAATAGTAACAAAAAATTCATCTTGGGGAAAAACACTTCAACCTATTATTTGATGGACCAGTTGATCTTGATTCTAGGGTTGCCAAAAATGATGATATGATAATTTTTGGATGTATTGATTATTGAAATATTACTCCTACGGTTGAGTGTTTATGGGAAGGATGTCCTTGCATATCCTTCTCCAAGAATGGACTGTCATATGTTCAAACTCCGCCGTTTCATGTGGATACATAACGATCATTTTTTACTGTTAGCGTAATGAATCTCATATCTATATTGTGGATACAGACCGATTTTTTAGTTATTTCAGCAATTATTGATTAATACAGCTGTAGAGTAAAATAATGAGGTTCCATAGTTCTCTTGTGCTCTGTTTATTGAATGGATTATTGTAATTGCTTTTAGTTTTAAAACTAAATGTCATGCATTAGAACCTAAGCCATATATTTTGATAAATAAAATAGCTGTATGAAATTATCTAGAAGTAAAGCTCTTATTAATATTATTTGATTAGCTTCCATAGTATAAGCTTTGTTAATTTAATTATTGGAGATCGTAATTATGCTACTTTCATTTATTTTATGCTACTTTCATTGACGAGATTCATTGCTAAACTATATAGTCTAGAATTTAAGTTGATATTGTAATCTACATGAATAAAGTGATAAATCTAAATCTAAATCCTTCTACAACAGTAACTTCTGCATCCTAACCTCATTTCTCCTCTAGTCAGAAGCCATCAGTACAGCTGAGGATGTGGCAGGTTATGCCATGAAACCATGGCAGTGAATCTTTTAATTCAATATTATTACTGTCTATTTCTTTCAATATTAGTAATGAATAATTGAATATTTTAGCAATATTTACGATCATGAAGTTAATGTTAACATTTAAAAATGCATTTATAGATTTTTATTAACAGCTTATATAAAATTCTTGTTCAAAAATACTACACAGATGGTATTACAGAATAATGGTTGATGGTTGCTTACAAAATTTAATATAATTACAATATTGTCATTCGTTTTTCAGTGTAAGGAACCTCGGTATATATCCATACAATCCTCAACTGCACAAATTCAACTATTAACGTTTACATGCTTGGAGCAGCAATGTGTTAGAATGTGCCAATGTCTCTCATATCATTGATATCTTAGTAGTTATTTCTCATTTTCTATCCATTTCCAAAAAATAACATGAACATTTACTTTTGCGTGTTCCACTAAAATCACAACTTTCACAAGCTTTTAAAATGCTATGGGCCGTAATGCTGTCTATCAAAACTGATGACTAGATGCTATTGAATAATGAAAATACAGCACTCAAAATGTTCATCTTTTTAGAAAAGTTATAATGCTCGAGCCTTAATACTGACTATTAAAACTAATCAGCTCACGAAATTGTTGAGATGTGAACAATATGGCCAGATGCTATTGATTAACACAGTAGTACTCAGAATGTTCATCGTGATAGAAAAGTTATCCCTACAACCCAAGCAATCTCACACTCAAATTAGGCTTGTTTTAGCTGGGTTACATCGTGATCAACTTTGAAATTGTAAACACGTATTTGAGTTTGTACGCTAGAGTGGAAGCATTATCAAGCTTAAATAATATTTTACACGATTGTAGTGGTTTGCTTCCTAAACGGAATGCAAACTCGCTTTGCATTCGCGAGAAGGCGTTTATTGCTCCATACAATTCCTGTTCATGCAGTGCTCATACTCGGATGGATACAGTAGCGTGAAGCTGACTTAAGAGGAAAACGTGTTTTGAGCTTACTCTAGCTCTATAGCAAAGGTTCTATTAAAACTTCTCAACAAAGCGGGCACTCTTTAGGCTTTCTCCCTTTGGAGAAAAACTTTCTAGAAAGAAGGCCGTGCTGTAGCAACGTGCATAGCAAAGTGCAGAATCAACTTTTTCCAAGACCTATTTGTGTTTTTTTCTGAAAAAAAGGTTCCAATTGAAAACCCTGAGATAATAATATTCTTATACTTTTATTTAGAATTGTAAAGTCAATGTGAGAAGACTGTGTCCAGTAGGAACGATTCAGAAAAGTTTTTGCTAAACTAGTTCTGTTTCTCCACTGAACCAGTTGTTGCAATACTGTAACTGGATTGTAACTGGATTGGAGTCTTACTGGATTGTACTATAATGTGCCTACCATAATTTCTCAGATATTGATAAATTATTAATAGAATAAAAAGTTTCATCACAATTGGATGAATGGTATTCAACCGTCAACTGGACAAGGAAAAGCGTTGATATTTTAATATATAGATTGATTCTACCAAAAATCTTCTGTCACAAATCTTCAAACAATAATTCTAGAGTGCTAGGGATGAAGAGTATAAGTCAGAAAAAGTCGATTTTAAGGTTTTGGCATCAAAATTTAGCTCTTTTCATGTACTTTCATTTGGTCTCAACAGAACAAGTCATTCTAAGCTTGTTTTATTTCTATTGGTGTTTGAACTCAACATTACAATTCAAAAGTCACGATCTTGTTAGGTAGTAGCAGTACAAGTCAAGTTATACTGTTAGGAGCAGGGCTGATTGAAAATACTCAAATTCCTTTCTTGCTGGGGAGTCAAAGTATAAGTCGAGTTGTACTGTTGAGTCAGTGGGTGACGGATCCTCCAAAATAGAAGGCATGTCTTGCACTATTAGCACCAACGACCTAACCTATAGATTGAAATTTAAGAATGACTCTCCTGAAAAATTGCATTTTATGACTTGTACTCTTGATCCCTAGCACTCTAGAATTATTAGGCTATAGAATAATTCATCAAATAATTTATAAATAAGATTACTATCTTCAGTATCTGAGAGAAATTAATTAAACCAACATCATCTGCTCTCTTCACTATAATTAATTTTATATTTTATCTTGACAAGTATTTGCGGTCAACAGTATCAAAGCTACTTGGCAAATCGATTGTATGTGATAAAAATGTGACTATACATTTATGTGGTTATACAGTACATAGTTTATGTATTACTTAAATGAATACTTAAATTTGAATGTTTTGTAAACTGATGAGTTTTAAATTATTCGGAGCTTGTCAAATGGCTCAGTACTACCATATATGAGAGATTCTAATCTCTTATCTATAGTATCAGACGAGTATGGTTCAGTCTATATTGTATTGTAAAAAGTTGATCTTTCATTTCATCACTTTTTCAGCTTTCCTGTTGGTCTTTGATATATTTCATTTACAGCTTTCCTGTTGGTCTTTGAAATATTACATATAAACACTACATAGCTCTCGAGGTTTATCACCACAAAACTCAACTACTGAGTTCATCATTATTATAAATCCAAAAAAATATTAAACAAAAGCTAATTTCTAACAACGATTTCCATCTACAGCACTATTCTAGAGCACTAAGCTTCCAAATTTGGAGCTGACAAGTTTCGTATGCTGGCATCCTTATCCCACAATACATTATGATAGGGCTTCCTGTGTTGGCATATATACAAAGACAAGAGAGCTTGCAGTACGAAAACACGCATTCCCCACCACAGGGCTTGAGCTGATGGAAACACATAGCTTCTCCTCTCTACGTCAAACGTAATATCTTACTTACTACACCACCTTTCAGTTTGTCACCGACAAGATTAATGAGTGTTGGATTGCGGGGAACAATAAGAAATTCTTGCATAATTCTCACTGAGTAGAATTTGATGAGAAGGAGCTTAGTGCTGAGGGCTAAGCTACACGACTTGATATAAGCTGTTGATGGTCTTGGGGCGATTGTTATTGTACGCCAGCCGGTATCATGTAAATTGACGACGAAAATCCAATCAGGCACTCACGAAAACATGATCCATCACGTTCGGGCCAGAAAAGAACTGGGCGAAAACATTGTTACCGTTTCGGGACCACTTATTAAACTCTTGTTTATTATCAAACTTTGGTGATTTATTGAATTGTGAATACCTTGAATCGTAATAATAACCTACAATCAAAACAAAAGTTATGAAATACTTTTGACATGCTTTGAAATACTATAACCAACGCTAATTCTTAATGAAATCAGACAGAGACTTTCGAAGGATATGAGAGCAAATGAAACAAAAAATATGTTACTGTATGTGGTCGTATACATGTGCATACTATTGAACAGAGTAAATAAAAATACTATCACACCTACTACTAAAATGATATCTATTAGTCACATAATAGGGATGATTAACAATGTATTCCATAGGGCAAATTCAATCAATATGGCTTGATAACAATCATGACGCTTGATAACAGTGGCATAAGTGTGTAGTGTAACTTTGAACAGGGCAGACAAGTTGAGAAATAGCTTCTTAAAATTGATTCCTGAAATTGTCAACAAGATAATAATAGTTTTGAATATCTGGATCCAAAAATAACTAATGCTGGTACTTCAAAAAACGTCAATGGAATAATAGTGATAAGCAGTAGTTTTCAATGAGAGATGTTAGTAGTGGAACTCAAACCGTTAATTCCTCCAAAATGAGAGCAAATACCACTGTAATCTTCGCTAGAGCATTCGATAAACTCTCATAGCTGATATAAATTAATATTATATTAATCGAAATTCAGGAGAGAAAATAGTAAGGGCTGAGCCAAGGATACACTAGATGAACCGTCATCTAGTGTAGCCTTGGCTGAGCCTGTTCTTTTTTCTTCAAAATCATTAGACCTATGCTTTTCGTTTTTGCATCAATGATGAATAAATAATAAAGAAGATACTTAAAGAAGAATAACATAATATAAATATAAAGAATTTTTATAATAATTAATAAAAATTTATAATTAGAATCTTATGATAATAATATTATAATAAAGAATGATTGAGTGAGAAGGCATTCACAGAAATTGTTTTGTACGTAGCCTAATAGGAAATGACATCTACTGTATTGAGCGAATATGATCAAGGAGGTTCAATATGTCGTCGTTATAAGTATTCTACCTTAAGATACATTCTGGCACTTTAAGATCTGTTGTTTTCCATTTGATTTGAAAAATCAATAGCATCCTTCAAAAAAGTAGTCAAATAGAATGGCAAATATCCATAAAAGCGTAGCATCCATCCATCGAATATTCCAGCCAATGAAACAATGAGAAATGAGCGAGACGTGTCAGGAGATAGGCTAGCGGGCTGAAAAACGTGTTAGGTTGAAGGTTGAGTGGAAGCAAGCAATGAATTATTGGCTCGCTCATCCCCGGATAAGGTACGTAAGCAATGCAGGACACGTCATTCGCATGGAATTTGCCGGAGAAAAGTTGAGGAACGTGTGGAGTCGAACCAGTCACCTCCGACCTAACCCCTCCACCCTACATCAGCCAGAAGCTAAGCAGAAAAATGACAGGGTATTCCACTCCACAGGAAAATGTCATGCAGTTTAAAGCTCCACCTATCCGATATGATAACTGTGATACGACGTATCACAGCTTTCTTTGGATCTGAATCTATTCAATTTTATCATCGTTTTTGAAGCAGTAGAGATTTTAGAGATAAGTGTATCCTCAAATGTATAGAAATGTGTTGGATCGATATTGAATACGCAGCATCGAATAAGAAAGAAATTACACTGCATTGAAAGGTGTCAGGTTGCTAAAAATTCTATGATAATACGTATACCTGTATGTCTAGATCACTGGGGTGCATATCATAGAATGTCTATGGATTTGGATCCATTCAATATTTCATCATGATTTATCAACTGAGATTCGAATTCTTGAGATATGAGATACCGAGTATATTCTCATGTATCGAGCAGATACTGTACTTCTGAATTGAATATTCAGTGTTCACTACCCTGCGTTGAAAAAACGCTGTCAGGATATTTTTCTCCATCGGAATGTGGCAGGAATTCCACAGCTCCCCTATCTGATAATGTGATGGTGATGGATTCACCGAAGGTGCATATAGATCTGTAGCATGCTACCTATTCGAATGTATACTATATCTGAATTGAATATGAATGATCATGAGCACGTGATTCTGTACTGTACACCTGCTCATGATCGTGAATGAGCATTCTGTAATCAGTAGTTCTACTTGAATGGTACTAAGGTATTCAAATTATACTGTTATCATGAATGAAGCATGTGGTTCATTAAATTAAGTACATGTATATTTGTATAATCTTATACTGTGTATAATCTTAAGAAATAATGAAAAATTTTAAATTGATGAAAAATTCCAACTATTTATAGTGGGGATTTTCCATCAATTGCATCTGGCAATGCGGGGTCGGGCTCCGCTGCGGCACTCGGTCGCAGTAAATCAAAAAATGGTTGTGGCTAGTCATGAATCAACGTGAATTGATGACGAATTTATATGCTGTAATGCTATCATTTCCAATAGAGATAGGCAGATAACAGTATTAATATTGAGTATACTTCATTACTTTACAAAATCATAGATAAAAAGAAATGTATTCAATCCAAGTCATTCATTCCTTTTTCAAACATTTCTAACACAATTTTCTCTGTTGATCCTGCGATCCCATGCTCTCTTTTCATGGTCATCAGTGGTTGTAGTAGTGTTGTAATCGAAACGGCCCAAGTTTTTCTTCGCCGGTTCGTATTGATTGAGGCGTTGCTGTTTACGCCGGAGAATTTATTTACTGTCCAGACAGAAGTAGGGCAAGTATGTCGTTAGCCGCTTCCTTCTCCATACAGTTCAGCATCCATATCAATATCTCACGTCAGACTCACTATTCGCTCTATTCAGTATCTATGATTTCCAAATCACATGCAAAGGAAACTGTTTAACAATGGAAACTCTAATTATTAATGCTTGTTAGCCAAGATCTTCGAGGAGGATTGATCTTGATCATTGATCATATAGGATTAATACAGGAATATAGGCGTAATAAAGGGCTATGTGATCAAAAAATGGTTGTGGCTAGTCATGCATCAACGTAAATTGATGACGAATTTATCCTTGTTGCCAATATAGAGATTCAACAATATTCAACTCAAGTTTCTTGTTTTCATGACAAAAGGGTCTTATGATACAAAACAACATATTTGTAGCCCGAAGTAGTTTGAATGAACTCTGTAGTTTTTATCCTTGCACTGTATTACTTTTCCAATAATTTGTACATCAAGGATCAAGCAGCTGTTACAATAGACAATGTGGTCTGAATACTAATACTGTATTATTCAGACTTATTTTGAGAGCTCTGCCTCTCAAAGGAATTCGTCGAAGGTTGATTTTTTCATTTGCTAAAAACCTTCATGTATCGGAATGAGACAATGAATATTTGAAAAATCACAGTATCACAGTGTCAAAAATCACATTGTGATCATCTTGAAAGAGTTTATGAATGGAAACACTGTTTACCAATTCAACAAATGGTTCAATTGAATCTGTCATGTTTCAAAGGTTAATTCATAATGATGAATCAAAATCTCTCCATCATTTCTTTTTGCTAATCTAACATGGGGTGATATTGATACTTTCCACTTTTGTTAAAACCCTCATTTCTCTCACTGGTTGAGTAAAGCAAGTTATTGGAATTCTGTTCTTCTGGTTCAAATTGTTTTCAAACAAAACTCTCATCACTGGAAAGATGAGACTGGAGTTTTCCCGACGCCGCTGTTCAATCTCTCTCCAAAGTGGAGCATCGTGAGATTTATCTGAGATGATTTGTTGCCACTTTCTTGAGAGGATGGGTTGTAATTCAAGGTGTTCGAAATGTTTTATTGGTAACGTTGATCGTATCTTCGTTGCGTTACTCTATGACAGGTGATGGAGGCATCGATTCAGCTATATTCAGCTTGGAAAATTACCCTCAATATTTCATTTGCATGGAAAGTGTTGGCAGTTTTCTCATCGAACAATATAAAACTTAAAAAATGATTCAAACTTATTCAGGCAAGCGGCTTTCCGAGCAGTCTGAAATTCCATATATTTCTAGGAGAGTGGGGTTGAATATGCTACTGGAGCTTCTTTAATTAATGATTGAAGTGTTTGGCCACTTTTGGAGTGAAAGGATTTCTTTGGTTTTGTACTTGACTTGATAGGAATACTAGTATTATGTCCTGAATCAAGAATTGTGATTATTAGGGTTACAGTATACAAAGTTTTGGGTAGAGTCTTGAAGTGTGAAATTTTATTTCTCCTCTAAAGCATAGATAACGATGAATCACAAACCAGAATAAAAGAGTTCTTGGATTGAAAATATGAAGTCCTTGGAGAAGTTTTAATTACTCTTTCAGTGTTGTTTGTGTGGCAAATACATGTTGTCCTCGGCCAATAAGTCAAGATCCAAGAAACTTTGCTGTCTCTCGGATAATCCTGCTAATATTATTCTTCTGTAAGCCTAGTTTATTGAAGTGGAAAGTTGGTTCTTTTTAAGCACATCACTAAAACTGTGAAGTTGTTGGAAAGTAAGTTAGAGACGTTTCTAGAAGTGTTGTGTCCTTGGAGCAATACAAGCATCAGAGATGTAAACTTGTTGATGGAAGTTTGTGTATACTTTCCTGGGTGGAATTTTGGGCTAGCTCCAGAAGGGCGGTAATTCCTCAACATGGCGACGATTACTCTTGTTTGGCAGAGGATGTTGTTCACTCTTGGCCGGGAGATAAACAGGACATAAACACCAATTAGAGTGCGGCTTCGGACAGGCTCAAATTGAAAAACGAGAGCGTGAAGTAATGTGCAAGCGAGAGAGATAAGATGAGTGTGTGGGGAGGGGTGGGAGAGAGAGAGTTAAGGGGACGACTGTCGGAGGTTGCGACTTGAGAGAACGCTAGTTGAAAGCCCATCGCAAATACTGAAGACGAGCCACATGACAGGAAAATATCTTGAACCTTATAAAAGCGTTCCAATCGAGGTAAGATCGTCTAGTGTGCTTGTGTGTGCGCGTGTTGTACTCATAAGATGCTGCGGTGAACGAGAAGTTCGTGCACAGGGAATAAGAAAAGAATTATTTTCCAGAGAGGAAAGCTCTCTACGATCCTTGAAGCTGAACTGGGCATTATCTTCAATTTTAAACGAAAGCTAAAAGCCTTCTTCCAGGTATTATCGTGCCGCATTTATAGCTTCGTAGGTTGTTCTTGAGCCGAAGAAGAAGAATGAGGTTGATAATTATTCATTTATATAATTATTGACTTATTCTGAATCACTCAACACACTGCGTCGATTTTATGCACTAGGATTAGCAGTTTTAGTCTAGCTGTAGGATTAGAGCATTTACTATAAGCCTCGTCGTCCACTTGAGCCGTTTAGTTATAGAACCACCGAAAGTCCGAAATACTAACATTGAATCAAATAATGGCCAGCTGTACATCGGACGCTTTCTGACAAAAACCGTTCCAGTGGACGACTAGGCTAACACTATGCACAGAGTGGCCGGTAGCGGTAGGAGGAGCCTGTCGATCAATACAGTTGAACAGCTGCCATTGGTTGCTACAAGCCACACCCATTAATGGTGAGTGCTTACAGGATTAACAGTGAATGGATGAATTATAAATATGCAATTCGAACTGTTTTTGGTGATTGCCTGATTTTTATCACCTAATTACCTAATTGTGATTCTATACAATGCTAAATGAACTCATGGAAAAATGAGTTAAGTCATGAGTCACATCAGTAATGGGTTTCAAATTCAACTTCAATCAATATAAACATAATTCGTCATAAAAACGAAGTACTGGAATGATGACCTACATCATTATGTAAGTTAATTGTGTTGAATTGAATTTATCAAATGTATATTGTGTTAACTTCTTTTTGTCATTTAGCTGCTCCTCAATTTCAAAAATATCAAATTGTCCACCTTTCCCCTACAAATGTGATTCCTCCAACCTTGAACTTTAGATTATTAGCAATGGAAAATCGATGAAGTCTCCAACGGTATTTGTTGATATACATATAGTTTGATGTAATATGATCCTATAGTATCATTATTCAGTCTAATCCAATCAAATGCTGTATAACATTTTATGACTTGAATCAAGGAGTTGACGATTGATTTGTAATTTGAATGATGACTTCAAAGGGAATCTCTACTATCTTCCGCAAACCCTACGCTCTCACAAGAGGCTGTCAGCTTTGACAGGAGTGAAAGTAAAATACTGCTCCCAGGGAGACATAAAGCAAGCCCGTACGTCTCACATCACCGAAGCCTCTCTGGGTATTCTGTGGAAAAGTAATCATGGTTTGATATACTTATTCAACAGCTCGGACAAGATTGAGAGTTTGTTGCAGCGGAATTGAAACCCAGCCATAAAGTTCAGAGAGGCAATGAGAGAATGCCAGGAATTGTTATGGGTCGAACCGGCGTCCCGAGGGGCAGACACCAATCCCGGGATTAAAATTTTATTCGCCCTCCAAGGCGAGCGAATTTCTTGAGCTTGCTCGCAAATAAATCTTATGGACAGATGAACAATGAGTGTGGAATCAACCGATTTATTACAGGGTCCTTTTGTAATTTCATTCCTTCTTTTCCATTCTTATATGCGACACCACAGGTTTGGGTTGAACCTATTTGCATAAATGCATAAACTCATCCATTTTCATTGCTGCTTCAATCGGAAAAGAAGAATTGCTTTCGATACTTTGGAAAATAAATACTTCCTCTTTGGATATAAAAAATAAATACTTTGAATATTAGTTGAATGAGAACCAATGTGAGAACCAATACAGTGTAGTCTTGCCTTCTAACCTTGAAGTGCATTTTGAGAACTTTAAATAATTCAATTTCTAGCGATTTTCTGCGTTTTCTCAGCTTTTTCGAGAACTAATTGGCAGAAAATTTTAAAATTTAATACTTAGGTTTGTTCAAGGTCTACAAATATTCTGTTAAAAATGTTCGAGATTCTCCAAAAATTACGCCAGAAATCGGGTTTTGAAAAAGTTTTTTGCAGTTTTCCTTGCGTTTTCGCAGATGTTTCAACAACGAATGAACTAAGAACGTTTAAACCTTATACAGAGGTTCAGCTAAGGTATAAGAAGAATTGAATTGAAGTACTTCAAAATCATTCTCGAACTACGCCTGATATTGATGTTTCTCCAGTTTTTCTTTGCGTTTTTGAGGCGTTTTTTTTATCGACATATGAATGTTGACTGTGTCAATGGGGGCGGAGCCCCCTTGGTGAGCGCAAAGCACTCACTATGTCTACGGGGGCGAAGCCTCCTGGTGAGCGCAGAGCGCTCAATCATTTAGCTGATTCTGCCAGGGCTCCACGGAGCCCCCTGGCTAGCCTGCTAAGGCAAGCGAAGCGAGCCTGCTGGCTAGTTATAAAAATTGTTTAACTTGAGTGGAACTTGTTCTCTTCACAAAAGCGATCAATAGGTTAATCGAAAAATAATTATCCTATACAATTGATCACATTTATTTAATTTCGTAACTTGAATGGAAATCACATTCCATTATCAAATCATCTTTCTACACTACCAGCCTCTCTTGGATTCATAGAGGTATCAGTAATGTCTTCTGTTGAGAAATACTTCATAGCGCATCAACGAATCATGCATATCACGAACTTCTACATACAGTGAGATACACTCAAAGCATACAGTATATGCTCCATGTGTATGCTGTGTGATGTGGTTCATTAACAAAAAACTTGGTACTTTACTCTCCCTAGCAAACATCAACTCATTCCTTGTAGAGTTAGGAATAAACAAGAGCAGGTCACCGGTATTATGCGTTTGAAGCAAAGTAAGTCCCTCTAGAGAAGGAATTAATCATTATATGGATGGATATCTACGTTAGGAGGGAATTGAGGTGAACTTTTTAAGCAATGTTGTTGATGCTACTATAGAAATTGATAAATTAGGTAAGTTCGTTCAATTTGTATAAAATACATTATATAAATCAAATCATAATACAAATACATCATAGATTGATTCTCAGCTACGTTACATCGCAATCAAACTCTGTCGCTTCAATTTCAATTTTCAATTTCAATTTCAATTTATTGCCAAAAAACAAACAATTCACTCATACATATACATACATGTGCAAAAAATAAAAATAAGATGAACACAATATTATACATGTATACATATTTAAGAAGAAAAACATAACTAATTATCTTATGTTAGGCATCACCAGCAAAAAGAAAACTCTTTGCCCGCTGGTGAGAGTTGCATAAAAATCCTCACAATCTCACAATAATAAGAATTTGAAACGAAAAGGTTTATAAAACATAAGTAGAGTAATAAAAATAATATAGTCTATAGTAGAATAATTTACAATTTATAATTTAAAAAATATCAGAGTTCACTGAAATACCAAACTGAAACCAAAACAAAATCAAAGTGTTAGATTCAAAGTGAAAAAATATTCACTCTTAATCCAATTTGTCATCCTCTTTTTTGATATTCTGTCATCTAAATCGAAAGGTATTGCATTTATCAATTTACTGCTTGTATAAATCAGTTGTCTTCGAATGAAAGAAAACTTTGTATGATAAATTTGGAATTTTTCTATTACATTTGGTCTGAAGTTGTAGAAATTTTTATTTAATTTAGGAAAATTATTTTTATTTTTTAATAAATACTTTAGTAAGGTTTTAACATAGAGTTGTCTAACTGTAAATACATCAAATTCCTGGAAAATTAGAAGTGTGGGGTATAATCTCGGTCGATTCAAAATAGTTTTAATAATATTTTTCTGCACAATAAAAAGATTGTTCATGTGTACATCAAATGCTGCACCCCATATGACTACTCCATATTGTAAAACTGATTGTACTAGAGCATTATATACAGTTCTTAAGTTATTAATGTTCAATATTTTGTTTAGTTTATAGAATTTGTAAGATACATAATTAAGTTTTTTACATAAAAATGATATATGAGGTTGCCACTTCAAGTTTTCATCAATTATTATTCCAAGATATTTTGTATTGTTGGCTTTTTGTATTTCTGGGCAATCACATTTTGAGCGATCAGGGCAATTTGAGTGCAGTTTCAACCTGAAGTGATTGTCTGGTTGTCCAGTGGAATTTGGTGAAAATGTTAAGTATTTTGTTTTATTTACATTTAAACTCATGGTGTTCAAGTCAAGCCATTGCTTTATTGTCAATATATCACTTTCGGCATCACTAAACAAGCTTACCCAGTCAGCACTGGAGAAGATTATAGCCGTATCATCGGCAAATGACACAATCCTGCCATTTTTTAATTTTAATTTTAATAGGTCATTAACATATATCAAGAATAAAACAGGCGATAGGACGGTTCCTTGCGGTAAGCCATAAGATGTTAGATTTTGAGTGTTTTTTTGTGAATTTAAGGTCAATATTTGGGATCTATCTTGTAAGTAGCTTTTAAATAAATTCAAAGTTATTCCTCTAATTCCTATTTTGTGTAACTTTATGAAGAGCGTTTCGTGCGGTATCGTGTCGAATGCTTTTGATAAGTCTAAAAATATTGACATGGTTTTATTTTTGTTATTTAAATTGTCACTTATCTTATTTATAAAACAGCCTAACGCATCCTCTGTGCTTTTATTTCTTTGAAAGCCAAATTGATATTTCTCTATTATATTGTACTTGTCTAAAAACTTAATTAATCTTACCTTAATTAGTTTCTCAGCAATTTTAGCTAGATTGCTAAGAAGGCTAATAGGCCTGTAGTTATTGGGTTTAGTTTTGTCGCCACCTTTAAATAGTGGTTTTAATTTAGCAATTTTGAAATGGTCTGGAAATATCCCTGTAACAAAAATTTTATTTATAATGTCTGCTAGGGGGGCAGAAATATATGGAGCAATTTGTTTCAGAATGAAGTTCGATATGTTATCAGTCCCAGGGCTAGCATTATTTTTTAATTTATGTATTGTTTCTTCTACATCAGAGGGCCTAACTGGAGTCAAGAACCAAGAGTTTTGAAGAGAAGAGTAATTATTAAATTCCAAATTCACTGGATTTCCACTTTTGGAAATGGCTTCCGCTTGTCTCACACCTACGTTAGCAAAGAAACTATTTAGTGTGGATGCTTCTATATTGATCTTTTCATTCGAGTGCTTTTTTTCGTCTATGATATCATTTATGCATTTCCAGAGGGTTCTAGGATTATTACTACTCTTATTTATTTCCTCTGAATAATAGCTATTTTTTGCTGTCATTATCAATTTATTTAATATGTTCTTATAGACCCTCAAATCTTCTTTCAATTTAGTATTAAATGGTTCTTTTTTCAGTTGTTTATACATTTTATCTTTTTTATTAATGGCATTAATTAACCCAGGAACAATCCATGGTTTTATGGGTTTCTTCTTACGTGGTATGTGTATCTCATTTGAGGAAATATCAATAAATTTATTTAGTGTATCAACAAAGCATGTTACCATCTGGTTTACTTCGATATTTTCATCCTCAAAGTCGGTGAAAAAATTGTCCTGAGACAGCAATTCTTTAAGTTTATTGTAGTCTATTTTTTTATAAGTACTTTTGTGATTTTTGTTTTTGTTTATGTTACCTACATATCCTAGATTAAGTGAAACCGAGAAGTGGTCAGTAATATATGTTTTTAATATATTTCCTGTCTTATATTTGATATTTTTATCAGTACTTTTGAAGAAAATGTGATCTAGGCAGGTTTCAGACTTATCTGTTACTCTTGTGTAGCCAGTTATATAAGATTTATATCCCTTACCATTCATTATATCCAAGTATTCAAGAGTTATTTTATTATTTACGCATAAGTTCAAATTTATATCTCCAGCAAAACAAACATCGGCATCGTTTGGAATATTGTTTAAATAATCATCAAGACTTTCTAAAAAGCTAGAAACATTTGCATTTGGAGATCTATAAACTCCTATGATTTTTAAACTTTTGCCGCTAAGAGTTTCAACTTCAACACAAATCGAATTACAGTCCCTGATATCACAATCAACTACATCATAACTCAGAGATTCATTGATATATATGCATAAGCCATCACACTTATTTAGACTACCTTTTTTATCCACAACCTTATATCCCGGTATATTGTACATAAAGGGTGTATTTACATTACACCAAGTTTCAGTAAGTAGTATTATATCGTGTTTAGTTTTATAATTTTGAAGAGTACATAAGAATTCATCGAAATTTTTACTTAAACTACGGATATTCATAACGTATATATTCAAAAAATGAACCTCGCCTTCCTCAACATTTGGTACATAATTGATATAATCGTCGATCTCATTTGTTATATTATTTTCGACATCATACAATGAAAACAGATCTTCTACTATGTTAGTCATATAAAAAGAAAAAAGTATTCAATATAAAAAAATCGGAGTCTCCTTTGTGTCCGTCCTACGCTTTGGGGTCCATGGGTATTGAGTGTTGATTTTCATTCTTTCCCTTCAATTCCAAGTAGTCCAAGTCCGCTTTCGTTGTGATGCGCTCGGGTCTTGTATCTTCATTTTTCCTGATGAATATTCTTCCGTTTCTGAACCATGTGAATTTGTAGTTGTGTTTTTTAGCGAAATTTTTTGTGTTGTACAAAAGCTCTTTAAAATATGGAGAGAGGTTCTCGTTTATATACACAGGACCATCTTTCAAGTGTTTGTTGATGTGAGTAGTTCTAAACTGGATTTGCACATTTCTCCCTGTTTGTAAACTTTCATCTCTTTCATTGTTTTTTGCTTTCTCTCTCATATCTCTAAGATACTTCCTGTAGCTCAACAACCATTGATGTTTTGTGGTTCTGTTCACGAATCTAACAATTATTGGTTGTTCTTTCCCTTTCTTGGCCGGTAGTCTATGGGCGATATCAATCTCCGCATCATTGTACCCAATCTGTAGAGTTTTGGCCACCTCGTTGAGAATTGCATTTATATTTTCTTCCCTAGTAACCGGAATTCCATGAATTTCCAAATTATTTGATCTTGTGTACTGTTGCAATTCATACAATTGTGCCTCCACATGAACCAATTTCTCTTTCATAAAAGCGTTTTCCTTAGAAAATTTCACATTCTCAGCCTTGTATTTCTCCATTGAAAGATTGTATTCATCTATCTTTGACGAAAAAAACTCGACCGAATTACGAAGGTCCTTTATTTCCTCCATAAAGTGATTAAGCTCCGCGGATATTGCAAGCCGAACCTCTCTAATCAATTCATCTCTGAAAGAAACCGATAAGTTGGGTGCAGCATCGGTTTCAGAATCAGAGATCTTCGCATTCTTGCAGCTAAGACATTTCCACTTTTCTCGACTTGCCTTGGAAAATTTTTTGAAATTTTTTTCGGTAAAATCCTACACATTCGTAGTAGAAAGATAAGGCACAGTTAATGCAAGTAATTATATCAGTATCCGTATAACTTCCTTCACAATTGCAGTTACATTTCATCATTGCTTATTTGTATGAAGAACTTCAATTTATTCAATATTCAATTTAAAATGTTCAATAACTGAGACTAATTTTTTACGTGAGGATTGGTAAGAAAGGATTAATGAATTGCCAAGAGAGCTATCGTGGCAGGATTGATAAGGAAGCTTCTAGTTGACTAGCTTCGTTCTTAATTCTCAAATTACTACCGAATCATTTACAATTTTCCTTGAAATTAGCTTTATTAGAGTTCCTCTAATTTTTATATCAGTCAAGGTTCTTCATACATGATGAAATAAAATACTTACAAAAAAAATACATGATGAATGAGAACACAATCACTTGTGATGATATGAGAATTATTTTCTAGCAAATCATAAAATCACCCTACTCTATTGGAAAATAGAATAGGTGGAAGTAAAATCTTATGCAGGTTCACGAAAAGGATGTATATCACAAATCAAATGAGCCTACTGCAATAGAGCTGGGAAATTGTCTAGAAACTAATTCACAGAATGTCTATGTATCTATGTAATCTCCAATCAATCCCATACTTGGAGTAGGGGTTGGGAAAAAAGTGAGATTACAGTTGGATGAACTGTGATCTTCAAATCTTATATCACGAGTACACCGTGTAGTGGACACCTGTCACAAACCAGACTTCTATAATTCACTCCAAACAAGAAATCGATTGTGAAGAATCAATTGCCTCAATGGTTTTTTGAAATGAATCTCTACAACGAACAAACCAGGTGTTTTGTGACTTGAAAATAATGTGCCTCTAGACAATTGACATCCTGAGGCATAGCCTACTCTGGAAGTCTTCTATTTTTGTCACGAATGGAAACATGAGACAAAATTGAACAGACAAACCATGCCTTATCGAATTTGGACGATGCTTTCCGGAGGAATGAACAGAAAAGTGAATTTGCTCAACAAATTTTATTTGTTCTTCACCAGTCTCTTCCCCATCGCTCTCTACGCTCTTTCTCTCAATTACTCTTTTTTCTTCACTTACTCATACTTTGATTTTTCTCTTCAACCTGTTCTCCTTTCCACTTCAACGCGTTTCTAGACCGTTTCAATCATAGGGATGAATTATGCATGAAGTATTATATTAATATTGTAAAGCATTTTATTCTATTGCAATGCAGCAAGTTGTTTATTCTGAAAGATTTTAAACGTGAGGAAATTCTCCTTTATGCAACAGTCCATGTGAGAAGCAATGGAATACATCATTTTCTAGAGTCGATATCCGCAATTTATGAAAATCTCAAAATAATTCACAATCACAAGTGATCAGTAAAGAATATAATCGATTTATTCAAAGTCAATATTATTTTTTCATAAACTGATTCAATATATGATCCTTCAGGAGCGTTATTCTGATTAGAGTATTTTGCAAAATGTGTCTAAAAAGTGTGTGTTTTTTAAACCCAAAATTCAATTGGTTTTTTATGCCGCTTGAACTAGAAGTAGATCATATACCAAGGTAAGAGATACTGTGCATGTGCAAGCCTTCACGGTTGCCACATCTTGCAAAGAAAACCAGTCTCATTACTTTATTGACGCACCTCGTATATATATGAATTATTATGTGGACTTACAAGAACGTTTACTATGAATTGGTAAAGTATCAGGTAGTTCTCACGTTCCAATCAAAATTACTAAAATTTAGCAATTTGATTACAGTTTAAATTACTTTAGTTCCAAAAAATCAACTCCGTAGAAGGATGGTCTAAGTATCGGTGTGCTGTAATAAGGAGAGACGAGGCGTGTGAAACCATTACGTCCTGGTTGCATTATGTTGGAACATGAGGTGGAATTATATTGAAACTCAAGCCGTGGAAGAGGAGAGGAAGATTGAAAGCGAAATCAGGTCGTAACTTCAGATTGATATTCCCGTTGAAACTTCCAATCGGCCATCTTTGCTTCCACTATCACGAGTTCAATCTTCACCATCTACTGTTCATGGGAAGTTTAATCTACTACTACAACGCTTTAACCAATAACATTAGGCGTTTTCGAAATATTAGTTCCTTTGCGGCGCTTTAGTCATCAAATTTGAAGCGCCGTCCTGATATTCCATGTCACAATAGATGAGCGCTCTTGGTATGGACTCATTTCGCCTGAGATCGTCGTTTGTGCTGGGCGAAACATCGAACGCCTCTCTTTGCTCTTCAGTTTCAAACACATTAATAATGAATTGAGCGAATAACTCGATTTGATACCTCTCAAACTGCTTTACTCTAAGCTCCTCGCTTTATATTCGCGACAAAACAGCTGAATAAATTAGCGTTTGAAGTAGAACTCATAAACGAAACTCGTCATCTCCTGAATAAAGAATTGGTTCTCAGTAACTGACACTTCTCATTCACTACTGGAAATTGAATTGAATGTAAAGGTGACGACAAAACTCCATCTCTAAACGCATTGATGAGTCGTCTCATTTCCATCAAACATTGAAATGAGGAGCGTTCTGATAATCTCACAAAAGACTTTGGAAATAATATATATTTCAAACCAGTTCGCTGATGATTATAACAAGACTTAGATCGCCATTGAGAAATATGAGAGATCCGTTTTTGGAATAAGTTATTGTCGTTGATCTCTCAAAGTTCAAATGATGAGAAAAAACATCGAACATGAAGTTCGATTCAAGGGCTCGAGAAATTGAAGCTACTTATATTGATTGTACAAAACTTGAAATATAAGTTTATTCAGGCACCATCTTTGTTCAAACAAAACGAAAGTTAAAGCTTGCTTTAAACAGTAGATTCACAGTTAACATCAAAATATTAGAGATTCAAACCATGTTTAAGCTACGTTTAGCTGAACTCAGATTAAACGAAGATGATGCATACAGGCCTCAGGCTTTTCCATAAGATCTAAGCAAGGAATCAGCTAGGTTTATTCTAAACCAGCTCTAATAGTGAGAAGTAGAGCTTTATCAAAATATGTCTCCAAAAAAATTCTTCCTTTTCACGAAAATTCATATTCCACGAGTATAAAAAGTCCTGTGTACTCATTTTCGACTCTAGACTCTGACACATTGGAATTCCAAAACTTCATATTATAGACGTGGTTGTGAATAATAAGGGCTTCGTCTCATATAAAAGCGTACTCCTTTCTTGCAGCAATGTTCCCTCTAGATAAACTCCCGCTCACGTTTTTCTCGACAAATGATCGATGACTCACCTTGAAAACTCTCCTTCCAGTATCAGGCTTGAATTTAATAGCACTTTATGAAGCGAGCAGTATATAAGGAAAGAGCTTCTTAGAGTCATGTTTAAGAAGAGAATAGAGAAAAGTGCATGTTGTGCAGAACTTGATGCACGATTACAATATTAGAATTTTTCTGGCACTCTTATTTCATGAAATGTTCGAGCAATGAATTATTTACGTTCTAGTTTTCTCGGTTACAATATTGTTATTCAGTTATGCAACGGAATTATCGCAGTGATTGCTTTATTTTATCAGTCTTCTTCAAAATTTAATTCAAAATCCCTGAAGAGCTGTAGGAAAAATGTATGCATGGTTTAAGTGCACAGAGATCCAATACCGTGAAAGTTTACTGTACTCAGTGTGAAGCTAATCTCAAATTTGTTCAATCTCAAATAGGGTCATGTTTTGACAACACTTTAACACATAATTTCTTGGAAAAAAAGTACTGAATATTTTTAATTTAGAGTTGAATTTGAGTTGAGTTGAGTTGATTTGATTTTATTTTCATATAAAACTAATAAAATCTAATAAAACAGTTCACTTAAGTGAAAAAGACTTTATTGTTTTATTTCTTACTTTGTTGTTATTATTATTAATGATAATACTGATTGGTTACAATATTTTATAAGTTGAATCAGTTTGAGATTGAGGAGCTTAGTTTTTTTGAAGTTATTCTTGAATAGTTTTTGATGCAAAATTTACCAAATTGATGATTTTCCGGTATTGGAATGGGAAACGATTCCATTTTCCCTATTCAAATATTGATTGTCGTGAAAATCAAATCCGCTCCCACTAAATCCCACTAACTCATGAAAAAATAATTATTATGTATTAAAATATGAGTACTGCACCTTTTACTCAAATATGAGTCACTTACTTTCTCTTGTCTTACTATTAGTGATTTGTTTACCCTTAGGCTAGGCGTACACCGGTTAGTCAAGACAAGACAAAACGAGATTAGTCACGTTTGATCACAGTACTTCACATAGTTGCTTATGAAGCAACACACACCGATTAGTCATTGCATTAGTGTGTGCTGCTTCATAAGCAGCTATGTAAATTACTGTGACTAAACGTGACTAATGCCGTCTTGTCTTGTCTTGACTAACCGGTGTACGCCTAGCCTTATTCTATTTCAATTTCAAATTTATGAAATCACTCTATCATATTTCTCATTTTACCGTGAGGGTAATTGATTTCATTGTTAGTAATTTGACAAAATTTTACTCCAGTTGCACGAGTATCCAATTGGATTCAACCACCATAAAATTATGTCATCTGACAAGACTGAATAAACGAAAATAAAGAAATCTGACGTTATTTTACGCAGTTAATATTTTACAAAATTTATAAGAAAGTCCGTCAGAAATACTTTTAGTTTATAAGGTGAGAATATGATGATAGTTTTCTATTGGGTTGGGTTGCATCGTACTACCTGAAAAATCAAAATAGAATTCTTGTTGTCTTACTACATTTGTATATTTGTGAATCAGGAAGTGTTTTCAAGTTGGTGTCTTCGAATTCATTGAACAGTGCAAGAACTATAGAAAGGTAGGTTTTATATTATTAAACCATGAATAAAACATACATCATTATAATTATCATCTCAACAAAGACATGAATGTTAACATACTCCAGTTTATTTATCCTATTCTGTTTCTATTTCTAAAGCTTTTCACTTAACACTTAGTGTTAGTGTTACTTACACACAGTAAGTGAAACATTACAATTTTTCCTTATACGGAAAGAAATACACGAACAGATACTAAGGTTCTGTGAACTTTGCATCTTCATAGAAGAATCCAGCTGAAATGCTCACAGGAGTTTCAAAAAAGGAATCGAAGCCAGCTTAGAAATCAAGTTTGTCCTGTTGTTGGTGGAGGGGAGGGGGGTGGTAAGGTTGATAACAGAACCGCCTGTTGCACCTCACACCATTCTCAACGAGCTTGATATCTCCCCTCAACACCCCCCTTCACTACACACCCACCCCCTCCCATTAAGCACCTCTCCGTCCACAATCACTTTGTCTACTCACAGTGTACCCTTCTGTTTAACCAACCATAAAAGTCAAGAAAATTCTCCCCAGTCTTAGGCAACCCTATCGATCCTACGTACCCGAAATTTATTCCAAGAGTTTCCAATTTATGCCCTCCTTCTCCCCAATGTAAACTTCAGCTTCACACGTTGTTTAATTAATGAGGAGAGGATCAAGATTGAACTTGTAGTGTTCTCATGTAAACAAGCGACTGAGTATGTTATAAGGATAAAGCAAGATATTCCAGTTCAATTAATCACAATTTACTTTTTCATAACTCTGAATATCTTTTTGTTCAATCAATATTATGATTTTATTCCTTTCTATCTTGTTCAATGGATGAATTGCCTGAATAATTAATTAATGGGTACATAATTGATCACCTACATAATTAATTAATAGTTACAGTTTGTTAAAAAAAATTACTACTAAACTAGTGCAATATAATAACATAAGGGCCATGAAAAACATCGAGTATAATCAGCATATTTATTTATTTAGCGTATGGCTTTTAATAGTGGGGAGACCCGAGTGAGGTTGAGCATATATTAATAACTATGATAAATTTAAAACGTCAGTAGGATGGCGAATGACTTTCATTAGAGAGACAGATAGATATTATTCCTTTGCCATCGGACAAAGGATCTCTACGGTGATCAGCAACGTCAACAAAACATAAACTTATTTTGAAAACATTTCTTAATTGTTTTGTTTAAAAATATTTAAACAATTTTTTGCAAAAATATTCATGTTTTCTTTACATTTACTGCTGATGACCGAAGAGTCGGACGGCAGAAAAATAATATCTCTATCTCAATCTATCTAATCTATCTATCTATTGCCATCCGCCAACTGAAATGAATAGGCCTATAACTGTAGGTTGATCAATGTAGTTACAGCCATGTCAGAGTCTACCAGCAGTGCCAGACTGCTCTGGTAACCGACGGCCGTAGGCCGTCCCTCAGGGGGGCCCTGAGGGTACTATAAGGGGCCCTGGATCCTCCACACGAAAGAAATTTATTGGTTTTACAAAAAAAAGTTTTTTCATATGAATGTTGAATTTAACAAAAAATTAATCTCTGGATTAATTCATGAAAACATTACTACCAGTATGAGCAACACTCATTGATCATCACAATAACTCCTCACACACACACACTCCTATTATATGTGTCTGACCACTATTTAGCACTGTTCAAGGAAACTATTGTGCACCCTCACAAAAAATCTACTTTTAGAAAGTTCCAGAACGTCTATGTATAGGCTATTTTTTGAGGTATGAAACTTTTAAATGGAATAATATAAATATGATTCTTTGAATTGACATGAAATGAATCTGAATATGATTTCCGGCATATGACCGCCACGGCTCGTTTGGACGTAGTCAAATCTGAAGGTCCAATTTTAATTATGAAAATGAAATTTTCATTCTGAGAAATGTTTCAATCATATACTGAGGAATACGGTCTATTTATTTTAGAATACCTAATCTGATTGAAGTCTTTGCTTTGCTACAGCAGCAAGCAGTAATTCCAAGAATTCCAACATTTGGAGAATAACTTAAACAAAGGAGAGGATGACTTTTTGATCGACGATTGGTCTTTGCTGAGTGCTTGAAATAAGCTCAGTCCTGCTAAAGCTCTCGTTTCAATGTTCGAGTGCACTGGAATCAATTAAAAGTACATTTCAGCTTTTCAGCTGCAGACCTGGAATTTAAATTGTTTCGATGAACAAGTCTTCTATGCTCCACTCTTCTGTGACCTTTCCTATTAATTGATCCGCTTAATGATCATCACAAAATCAAATAAAATACGAATAATAACTTTGTTCATATCAGATACAATATTAACAATATCAATTTTTCTTGCAAGTCGACTCTCCTGCTCCTGAATCACTACATTAACATTGAAGATTATTATCAGTCTATTATTTGAAGTATAATATGTAAATATATCTATTAAATTCAGTCTTCTCACAACATTTATCTAAAAAACAATCTTGTATACTGAATTGGTATTTTGCATGTTATTCTACGAATTATGAATCACTAGAGTTGCTATAGATCATATCAGGTTTTCCATATTAGTCTACTTTATGTTTGTGAACATTTCGAATGAGAGATTATAAATCATTGATATGATCATAAGATATGGAAATTCGGAGGAATGGATTCAAACTGAGATTTAGTGAGTGTGCCAGAAACGAGAATTCTTCTCATATGTTATTCAATAAAGATTCCACTAGAAAAGCGGCACTGACAATTTATTCATGCTTGAAAATGAATTTGGGAGATTCAGTGATTCGTACCACGCTACACAAATGCTGGCATCTACCTTCTACCTGCTCCGATTATCATTTCCACCGCAATTCAATAGATATTTTCGGAATATTGAAAGCTCAATCCATCATTCGATCTCTCTTTCTCCGCTCCACATTGTTGCAATGACAAATAGCAGCACAATCTACCCTCTTTTTCCAATATCTGATGAGGAAGTCCTTGCAGTAATCCTGTTAAACGACTGTTCAACCAAAGATAAATCACAAGTTCTGGTCCCATCTGTCAAATTCTCGCTCCCACGATAATTGCAACGATTTTCCCACCTCTCATTCGTCACCTGTTCCCCTCCAGACCACCCCCCCCCATTACCTTCCACCAACCACTAATCTACACTTCCAGTCACCCTCTCATACACTATTTATATTCCACCTTACCTTTGCTCACAAATTTCAATCTCTTTGTTTCAGAGTTCTTTCTCACTCACTCACTATCTCTCTTCCATTTCACTCAACCCATAGATCCAAGAAAAAGGTGATCTCACACTAGGCTGAGATGTTGGGCTAGTTTCATAGTTCACCTGGCAATGATATATTGTTTGCATTCGCCTTTTTCCTGCTTTAACAGGATTTCGTTAAATTTCATGGAACATGCCCCTGATTTACAATTCTTTATGTTCGGTTAAACAGCGGGAAGCGGACACACGAGAGTAATCCAAGTATAGTTTTCAACCGCCTTTTTTTCCTGAATAACAAGACTCCCTCATTTCTATGTATTAGGCCCCTGATTTTTTTCCATGAAGAGTTCCCAAAATCTCTCACAGGGTATGCTTTCCATACTCCATCTATCCCCCTTATGGTATTCTTCTCCCGTACTACTGTATCTCTGTTCACTCCTAACAATATTATTGGAATTTCTAGAATAGAATAAACTAGAGTGGATCAACATGATTCGAAAACATTTGGTGACGTCAATAATTTTATTTTATAGTACCATCTTTATCCAGATAGAAGAGTTTTTATAATATGTTGTCGATTCATGATAATTATATAATCTGATTTCTGTTCATTCTTTCTTTTAAACAACTCCAATTATCATTAATTTTTTATTTTTTTTTCCAACTTTCTAACTTATCACTATTTTCCACCCAAAAGTCCACTCAGATGGAATACACGCAAAGTAGGATCCCTGATTCTACTTCATTAACACATTTAATCCAATCTTAGTTAGATTAATTAATATGGAAAATAAACTAATAGATTGTGCACTAATTTTGATTGCATTGACAGATTATGTTTTTGAATTAAATCCGATGATCCAACTATCTCCATTCTCACTTTCAAACACTCCAAGGCATAAATTAATAATGCCGTTCTACCCTCACATTCTACGTTCTTCTGTTATCGCGCGCTCTCTTTCCTTTTCCTCTGATTCTTTCTCTTCCGTACGCAATCGCACTCTTTTTCGCCTTTATTCATCTTCTCTTCCCTGTTTGCGTCCTCTTTCTCCCTGATTCTATTTTTCACCACATGGGATTCACACACTCCGGCCCCCGGCGCAGATTGCAATCTACCGTTTGTAAGTTCTAAAAGCTTAACACACTCCAGTTAGTTATTTTTATCACTGGCAAAGATCAAACAGCCTCTGAGTGGTTTTTCATTCTGCCTCATAGATCTTTGCAATCATGAATTGGGTGAATAATTTTAATCAACCCAGACAGCCAGTGAAGTGATATTGAATTACTTTCCAGGCTCGTTCATGTTCAACTAATTCAAATTAGAAAAACAAGAGCCGAGGAAATTTCGAACCCATGGTATGTAGACCCTAGTTTTCCATACTGATGATCAGTGAGACTTCAATTTCTAATTTGTTTCGTTCTCTCGCATAGGCGTCGCGCCGGGGGGCACAGGGGGCACGTGCCCCCCCCCCCCTACATCTTGTTAAAATCGTCTGCTTTACAAAATAAATATTATGAATATTTCTGGTGGTATTGAATAAAAAAAATACACATTGTATAACTAACTATTATTACTTAGTCTGGACAATGGACATGCAATTGATCAATTGATAGAGGACAATGAAGTCTCGTTTTATGCATCCTAAATTCACTTATTAGATACATTTCTGGAAAAATATCTGAAACTATGTGGATGAAATGTTATTCATACCACATTAGACCCTACTAAATTCTTACAGCCGATGGTCAGGCTTAGTAGTACAGTATTAAGTACAGAATATCCATGTTGAGGCTCAAAAATTCACTGGAAGGAAAAACTACTAATTGGCTGGTAAGAAACTTGATATTGAACGTTGGAATAAGATTCTGCAATCTTTTGTCATTTTTTGCGTAGGAAGACGACGCCCTATTATCCCAATCAACATTTCCCCCTTGAAAAAATTACATTCTGTATTGTGGAGCTTGCCAATTTCCTCATACAATTAGAAGACGAGGCATTGTTGAGAATAACCCATTCAGATCGCGTCCAATCCCTGTACCGTGAATCATTCAATAAGAAGAAACGAAGAATTGACTGCGTTTTTCTGAAGACGCTTGCCTTATTGCCCATTAGGATCTATCCATGCCTTTTCAAAATTCAATAGGAGAAGGCTATTGAATCAGCGAGGAACTTTCTCCAATAAGAAGAATATTCAATTCTATCAGAAGTTACGTACGCTCCTGAGATTTAGTTATTTCACCAGTCTGTAATTTAGTACAGTCTGTGTAATTTTATACTGTCTGTGAAATTAGTACAATACAGAAAGGTGATGGGAGGAGTTTATAGAAGGAAAGGAATTTAAGAAAAATGGAAAATAAAGAAGAAGAGAGAATCAAATTAAAAACTAACATAAATGGATTGTATGTTGAAAATTGAGGCAGCGGAAAGTAAGTATCAAAAAAGGGAAATGATGAGAAAATAAGAAGGAAATCCAGAGAAATGTCATAAGTATCAAAAAAGAGAAATGATGAGAAAATAAGAAGGAAATCCATGCTTCCATTGAATTTGGAAAGTCATTTATTCTGTGTGGATTGTGATGGCAATAAGACAAGCGTTTTAAAAAACTGAATTTCAATTCAGATTATAAGATACTTGGTAGAACAGAGAAAACGAGTCGTCTGTGATAAAAACTATGTAATATTTACTTTACAATAATATATTATTCATCTTTTGAGTGTAACGAATGTGGATACTGGTATGAAAAGATTTCAACATTTCGTGTTCCGTAATGCCTAGTTCACTTATTAACCAGTCAACTAGATGCATTGAAACTCATCGTAGATGCAATCAACTAGTTACTAATTTTCATCATTATTTCTAAGCCGAAAAGATGCCAATCGATTAAAATCTAAGAATTTTATTCATACGCATAAATGCCAGCCATAATTCCATGATACTCGTGTACTTCAATATTTCTTGTAATGATATTATACTAGCAACATTGACAATATACATATACAATATACAGCAATATACAATACACAATATGCACCATTTATAAGTATAATAAATTTATAATTCAGAGCTTTAATCAAATTAATAAACTATGACTATAAAAGTTTTAGTAAATGAGCGTTCCTGCACTTAAATTCTAGGAATCAATCTCTGCCAAGCCTGTTATAAGGAATCAACCTGTGAACAAGACATCAATATCTTCATAGATAATCAATATCTTTGAAAATTAATATCTTAAAAATCAATATATTCATAGCCTTTGGCTAAAGAGGTTTAGTAGCATAAACTGCATTATGCATTCTGTTTTGATGATGTAACCTACCAAACAATCCAAATCGCAGTTTAATGGTGTGATGTATAGATTAGATGTCCGGTTGGGAATTATGCATTCCAACAATCGCAATGCGAATCATGTTGCATTGTCATCATGCCGAAGCAATCAAACAGGTATGTAGCCTAATACCCGCTGTGACTTTGTGCAGCTGATCATTTTGATGTGGGGTCCGTCGACATGAGACACTGGGAAATGGGACATACCGCATCGCCATCAGGAAACTCAGGATATGCTTCACGAATACTCCAGTACAAAGGGGAGTAGCATCCCCTTTCAGCATGCTTCCACATGTAAAACATACCTCCACTATCGTGGTAGTCAGATGACAACCCTTCGGGATAAATTCACAACTGGACGAATGCTTATCAAGCTCATATCAATCATTGTCAATTAGAAAGATTGGAGCCCCCTATGAAAACCTAGAATAGATGTTCTCTATGATAATCTAACATTGGATGTTGTCTGATTGCAATGAGTGGCATTTCATGTTGTCAACAGTTTTGGGCGCGAATGCCTGTTGTTTCTTCCCACTCATGGTGTGTATTGTATAATTATTCATTGTCAATTAATGAAATGAATAATAAATAAATGAATTTGCAAGACCAAAAAGTTGTCTTGCGGACTGCTTGTTGCAACCAAATACTGTACACGGAAAATAATTCAGTGCCTGAAGAGAATCAACCATAGGCAACCCGCAACAAATAATGTCAACTTATTAAAGAGATGGCTTAAGTGACGGCTTATAGAAGGCCGTAATACAGATTAGTTTCAATATAATTACTGTATCATTATTGTTGAATTATTACATTGTCTGTGCCTATACCATTGATTGTCCAAGGAAATGGCAATTACATATTAATAGATGACCTTTTCAATTCTAAATTGATAACTCATAGTAACTTCGGTAGTGGTAATTTGTGATTAATAGTGAATGTGAAACAGAATGTAAACTAACAATTTTTTCAAATAGCCTAATCATTTTTTTTTGCAACCGAGAAACAATATATATTTGGATAGGATCATATTTTTGAATATATTGTAAGTGTAATTCTAAGTTAATTCATCCACTCTAAGACCATCATCTGAAGATCATAGCTGAGTAAAACTCCTTCACAAACTGATTTGCAATAATACTGGGTACAATCAGGATAGGAAATTTGGGGTTGCGACGTTGGAACATCGCAATCACAAAAATTCAAATTCGACAAACAACACTCGTTCCTCTGATTTTCTTCGCTCTCTTTCTTCGACTTTCTCTCTTTCTTCTTCTTCTTATTCAACACTCTTATCTTTATTGAGTTTCCGTTTACTTCAGCATCGTACTCTAATTACCAAAAATTAGGGAGAGGAAACGTTTTGGACTTTGTGTCTGTGTTTTCATCCTAGCCTATGAGTTAATTGTCCTTTCTTGAATAAATAAATACAAATAAGTATAACCAATTCTATACAAACAAATAAACGAAAATATTTTTTTTGTTTGTGTTGTGTACAGGCTGGTGACCGCATGAGCGAGGAGGCGGTACAGAACGTGAGCGGCGGCGGCGGCGGCACGGTGAGTGAGGAGGGAGCGGGGGCGGTGGCGGAGGCGGCAATGGGAAGCCTGTCGTGGGCACTGGCCTGCCTCTACGTGCTGGTGCTAGGCGTGGGCCTACTGGGCAACGCACTGATCGCCTGCGCACTGCTGCGTCAGCGCGCACTGCGCAACCTGCTGCTGCTCAACCTGTGCGCGTCCGACTTCCTCGTGTGCGGCCTCAGCGGCCCCGTCAGCGTCGTCATCGCGCTCAGGCCGCGCGTCTCCATGACGCTCGTCGCCTGCAAGGCCGTCTTCTTCTTGCAGGTGCTATTCAGTTTCATGACTTGTTTGCACGGTGCCATTGGCATATGCAGTAGAAAGATGCCAATGAGGAAGAGCCTTATCGTCCTCTAAAACTGTTTCTTCTGAAAACTTCCGAAGTCCAATCAGCCGGTCATTCAGAAGTCAGAATAATTTTATTTCCATATTTACACATATTATGAATGTTACAGTTTGAAAAAATTACAAGTACAAGTACAAAATTAGAAAATTTATACAATAACATATAACATAACATATAATACAAAGTTTCAGCATCATGGAAATGTGCCTACATAGGTATAAAACCTGTGCGTAGGCACGAGTTGCTGATAACTACAAGCAAAATATATCTTTTCCAGAGCGATTCATTCAAAAATGCTATTAAAACGAGCAATTCATTAAATGTATTAATATACTACTCAAGTTAACCATTCTACAACAAAAATCAATTTACCTAATACAACCAGGCAATACAAACAAGCCAACTCGGCCATGCACCGCGAGTCAACTCGGGACAAGTCAGTCAGTCATTCAGTCAGTCAGTAAAATCAGTCCGTCATTAATATTGTAAGTTAGATGTCCAAGCAGCCTCCTTATTGATCCAAAACTCCAAGCAGCTCCCGGAAAGCGCCAAAGACATCCAACACATGATAAGTAATTCACCGGTAATTAGATACGATAACTGCCTCCGTTGTCTCTCTCCCCAGGTACACCAGCCACTCGGAAACTTTTTTCTTGAATAATTCTAAGCTATGGATACTTTTCAAATGTGGAGGGGAATTTCTGTAGAGGATTTGGGATATGTAGTAGGAGTTGGTGACGGAAAAGGTTCTGAATAATCTGTCGGTGAAGATTCTTGGTGTATGTGAACTGCGGGTATTGTAATTATGGTTATAATATGCAAATATGTTTTCTGAATTTCTATGAATATAAATCAACAAGGTCTTTACAAAGAGTTGTCTCAAGTTAAATACTTTAAATTCATTGAAAAGAGCGTGTGTTGGATATCTCCGACCCCTTCCAAGAGCCGCCTTGATAATGGAATTCTGAATTACATTCAGCGGCTCCAGAACCGATCAATTCAATGATTCAATGAATTTATTCAATTCAATGTTAGAATTTCGAATGTTCGGCCGTTTCGGACGAAATGGTTCCTGTGGACGACGAGGCCGATTCCTATAGTTGTAGCTCATGTTTCCACTCAACTAGCACTAGTCGACTAGTTTTCATTGTCATTTCCAAAATTTTAGGAAAACGATCATTATTCTATTCTAATTGTTTATTATTATAAGTAGCATTAGAGTATCATGGTACAATATTATGAAACTAATCTATTCGTATTGTCACGATACAAATTCTGGCAACCAAATAAAGCCTCAATAAAATATTGTCAATGACCACTAAGTGCTGGTATTATAATAGATAGCACAATTAACGGTAAGCTGACCTAATTTAGCAGTACTCAATATTGATAAAATAATGATAACAAGGAAGCGAGCTCCGACTCACCACCAAAAGTCTCTGACTCATATCACATTGTATATTTATTTGTATTCTTTGATGTTAATTTATGTAATTGAAAAATCCAAATCTTGAAGATGGCCATAACCTTCATCCAAAAATATCAAAACACACCACTGCCTATATGGATCATCTACTGAAAGATGTCAATGCCAATAAAATCATTGGAAAAATTATGATTCATCAATTATTTATAAAATGTATAAATACTTAATCCACATATGTTAACTTGCTATTAAATAATGCATATTATTATTTGTACTCACCAAAATATCATCCCAAGCCGGTGAAATAATGTATATACAGGTCTCATATCTTCGGTGGTTTCACGAACATAGCAATATATTTTGGAAATATTTGTTGTATATGAGATTATACTATTTTAGGAGTCAGTTATTTTTATAGCATAAAATATTTGGATGTATATTAATTTAGCAATAAACTTTCAGTTCACCTTTTGAATTTGGCAGTGGAGTTGAAAAGTAAAGAATATTTTTAAAGGCATCTTCCAAAAATAAAAATAAAATTGAAAGGATTTTAACGTCCTATATGTTATTTTGTATTATATATAATATATCGCATATTATTTAAATGGTTATTGTAGCTAAATGTTGGAACCATTTTGTGCATTGTACTGACGTCAAAAACACGATATTAAATTGACCAATCACAGCCCAGCATTTCATTAAAAATTCTAGAATGTTCTATTGAAAATTCTGTTTCCTTGAATTTAGCAAGGGTAACTCTTCCGTTTGAGACTCCTTAGAGAGCAGTCACTTTGAGCACATACATGCAGTTTAACTGTTTTAAAATGTAATCAGTTTCATTTTCAATCTTAATGTTTTCAAGCTGTGATATATTAAGCTGTGGCAATGTATAATTGATTAAATTCATGTAAAGTCGCGGAAATGTTATAAACCATGGTCCAGAGCCAAGCAGTATCGTGAGATGACACACGGAATCCAATCTACCCCTGAGATGGCTGCCTAAACCAGGATACGGTAACCAACGTCGAAGCACCGCCAATACTGTGAGTGATCCGTTTTATTAATCCTTTGGCCAAAGGCGCGAAAAGCCTCTTTTAAAGTGAAATAGTGGGGAAAAATTATCATACTGCATGAAGCATAGAAACATGAGCTCATGGTCTAGTATTTAAGACATTCATAATTTTAGAGATTTTGTACAATCTTATTTGCCAGGCAAAATACCCACACCTACGCTCTACCGAAAACATAAATTTTTGTAACAAGCTATTTATTGTTATTAACAATTATTTACGAAACTTGTAAAATTCATTTAATTGTCCAAGTTGTGTGTTCTAAAGGAACAGGAGAATATACTCCAAGTTTTTCACCTAATTACTGGGTTTTCTAGTCGTTCTTGCACCTGTCTTGGCAATCCCAAATGATGCATTAAGTTAATTTAATTTATAAAAATATCAGTATCATGAATAAGCCCTTGCAAGGCCAAATTTTGACATGCCCAGTCACGTAAGGAGTATGCTTAGCCAAGTGTGTTACGTAAGTGGATTGAAATCTTGTCTTTGGTGCGTGACTATAGTCCATCACTTAGCTCTCACTTATCTTGTGACACATTTGACTATATTTGCTTGATCCTGACGTCACGGGACATACAACATAAAAATAATAGCGTTACACACATGACCCACAACATAGTAATGTCAACATGGCACCATAACGTGGGGCTGTTACACATGGCACCCAACATGGCGGCCTGACGGAGATGTACAAAAATTTCTTTACTAAGAAAGCCAAAATTTGAACTCAGAAATCACAGAGTTGATGGTTGAAAACTTTTGAAATTGAAAATATACCTTATGGAATTGCCAAGCTTTAATGAAGTAATTAATTAATTTGAATATTGATTTCATTATTAAATTATTCCTGAGGAGACGTCGAGGAAGAGTATACTCAGATATATCGCCAACAATTTAAAGAGATATATGCACTTATTGCTTCGAATCACATTCCATGATCATTCAAATAATTATTTTAGGTAGCCTATTAAGAAAGCTAGCTTATTTAACCTTGAAATTAAAGCTTTAAAGGTACCAAAATATTATTAGTTTACCAAGAGCATTAAGGTCTTGGGGGCTTATTAATTTGTTAATTAATCTATTAATTTAAGCAAAATCCCCAAAAATTGAGTATCATAGGCAAGATATTAAGAGTATTAATTGTTTATTTATTGTTTATATGTGATAGTTTGAAAATCGCCAGATTATTAATGAGCATTGAATATAGGGCTATTTATTAATAGTTACCATATATAAAATTTATTTACTGTAATTACCAGATATCTATTGATTTAACTATCATTGCCTGTTTATTTTGTGCATGTTTATTTGTAATAAGTCTTGGAAAATTTATTGTCTCACTGTATATATCACTTGTCACTTAATCCTTTTGGTCAACATTTCACTGCACTTGAGTCACTATCGCACTCACGCCGCGCATTCATTTCCACGCCGCCATACACCCTTCGTGCCGCGCATCTATTTCCACGCCGCGCCTACACCCTTCACGCCGCGTTCACACCATCGGACCGCGACATCCTTGGATTTCACCACTAGCCCAGCTGTCCAAATCCTAATTCACCATCATGGAGAACCTTTCAGCCAACTCATCTGTGTCCTACATGGAGCTGGGAGACAACAACACTTTGCGAGAAGTGACCACACCTAACACCGAGGCAACAAACAACACTGATGAGACAGCGCCCAGGGAGCGAGACGCAGGAAGTGTCACTAGCGCCAACTTCGACCCTGAAAATCTTCGTCAGCTGTCTTCCACCCGCCTGGAACCAGATGTCGTCCCGACAGAAGTGCCTCCACGTACGCCATCACCTACTACTGTCAATCCTACTACACAACTCACGCAAAATGAACTGAGTCCACAGACCTCCAGATTATTGGCCACCCTCCTACTTAAACTAAGTAGTGACATCAAAGATTCCTACGAGAAGCTAGGTAATCGACTGGTTAGTCAAATGGAGAAGATGGATAGTCGAATGGAGAAGTGGGATAAGAAATTGAAAGAGGACATGAAACAAATGAATAATCAAATAGAAAAAACGGATGGAGGATTGAGAGAAGAGACCAGAGACATCAAGGGAGAAATGAAGGAAAAGAGAAAGCAGTTAGATGACACTATTGTATGCCCCAACCAAGGAGTGGATGATATGCAGATGAATTTGAGGAAGGAACCTGAAAATCTTGAAAAACAAACCAAAACCGACATACAACAGGCAGTAGAGAAACAGAAGACAGAGTGTGTCATCACCTACCAGAATTTGGAAAAGGAGATTAGAGATTCCACCCAGCCACTAGAAAAATCTGTACAGGAAGTTAACACTCAACTAAGTCTAACAGACACATCACCAAATACCACTTTTAATACAGATAAAGATAATAACCCACCACCTTCTACTAGTACGCCATCAAATACAAATGGAAAGCCAAATAATCCATCAGGGAAAAATTCCAGCGGTGACCATCACGCAAGACTAGGAGGAGAGAAAACTTATAAGACTCTGACGGTTCAAATTCCGGCAGCCCAGAGCAAAGCTAAACGGCAGTCCAGCAAAATAAACAGTAAAGTGTATCACAACTCAGGCTTTCATCGGAAGCATGCTCGATATAAAAAGCCGACAGCTTTTGAGCATTATGCATGTTTTCATCCGCGGCACACTCGCTTCAAGCCCGCCCTAAAGCCAAGAGATTGTAAAAAACATGCTCAATATAAAAAGTCGACAGTTTTCGAGCATTCTGCATGTTTTCATCGGCGGCATACTCGCTTCAAGCCCGCCATAAAGTCAGGAGATTGTAAAATTTGGACACCAAAACCTAACCTCTCTTGAGACGTTGATCAACTACCCACAACCAACCGGCCAACATAACCTAAATCGCCCACATCTGGTATACGAAAGGTTAATAAGAGCAGCTTCAAGACCCTGGAAATATTTCGTCTATTTGGTACGAGAACCTCGCCAACATTAAACCCTACTATAGAGAATGAACAATATCATTCCTAAGAACCACATGCTTCCGGTTTGGAGATAAACGAAAAGTGATTTTTCTACAACAGGATTCAAACTAACATGAGCCAGAAATCGTCCCAAGGATGTACTACGACGCCTGACCGTATTAATTACGCAAAATAAGTGATATTGAACTTTTAGAAAATACACAGTTCTGTTAATAAAATAATTGATGGCCAACGATCGCCATATTTTCTAATCAAACCAAACGGAATCCTAACGGTAAATTATTACCAACTTCAAATATTAGTAAGAAATTACCTTCTTTTCCAAGACTTACTATGTTATTATATCATATATTTGTTAGTATTAGTAAATATCTGAATTTTTGTTAGCTTCTACGAAGTCACACGTTATGCACATAACCAAAAACACATATGTTATGATGTCTACTTGTGTGCGTAGACGATATATTGTACACATACGATAGGCCAAGGCCACACAAATCAAAACAGCATGTATATATTCCATACTTCACAGCTGTGAAAGTTTATAATCAAATTGTTATAATGTAGCCAGTATTATTAAGTAAATTTTGTTAAAACTAAGATTAACACATATTTTGATATTATTATTGAATGTTTATTTATTTGTAACCATAAGTGTTTGCATGGCAGTGAATATTGAGTCAAGTGGTGAAACCACAGATTACGATTGTGAGCCCTAGGCTAATAACTTTGTCAATCGATAAAACAAGTCGGCACCCATTTAAGTTACCTGCTATTTCCTTCAGATCAGTTACCGGAGTTATTGTGAATCTATCTATGTAAATTGTTTGAGAGCCTTATTTATGTCATTTATTGTCTAGCAGAACTTATGAGTTTGAATTGTATTGTATTTTCGAGTGTCATCTGAGATAACCTCACATACCTTTTGTGCATCAGCGCTTGTAGAGATTCCTTCGCACCTGGCATACTTTTGGTTTGACATGTCGTCATCATAGTATTGTTTTAGCCGCCAACTTTTGAATTCTCATATTGCTCTTTTAGATGTATTATCTTTGCTCTATTTTTTCTCAGCTAAATGCTTGATTTTTGTGTAAATCACTGCCATGGTTAGATGTTACGCTTCTGTAAATCTTATGAGTAGGTAACGAGAATGCTCCGCACTGAATTCGAGTCGGAGGTAAACTAACATGAGACAGTTGTGTTCACATATTTTTTAGAGCCTTCTTTATGTTATGTGAGATCTTAGAAAATTTGCCTCGTTCTCTTTGTATAGTTATACAAACTCGCTCTATCTGCAGCTTATTAAAAGCTTATTTATTCGCTCATTTATATAACTATAGGGGCTTCTGTCACGATACAAATTCTGGCAACCAAATAAAGCCTCAATAAAATATTGTCAATGACCACTAAGTGCTGGTATTATAATAGATAGCACAATTAACGGTAAGCTGACCTAATTTAGCAGTACTCAATATTGATAAAATAATGATAACAAGGAAGCGAGCTCCGACTCACCACCAAAAGTCTCTGACTCATATCACATTGTATATTTATTTGTATTCTTTGATGTTAATTTATGTAATTGAAAATCCAAATCTTGAAGATGGCCATAACCTTCATCCAAAAATATCAAAACACACCACTGCCTATATGGATCATCTACTGAAAGATGTCAATGCCAATAAAATCATTGGAAAAATTATGATTCATCAATTATTTATAAAATGTATAAATACTTAATCCACATATGTTAACTTGCTATTAAATAATGCATATTATTATTTGTACTCACCAAAAATATCATCCCAAGCCGGTGAAATAATGTATATACAGGTCTCATATCTTCGGTGGTTTCACGAACATAGCAATATATTTTGGAAATATTTGTTGTATATGAGATTATACTATTTTAGGAGTCAGTTATTTTTATAGCATAAAATATTTGGATGTATATTAATTTAGCAATAAACTTTCAGTTCACCTTTTGAATTTACAGTGGAGTTGAAAAGTAAAGAATATTTTTAAAGGCATCTTCCAAAAATAAAAATAAAAATTGAAAGGATTTTAACGTCCTATATGTTATTTTTGTATTATATATAATATATATATTATTTAAATGGTTATTGTAGCTAAATGTTGGAACTACTTTGTGCATTGTACTGACGTCAAAAAACACGATATTAAATTGACCAATCACAGCCCAGCATTTCATTAAAAATTCTAGAATGTTCTATTGTAAATTCTGTTTCCTTGAATTTTAGCAAGGGTAACTCTCTTCCGTTTGAGACTCCTTAGAGAGCAGTCACTTTTGAGCACATACATGCAGTTTAACTGTTTTAAAATGTAATCAGTTTCAGTTTCAATCTTAATGTTTTCAAGCTGTGATATATTAAGCTGTGGCAATGTATAATTGATTAAATTCATGTAAAGTCGCGGAAATGTTATAAACCATGGTCCAGAGCCAAGCAGTATCGTGAGATGACACACGGAATCCAATCTACCCCTGAGATGGCTGCCTAAACCAGGATACGGTAACCAACGTCGAAGCACCGCCAATACTGTGAGTGATCCGTTTTATTAATCCTTTGGCCAAAGGCGCGAAAAGCCTCTTTTAAAGTGAAATAGTGGGGAAAAATTATCATACTGCATGAAGCATAGAAACATGAGCTCATGGTCTAGTATTTAAGACATTCATAATTTTAGTGATTTTGTACAAGCTTATTTGCCAGGCAAAGTACCCACACCTACGCTCTACTGAAAACATAGATTTCTGTAACAAGCTATTTATTGGTATCAACGATTATTTACGAAACTGGTAAACTTCATTTAATTGTCCAAGTTGTGTGTTCTAAAGGAACAGGAGAATATACTCCAAGTTTTTCACCTAATTACTGGGTTTTCTAGTCGTTCTTGCACCTGTCTTGGCAATCCCAATTGATACATTAAATTTATTTAATTTATGAAAATATCAGTATCCTGGATGAGCCCTTGCAAGGCCAAATTTTGACATGCCCAGTCACGTAAGGAGTATGCTTAGCCAAGTGTGTTACGTAAGTGGATTGAGATCTTGTCTTTGATGCGTGACTATAGTCCATCACTTAGCTCTCCCTTATCTTGTGACACATTTGACTATATTTGCTTGATCCTGACGTCACGGGACATACAACATAAAAATAATAGCGTTACACACATGACCCACAACATAGTAATGTCAACATGGCACCATAACGTGGGGCTGTTACAGTATAAATAATCAATTAATTCCTTGAAAAAAGGAAACTGATTTAGGCACGTACTATACGGACATAATAATCGCGACCGTATGTCGGTTGCAGTTTTTCGGTCATAATGGAAACACAGCATTAATCAGAATTTATACCCTTTTTTTTTTGAGGATGATGCCCACATGAGCTCCAGGCTTGTGCATAGGTAATGAGAGGGGTGATGATGAGAGATGACGACTGTTTTTAGGCAGTCGGGACCGACGGCTTTTCGTCTCCTCCGAAAGACGGGAGTGGCCGTTTCTGTCAGAATATTGTATGGTGTCTTATTATTATATAGTGAGCAGAAATTCCGGCGCCTGAAAAATCAGCTTGAAATTAGTCACTTGAAATTTGACTGTGTTTGAGGCCGATAGTCCGTCACGAATTATCTGCTCGTATAGTATGGGCCTTACGACTTCTTAGTTGCCACGAACTCACCGCAATACTTAGTCACTAAAATAAAACCATTAATAAGAATAAATTGGCTTCCATGCACCTGAGATTGAGCACACTGGTAACTTTGAGCGCTTCAAAACAGTTACAGAAGAAAAGACAAAACATTTGTCTAGCCTGGCTGGCAAATTACATGAGTTTGAAAAAGTACTGTCAGAGAAATGGCGAACGGAAAAACAAGATGGAAAAAGATGTGTAACTGTTAAGTGTTTAAATTTGAAATTCATTATTATAATTCACGAGCCTGATTAAGAGACAAAATAAATAAATACTGTATAATAAAAGAATTGATAGTCTGAAAGAATTCTTATAACTCTATTACTCAATAATAGGGATGCTTTTTGGAAATATTTGTAGATACGAATATTGATATACTTCATTTATTAATTGATTTGAATGCTGCTTTTAAATAGGCCTAGATTCCCAAAAGTCAGTTGGATAGAAGGAGTGCCTGGTTGTGGAAAATCAACGTATATAATAAGAAAACATAAACCAGGAAAATATTTAGTACTAAGTCAAACAAGAGCAAGCATAAAAGATATTAGAAATTCAGTTGCAACACAATACACCAGTTGTAACACTCCCATTCAGCTTAATGTAGACTATAGGACTGTAGCATCATATATTATCAATAATTCAGGCAAGAAATATGAAAAAGTATACATAGATGAGGGGTTAATGATGCATGCGGGCTACATTGGCTTTATTGCAGAACTGAGTGGAGCGGCTGAAATCATAGTAGTTGGCGACTCAACCAAATACCATACATAGAAAGATCGCCTGTAGTTACAAAATGGAATAAAATTTCGGATTTCTGTGAGCCGGATGGATACATAAATATAACTAAGCGGTGTCCGGTAGATGTCTGTTTTGCACTTGAACCATTCTATCAAGGAATCAGCACAAGGAACGTCCAAGTAAGATCAATACTCCCGACTTTCAAAAATGGCGAAATTCATCAGCTTAAGGAAGATACTTTGATCCTCACATTTACACAGAGAGAAAAGAAAATTCTTACTGATTCTATGAAGAAATATAAGTCACAAAGAATTAATACAATTCATGAAGCGCAAGGGCTCACATCAAAAGACGTAGTGCTAGTAAGGATTGACGCAAGAGACAATAAAATTTATAACAGTGTGCCACATGCTATTGTCGCAATATCCAGGCATACAGAGAGCTTCAGATATCTAACAACAGGCTACAATGATGCAGTACAGGATATTATTGATAGGGTGAAGAGCAGGACGGAAGACGAGCTTTTATTATGGAACAGGAATAACTTAGAAGGAGAAGCAAGTACTAAACACTGTAAACTTGATGAATAGTCTGATAGAAGAGCTTGACTTAGTAGACATCAATGATTTTGCAACTCTGGACTCAAAATATATCAGTGATAGCTTGAAACCGTTCAACTTGAAAATTATCAGTTTTAATATCAGAAGCTACAACAAGAACATTGACGAATTCCTGATCCAATTAGAAGACTTACAATGTGATTTTGATGTAATTGTTTTAACGGAATGCTGGATTTCATGTGGTACAACGCCACGTATAATGAGTAACTACAGCCTGTATGCGACAGAGAAGAACTGGCTGCAGAATGATGGAGTGATTGTGTACGTCAAGTCCGGCATTAGCGTCGAAGTTGAGGAGCCAGAAATTCAACATGCTAACTGTTTAAATCTCCGCTTTGAAACAGAAGGAAGCGTATTTGTTGTTACTGCAATATATAGGTCACCTTCCAATCCAGATTTGACGGAATTCATTGATAGTTTGAGACAACTATTTGAGGAAACAAGTGGACATTTTCATGTAGTTGCTGGAGATTTCAATATAAACACCATAGAACCAAACAAGCATCGACAACTGGATGAGTATGAGAACTTGCTCAGTGAATATGGATTTGCTCACTGCATCAAACTGCCTACTCGCGTCAACAACAACAATGCTTCATGTCTGGATCACATATTGGTGAATTTCAAAAAAGATCTTATGCCAATAGTATTTCAAAATTCAATAACAGATCACTACATTACTATTCTGGGAATAAAAAGCATTGAAGTTTTGAATAATGAAATGAAGAATCAGCACAAAGACATTTTTGATAAAGATAAGTTTTCGTCACTGCTTATGGAGGAAACATGGTGCTCTGTCTACACGCAGAATAGTACTGAAGGTGCATTGAAGGAGTTTGTGACAATAACTGAAAACACATGGTAGAGTGTAAAAAAGCATACAGAATTCCACATAGGAAGAAGAAAATTAAGCCGTGGATCACATTGGGATTAATAACATCTATAAGGAAGCGAGACAAACTGCACAGACAATGTAAAAATAATGTGGCAAATGTACAACTGTGTGAATATTATAGGCGATTCAGAAACCTATTAACTAAAGTTATAGAAGAAGCAAGAATTCAAGATTTTTCACACATGCTTGGAGATTCAAAAGACTCAAAACAAACATGGAGGGTGACATGAGAAATAACTGAAGCCCAGCAACCAAAACACAAATAAAACAACTGAATGTACAAGGAGAGCATTGAAATCAGGAGAGAATGATGAAGAAATTGCTACATCTTTCAACAAATTCTTCAAAAACATTGGATCTGAGCTAGCACAAAATATATTAAATAGTCAACAGCATGCAAATGAACCTATAATCACCAACAATAGAGTATGCCAATCAATATTTCTCACACCAGTGGATGAAGAAGAAATAATAAAAATAATCAATAGCCTTAAATCAGATAGTGCGCCAGGCCCTGATAACTTCAGACCAGAGCTCTTCAAACGAAACAGTACAGCTCTTGCTAGACCGCTGACACTGATTGCTAACAAAATTCTCGGTGAAGGTGTTTTCCCTCAGTGTTTGAAGGAAGCAGTTATCTGTCCAATCTTTAAAACGGGAGATAAGAAAGACTTGAACTGTTATAGGCCAATATCATTATTAAACATTTTAACTAAAATATTTGAAAAATGTGTAAAAACAAGACTTATTAGCTTCCTTGAAAAGAATGACATTCTGTCACCAAATCAATATGGCTTTAGATCGAACTGTAGTACGAATGATGCAATCCACAATGTTATATCACAAATTTCAGAGAAAATCAACAGTGAGGAGAAACCTTTGGCAATATTCCTGGACCTGATAGCATTTGATACAGTGTCACATGATATTCTGTTAGGAAGACTCTATAACTACGGAATCAGAGGAGTAGTATGGGACTTATTCAAAGCTATTTATCAAACCGAACACGGTGTGTCAGAGTTAATGGGCATACAAGCAACAAGCTCAACGTTGTATATGGAGTACCCCAGGAACTGTTCTTGGTCCAATACTTTTCCTTATCTACATAAACCCTCTTTGCAGTATGGAAATTGAAGGAAATATCACCACTTTTGCTGATGATACTGCACTTTTGTTTTCGGGACCAACATGGTCAATAACATGGAAAAGGGCTGAAATAGGATTGCAGAAAATTTCACATTGGCTAAACCAGAATTTGTTAACCCTCAATTATGAAAAGACACATTTTTTAACTTTCTCGGCTACACAGCATGGACAACCCACAGAAAACCTTTTGTCAGTCAACCTTACCAACTGCACATCATACACCATACACAAAAAAACAACAATCAAATATCTTGGAGTTACACTGGACTGTTTTCTGCGATGGGATCACCACATAAATGATCTTTTGCAAGAAACTGAGGAAAACAATCTACAAGTTTAAGATGTTGAGGCCGTTGATAGATGAGAAGTGCTTGAAGATGGTGTACTATTCTGTGGTACAGTCACTACTAACCTACGGGATTGTAGTATGGGGTGGATGTAGCTACTCGCACTTTGACCCACTTCTAAAAGTTCAAAAATTAATAATGAAAATCATCAACAAGAAGCCACCTCGCTACCCATCAGACCAGCTCTCACAATGAATTTGGTGTACTGGATGCAAGACAGCTCTACTCCCCAGGAAATTATCTGCAGACTACACAAAACACAGGAAACTTCCAAAATAGGAACCACCATCACAACACTAGAAATAGGAACCTTCTCATCACAAACGTTGCCAGGAAGGCACTGTATCACAGACAGTTCAACCACTTAGCACCAAAACTCTACAATCTGCTTCCTGTAAATATTAAGGAAATACCTCACCAAAGAAAATTCAAAAAAATGCTGTCTCAAAAATGGATAATACATACAGGAAGACGACGTATAGAACAAATCATTTCAAATAATAGTATGTGAGCTCACTTACCAAGTATATTTGCACCCCCACCCAAATACTACTCACACTCCACTCTAGTACATGGAATTCCACAGTTGAGTGGGTTAATTTCCATGAAGTTTTTTCTTGATAAAAATTATATGTTTCTTTTATAATTTTGTAGTCAATTTTATTAATGTATTCTTAGGTTTTTAGTTTTAAAAGGAAATAAAATTATTATTTATTTATTTATTTATTATTTAATATGAATATAGCTACAGTGTAGTTCCATACCGATATCATGAACGATTCATACATCTCCAATGATTGACGAATGGGATATTCCAATACCTTGTTAATGAAAACCGAGGAAGTGCAGTCTCATGTTAGAAACTTTATTGTAATGCTGATTGAATTTTGTTTATGCTTATGCAGACCATCATTAATGTGCCTTGATGATGCCAATAAATTGAAGCCCGAAGCTCTATAACTCAATGTCATCAACATTTGAAGCTCATATTTGAATTAGATCATGTTTATGTTGATATCCTCTGCTGAATATGACAAAGAACAACGGATATAATGTGGATGATATTGACAATACATTCTGGAAAGCAAACAAAAAGCTGGGCCTTTTATATTGTTGCGAGTTAATGCATTTCTGAGCCCAGACTCTTGTTTTCGAACTAATTAAGCGTTCATGAAGCGGAAAAGCCCTCTACTGCAATAAAACCACTGCTTTGATCGGAAATCGAATGCACACATTATTTGTATGCTACCTATGTAGCTGATGAGAGTTTTCCTGATAAGCTACTGTAGCAAAGCCTGATCTGAAAATACAGATTAAATTCATGACATATGTGTCATATTAGTTTGATAATTGAAATTTCATCCACTGAATTCAGTTCCAACATCAAATTGATGTTTAGATTGAGTATATTTCAATTTATTCCATAAAACAGAGTGGGAAGTTTTCTATAATTCCCATTATTTTCTGTTAGTCTAAATCTAGTATTATTCGAATAAGCCTACGTGTATTTTTATTATTTTTTGAATGAATAGGCAGAATGATGTTTACCATTACGTAGAACCGTAGTTCATAAATGACCAAATATGTATAGTAGGGATGGACTGTGAAGTAAGATAATTAGCAAGTAAGATGTAAGAGCCTCCACCAAATAATAAATAATAGTCAATAATAAATTTATTCACGTTGTTTATTGTGAACTAACGAGGCTTCAATTAATGTTTTAAATGATTATTGCATCACATCATATTTTGCATCACATAGCTTCAAATGAAGTAAACTTCACTAAAATTACAACATCATGTACATGTAATATAATACATAATACTGATACGAACCCCAGTTACCGGGCTACAGTTAAGAGTAGAGCGTTTTTATGACCAACTATTTTAATGTAATTGATAAATTTTGAACATCACATACACTCAAAAGCTATAGATTTTAAAAATTATAAAACTTTAGAACAATATTGGGCAGGTATGCGTAGGCCTACTTAAAATTAATATCTAATGAAACCCCTAAAATACATTCGTGAGTCTTTTGTGAAAAACAATGGAAATCTGACAACACAATTTCCTTGAGACTGTCGCCAGTATTATCAAAGTTTTGAAGAAGTTAATTGAAGTAATTTAATTATGAGGGATGAAAATAGATTTAGAAATTCAATTACATCTCGACTCAACTGAGCTCTGAAGAAAGTTTTTAATGAAAGTAGCTAATATTCCAGTACTCAAGACACAGGACGAATAAAATATTCTCTTTTCTTCTGAATGCGTTTTTCATGAGAAGTCTGTGAAACTCATTCAGGGTAAAACAAAAACAGCCTAGGACAACTGAGAACATCCGCATATTTTTCTCCTCTCTTAATTATTTCCTGCCGACGTTCAGTTCTAATAAAGTATATTGTGCCTCAAAATTAAAATTAGTCATCTGAGAAATTCCTCTTGATTTGCGACTTTACCGTTTCTATCGTAATTATTACAAGACACAAACTGCTTTATTCCTAATTAATTCCATTGGTAGAATAGTCCGCTTTATTATAAAATCAGTAAGAATTAATGTGAGCCTATAGGCCTAATATTCACAATTGTACTTGAAAAACTGTTTATTCTATTATTATGAAAAGATTTCTATCAGAAATACATTATTCATTTATTTTTTCCTAATTTATTAGGTTTTAATGAGCAATTTTTGTGATCTCCTTATTTTCAGGTTTCAGGTATATTAAAGAAATTCAACAAACGCTGATTGTCCGTCCACACCTAAACAAATGTCACATAAATGCAGTAAATGTTAAGTACCAGCAGCTAAAAATCTTGAATCCCTGAAATTATACTGATACTGTATAGCCTATACTAATTTCTACTGAATCTCGTGAGCTAATGATCGTTTGTTACTTTTCTCGTTGAATAAGATTTTGTCTTGCAGACTCCAGATGAGTCAGAGAAGTAACTTATGATCATGTTTGCTATGAGTAACTAAATTTCCAAATCACGCGGTTGTATATGGTGACAGCCTGGAAGGGTGGGGAATCTTGTGAATAATAGCGTCTGGCAACATTACAGTAATAACTTTACCAACTGGAGCATTAGTAAAGCTGCCTTGTCAAATCAATGTCTCTCCAAGTTGTTCGTGACCAATCCCTTTTGAGTCTGCCCACGATTCACTTGGGTTGGAACGATCTCAACCTCACTTGCCAGAAATCAGCATCTGGATGAACCCGATCATTCAACAAAATGCAGTTCGGTGAAGGATATCGATATCAACTTCTCAAAGTTGCGGTTTATAGTAGAAGAGGCAGTCTCCTCTTACTCCAAATCATTACTCCTCATTCATGGACTCACTCAAGGCTCAAATAGAGTTTTGGAGCAATCTGTTCAAACATTTTAGATGTGAAATTCTGCTTCTGATTTGAAATATAAGTGAAATTAAATACCAAACATTCCATATTATTCTAAATTAATGTTTTATGCAAGAGTGTATTAATTAATTCAAGAGACCATACTGAATAATGTAGGTATCGATAACAATGAAGCTTATTACTTCCAACATTCAAGCCACTCTACTCATATTGTATTCGTCAGTCCTTAATGTGGAGCACGTTAGTACTTAATGTCTTGTAACTTTCTGGGACATGCCTGTACAATAAATATTGAAGATAAGGTGAACAAGAAATAGCGTAACTGTACTGTCTGTTCTTCGCTGAATGGATTTAGTAATTGGAGTGCAAGAGGTGCCGGTGAGAAAATTATTGAGTCTGACAGCAGATTCAAGTAAATGATGTTAGTTCAACGTTGAAATCACAAATTGTAGGAAGAAGCAGAACACTTTCAACCAACATTACAGTAGCCTACTTCAATTTGTCTGTCTTGTAAAAGATAAAATTGTGAATTGCTAGCACTTAGATGGCACTCAACAGCGTTTTGCTAAATTGGAGCAAGTACCATTATATCTGAGTGGTTTCCTTCCAATCAGTTTAAGCTGCCAACACTAAGTAATGCGTCCTGTAATGAAATGATCATATTATTAGTTTGAACTTCAATCCAATTTAGGAAATAATATTGTCGGCATAATATTACAGAAAGTCCTCATTCAAATCACATACATCAAGCTAATTTTATGTCCATTTTCCAAAAATTTTTCTAATTTTTTGACAATCAACTACGAACGTTACAATAAACATTTCATAACTAAAATTATTTTTTATTGAAAACGATAAAAGTTGGTGTGTTGGAGGAAACATGAAAATACCATATTTAATTACTGCTTCTGATGATTTTAAACCTAGGAGAAAAGAATTGCATTAAAAAAAATTGCAAACACACTGCGAAAGGCTTCTTAACAGTTGCAATATCCGAGGATTGTTGCGTGGAAAGACGATGATTACTAGTAGAATTCTCAAAGGAATCAAACTGAAAAAAGAGGAAGCGAATGCTTAAAAATGCTTTTAAGATTCTCTTCCTTGTTTCAAACTCAGGATGATGAATATTCCCATATTGATTCACATTTTGAACTACAAGAACATATTCAATAGAACAATACAATTCAATCAAACGTCCACGAGTTAGATGAGAAAGCAGAACCAATTGGATAGCCTACCCTACTATTTTCGTGGTATAGAGTTCTTGGCTTTTCATTTGGTGAACTTTGGCAGACCAATCTTTTCTCAGTTCCGGGTTTTGAAAAACGGAAGCTTTTGTAAGGAGCACGCACACGCTTCGCTACTTCAAAGAATCAAATAATCAGCTAATTCCATAGCATAATATATAGAGTACATGCAGCGATCTTTACTGTACAAACGAAGTGCGTTGGGTAGATTGGAATGCGTAAATGGGACACGAGAATGGTGGTTGCGAGGAAAGGCAGAAAGGCACAAAAGCGCCTTTACTGCAACGTGATGCCATTCAAACCGGGAGCTTTAGAGTAGACTGTCAGAGAAATAGAGCCATGCTGAACAGTTTCGCCCGCATTCTAGTGCTGCGCTGAATATTACAACTCTCATCAACTCAACTTTGAAACGTCGGCTGAACTGGCCTATGAAGATGCTTTCTTCATCTGCTAGCTGGACTATCTGTTAGTTCAGTCAGAGGAGGTTTTATACTCTGACTAATTCATGAGAGACTGGTATTGAGAAGCTGAACGAGAGTGAGCTCCATTGTATGAATTGAAGGATGACTATAAACCTATTGTTCTCAAATTAAGCACTCTCACAATGTATAGTATTCTATCTGTAGCCTATAAAAAGTACGACATGTTTGTTTAATGAAGTAGTTATCGTATTTAGAATCTAGAAGTATTGCAAACTTAAAAGACGATAACATTCAAAATAAATAAAAGATACCGTAATTTTCTGTAGTATTATATTCAATTTCTCTGCCTTTGAAAGTGCATAAAGTAACATTTTGTTTCTTAAATTACCGTATACAATGAAAATGAATAAAATACCTATGAACTTGAAAATTATGTATGCACACTATAAATAAGTATACCATTTAAAAGATGCAAAATAAGCGTGGTTGAATTCAGATGAACTGATATGAGATTTATTCTATAGTTGTATTCAATTATGTTGAATACATGAATATGACAAGATTTGACTGTTCAAGTTGAAAACCTTGAAAGTGTAATTAGAATTGCGAGAAAATTCAATTTACTGTGAAGTTGTCAATTATATTCTTGGACTTTATTCATTGTAGGTTGTAACGAGTTTTGCAGTGCAGCTGCCAACCTGTTATATAATCGAACCAATGGAAATAAAATAATATACAATTACATATCAATATTGGGTGAAGGCTCCCTATTCTCTATAGATATAGATCTATACTATCCTAGGAGAAATAATAATAGTGATTTTGTTTATTTTTTAACGGAGGCGATGTCAATCTGAAAGTATTTGATCATCAGTTGATCTGTTTTCAACGTCAATTGAACCACGAGTATTTCTAGTATGGATCCAGCTCTCACTACCATAAAGAGAGTTGGAATAGCAATAGTATTATAAAAAGATTGATTTGATTTGATTTGATTGATTTGAGTATTATAAAATTTTATTCTCGTGTCTTGTCTTGTTTTACATCTCAGATTTCTATGAATATTTTGTGAAAGTAACAATTTATTTCATAAAATACAATTTTAATACAATATAATTTTATGCAGTAAATCATTTCAAAATATAGATCATTTAATGAATAGAATAGAATTAATGTTTTATTTACCAGAAACAATAATTGATCATTATTATTTTCAATTAAAATAAACAATTATATTATTATCGAATTTGTACATGAAATTAATAGAACTTAAAGTAAAAATTGAAAGTTTGTATATCTAAATTAAATGTAAAACTTTTATTAAAAGAAAACTTATTTTCCATTTCTGATTATTAGCCTATTATTTTTCAATGTGAAAATAAACAATATGTTCTATCTTATGTTATGAAATTACTATTACCGTACATTATATACAATAGATTGATTTTTCATAAGTGATAGCATTTGCTTGCAGGGGGTTCCAGTGGCAGCGAGCACTCTGTCGCTGATGATGCTGTCGGTGGACCGTTACGCGTCGATCGAGCACCTGCACCTGTTGTCGCAAATGCGACAGAGCCGTCGCCTGCCCGTACTGATGAACATGTTCGTGTGGCTAGTGGCGCTACTGGCCACCAGTCCGATCCTCTACTGCGCACCACGGCGCCGAGTGCCGTCTGCGAGGAGGTGTGGCCCACCCACGCTGCGCGTCTCGTTCACACTGTGCCAGGTGGCTGTGGTGGTTCTGGCTGACCGTGGCCGCTTGCCACCACGTGGTCGGTCTGTTGTATGTCGCTTGCGGCTGCTGCCAACGGAGACATTCCGCTGCCCATGCCCATCCTCGACAGAAGGAGGTCATCATTGTTCTGTGCAGCCTGATCTGCCTTCCAAGGTGGGTCGATTTTATTTGATAATTAGATATTATCATATCTACTACAGTGTAAATATATTCACTATTTTAATTTTCTTGAGGATGATGACCAAATTAAGTCCACACTTTGTCGATTTTCGTGTGCTGCACAGCATGCTACCAAGAAAAAAAAAAGTTAGTCTATGGCTCTATCTATACAGGATATGTAAACTTACAGATATTCAATAATACATTTTAATGCCAACAGGATTGTATACTACTTTCAGTTTTCATTATTTTACTCCCATTTGAAATTATTATTATGAAACAAATAGAGTTTGCAGAAATTGATTTTTATCTTTCTTTATCAAACCAAATCAAAAACGGTTCCCTCAAACCTCTCCATGAACTTTCCAAAATCTACTCTAAACGGGCACCAAACTTTTTAATATAGTTGATGATGATAAATAACTATTCATTAACTGTCAACATAATATAATCACATTTATAAGGACAAATAAGTAAAGACAATACCTAAGCTTTTTCAAATTATTTTTGCATTTTTGCTATACACTGTATACGAATGAGAAAAAATATAATCTCAATTTCAATACCAAACTATTCATTAATGGTCAGCATAACATAATCTCATTCATAAGGACATATAGATAAAATGTTGGGATTGTTAAGTACATGAACAATTTTGTTAAAATTAGGGATTGAAATGCAGTTTTGAGCGAATGCCTGTGTTTCTTCCCACCCATAGTGTGTGTATTATCAGTTAATGAAATAAATAAACTAAATTGATAAATTTGCAGACAATGCAACGACACAACAAGGACGGAGATGGCGACGAAGCAGATGATCGGAGGAAGAGGTCTTCGAGTCGACACAAATCGTTGAAGAACTCGGAGCCAGGCCGGAGCAAGCCACCGCTGACCAAGCAGATGAGTCGCCAATCACTGAACAGTCGACGGCGACTGGCCAACATGCTTGTGGCACTTGTTGTCGTGTTTGCGACATGTTGGCTGCCGTATGTTGCGCTGAAAATCTACTCGGTTGATCCGTCAGCCGACGATGCACTCATCCAAAGTCTGCTGCCGTTTTGTCTGTTGCTCGGCCACACCCATTCGGCAATCAACCCAATCGTCTACTGGTTCCTCAATCGACAGTCGGTCAATCTAACCGCCGTCTGCTGCGGCCCGCTCTGGAACCGCAACGGCTCTCACAGCGGCAGCAAGGGCAACTTTCGCTTTCTGCCCGCGCACAAGGACAGAGACCGGCGGCCTTCCTCCACCAACGAGGCGGCTCTCGGCATTTTCCATCCCCGCTACACCGTGCCCAAGCCGCGACCCCGCACACAGCCCAGAGAATCGTCTCAGTTCTATGTTTGAGCACAGACTACCCAAATAGTCTACAATGTTATCTGAATTAGTATGTGTTATAACTAGTCTATGGGAACCTATCAAAGAAGCGATTAATCTTTATAAGAATCTGGCCTGGAAATATTTTAAGAAGAGGAAAGGATCCTCCTCAGAGGTTGCCAGAAGTGTTTCAAGAAGCCATTAACTGTAATATGATGAGAATTATGAAGTTGACACTTGATTCAGAGATGTTGTAGAATTTTTCCATAGTAAGGAAAAAGAATGAGACCAATGTTGTCTATGCACCACTGATTTATCAAAAAAAAAAATAGTTTAGGCTGAGATAATGCCATGGGCATCGAAAATTAAGTATTTTTTAAAATAAATCATCGTGGAATAGACAACATTTGGTCTCATTATTTTTTACACTATGATAAGAAGCAAGTATGAATTCATTGAATTGAAATTCAATGAAAATTTGAAGAAAAAATGCACGGTAAACAATCTACTATATCTATAGAACCCGTTTCTTGTTTGAATTGTAATTTCTACGTGTTTTCAAGTAATGTTTTTTATAATTTTCCAATCATGTATTGTAATCCTTTATCTGTAGTCTACAGCAACCGTTTGAAACACCCAGTTTCTAAGAAGAATAGGTATTACATTGGACAAGTCTATGCAAAGCTTCATGAAAAACTAATGAATTGGGCTACCGTATCTTTAGTTTGTCTTTTTTTAATTATATTTCATTCTATCTTCTCATACAAATTAGAATAAATGAGCTTGATAATTTAAAATCAGCCTTTACTGTTAGTTGATGCTGACTCCTGAAGAGCATCTTTCTATTGAGTAAAGACCAGGTAATTGGAAATAAACCAGGTAACCCAATGGTAGTAATACCGTTATGAAATTTCATTTTCAAGAAATGAATTGGTATCAAATCTCAACTCAACTGTAATCTGACAAAAAATAACTTTAAATAATATAATGACCTCGTGAGGAAAACATTTCATAATGCTGAAAAAGCTGATTCCGCTAAATACGGTAAGTAGGCTTTACTGATCTACTCCAATAATGTAAGGCTTCTCAAATTTAGCCCGGGTACACACGAGCGACAGCTCTACGTAACAGCAACCAAATCGAAACTGCATCTGGCTCAACAAACCAGATGAGAGACAAATGTGTAAATACACACGTGTATTCAGAGGCATATTGTAGTCACAATACGGTTGCAATTGATTGCATTATCATTTGTTTAAATTGCACTACAGAGTCAATGTACCTGCAAATTGTAATAGAATAATTATCATGTTACTCGTTCAAGAAAAAACACAATATTATTATTGTTTCTATTGTAGAGCAAACCATCTTTGTATGATCTCATCCATGACTGTGACACTTTATTAAGGTACCTTAGAATAGAGCCCCATATTGAACAAATATTCTATTTATTTTTATTCAAAATGATTCGGAAAATAAGAAGCTCAAAACTATTCTTTCTTGATTCAAGAACTGAATAAAGTAGGATGGTTTAATGCACAAATTGATAAGCTTATTAAATGAAGAAAATTGTTCCTGATAATAGATTAACAAAAATCTTGCTTCCAAAAACTCAAGCATTGTCATCTGGATTGATATTATTTGAGTGGTTCTAATATAAGCTGATGATTAAATATCTTGAACCAAAAAACTAATCCAGGCCGTAAAAAATTCAATTGAGGCCGGTATAAACCAGATTTTTTTCAGCAGTAGAGCAATCTTTTTTAAGAAAAATAGAATTTAAAATGTTACACAGTAGGTCCTCGTATAATTATAGGTGTGAAATTCATATCAAATGTGAGTTCAATTGTTTTGTAATATTGTTAATTGATGTTTTGTGAATTTAATGTTTCTTCATCATTCGATATTTCAGAAGATTCAAAGATTCAAAGCGTCAGTTCAATATCTTGCAGCCCATTAAAAATACAATACAGTACAGTTAGTTTGAGCACCAATTGAATATTAAACATTCAAACAAAAATTGAATAACCACTTCATATTTTTTAAAACCTTTTTTTTATGTCTGGATGAGAAAATTAACAATCTGAACAACAAATGCGGCATCAAAGAGCCTACTACTTTATCTAGAAGACCAAATAAGATCGGTTGGACCATTCCATCCATATTCCCAAAAATGATTCGAGCTATAAACTGTCAAGAAGACAATTTAAAGCCATAATTCATCGTTCATATGTGCCTCAACGATAAAAGAAGACTTTTCTTCCTATGATGTATTAGGTAACTTAACCTACACGTACAGTATAAGAAAAATTTGTCTGTTTATGGGTGCGAATAGTATCTGTGTGGGTGAGAATAGGACAAAATAGTTCCATCTAGACTATTATCTATAACTGAGAAATAGAACTGAATTTAAAATAGTACCTAATTTACTGGAATTTAAGAAAATGCGCTCAAAAAAGAGTAATAAATTAGATCAATTGAATATGAAATTAGTATTCGTTTAAAATTCCAATTTCAGGAAATTGCTCCATTATTCAAAGATTTTTTCATAGTTAAATTGAAAACGTTATGCAATACTGTATCTGAATTTATAAAACTTTGGTTAGAATCACATTATCTAAGGAAAAGTGGTTCTTATTCAATGAACTAAAAAAATTAATATAAATAATTTCATGGACCTGGCTTGAAATGATGGTATCAATGATGGATTAAAATTTATGCTTGAACATATATTTGCACTGTTCCATTCTACTTCTAGACATGAAGTAGTTTTCATATATAATTTTAAAGATGCAAGATATTATCACTTGTACAATACACAGGCCGACTGTTACAATTCGATAGCCAACACGGTACTCTTCTAACTGAAAATAGAGTTTAAATATTAGCAAACAAGACTGAAGCCATTCTTTGAAATGCTAAAGCTTGGAAACTCATAATACTAAAAGTTATCATTTGCAGTGTTCCATACTGAAAACGAACTTTCGACATTCATAGCTGTCAATTACTTTTGCTATTCATCAAGGTTGTCAAATGTGAAAATATTGTCTGATCGATTGTTTTGGTTCTCTTTGATATCAATAGTTATTGCTGTGACCGGAAAATGTAGAAATACAATAGCTTGTAAAAAATTCTATGTATAGCAACTCAGCTATTTTTGTAAAAAATATTTTCTGATTAAGATGTAGTTAAATATTGATGTTATTCTTCTTTCATGATAAAAGACAATCAATTCTAATTCAGAAGCAATCTATTCTCACACAATCTTTCGTTCGATGGAAACTTTAATACGATATTGAAGTTGAGGTCTGAAAGACGTTTTTGTGTGATAACATATAGATCTAGAAAATTGATGTAATGAAATTCTATACGTTTATGAATCTAATTTAACTTAGGAGATGTTGCTTTTGAATGTGATATTACTTATTCAACTTTGTAAACAGAGAAATGGCACTTCTCCATTGCAATCTTCTAATAACTGATATGATAGAAAAGTATAGGTTCGAACTTCGAAAATTTGGATACCATTTCAATCATTTGTAATATAATAGGTTCTACTTCGGTTATTTAAATCTGAAAGTTATTGAATGTTCTATCAAAACTTATCTTTGAAAGTAAGACACGAATATTGTTTTGAAATACAATCGACATGAACTTGACGAATTGAAGCCTGACTAGTATCATTGATATTAATTGTAAAATGTAATGTATATTTTGAAATCTAATTGTTGAGTGTTTAATGAAACTTGAATGTATGTGTGTGTGATGAAATCTGTTATGTAATAAATATTCTCTTAATATCGGACCAATAAACTATGTTGACGAAGAATGCTTATTTATTACAAAATCTCAGCATTAGATTAAGTCCAAGTTGATTCTCAATTTCAAATCAATACTTCCAGAAAATTAGTAGCAAGAGTAAGTAACCAGAGACTAAAACAAGTTCTATTTGTTTGACCAAGTTGAAAATCGAAGGAAATAATCCAATCCAAAACGATAAACCGAAAAATTTTCTTTTTAGAAATTAGATTCTTCATGCATAATATGCATTTTCGAGTTCCAGCTACCACTGGTTTGCAAGTCACCAGTGAAGGCCTTATGACAATAATAATGATCCTACAATATTGTAAGAGCCTAAAATTGTAGGTCTCATTCACATTTTGAAAAATTGCTTTGGGTTAGTTTCGATGAATTTGATAAGTGAAATAAACACAATTCCAATATCGATTCGATGAACTGGGTGAGTGAAATGAACAAAAGTTTCTGATATCTGAAGTGAGTTTAATGTAAATATATGATAAATAATTAGAAAATAATGCAATTCACATTGTTTATTTGCAATAGGATAGGAATCATTTGATGATTCTAGTCCCACAATTGATTTAATATCATTGACGAGCCAGTGAGGTATTTTTCATTTAATGCCAGTTTTTATCACTTTTAGCTATTTCGGGGAATAAGGTTTCACTAGATTTTCTGAAAACTCTTTCACTTGAAATGGCCCTCTAACTTCGTGATCTAGTAACGGCAATTTTGTTACATGGAAATCTTCGTAGAGATCGGTTATCTGCAACAGATTCCATAACATACATCAATTAAATCTACAGCAACAAAAGTATTTGTTTTTCAAGTCGTACCCAATTTGGAAGAGTTTTTAATTATTCCCTCACAATCATAAAAAGAACTTCAATGGGAATCATTCTATTTCTACAAGAGCTTTTCAATTAAAATTTTCAAAGCTGTTCAATTCTGATCATCGAAACAGATTACTATATATAATTAATTAAATTAATTTAGTCATAATAATTAATTGAACGAAATTCCTTATTAATAATGCTATGTAATAGTCTGAAGACTTCCGCTACTGCAATATCCCATTCCTATCTTCTAGATTACTGTCATTTTGTGCACGCAGTATTGCAGATTTGGTCATACTAATACAAATATTTGAACCATTTCTATAAAAATCTGGAACGTAAATTTTAGGATGGAGATATGGTCTATTGTGAAACAGTTAACTACTTCATATTAACATTAGATGATAACGATTGATTACATTTCAAGTTCTATTTTAGCACGTTTTCCGTTAACATAGAAACGATTCAGATCAATTTTCAACTTGGAGGGACCAAATTCTCAACTGAGTAATTTTTAGAGTATGTGCAATCATCCCTTAGCTTTGTTTTGATGAGAAAGCATTTCTAGATATTTGTTTCTGTGTTTCAAAACATTTTACACTATTAGTAATAGTAACACAAGTAGGCCTACTGCATCATTCTATAAGGGGAGATAAATTTATTTATTGTGAGAAACCATTTCCAGACAATTCTTTTCTAATTTTCAAACTATTATTTATCATTATGGTTACAAGTAGGTAATGCTGAATATAAATTGAAAATTTTAGTTCATAAATTGTAAAAAACCTACATAGATTTCCTTTTCAATTTTGAGAACTATTTCTCATTAACGGTATCACAAGTATCATGTACCAATTGACATTATAAATTTATTGACTTTAAGAAAGCATTTCTGAACAACTTTCGAAAACATTTTTCATTTTTACTGTAGTAAGTGGACAACTGTAAATCTATTTTAGAAGATAAATGTTTTGACAGTGCAATCTTCCACTAAGTGGAAAATAATTTCTAGACATTTTTCTATGCTTCAAAATATAGGTACATTATAATGATTAGTAACACAAATTACTGCATAGTTATCTGTAAAGCGACTCATACACTTACGAGCATTGCACGTTTTGCTATCTTTTATATTGGCTTTTTTATCTATGTAGCACGCCATGCCATTCTATAAAAGCTCAGATATAAAAGCGAATTTCAAAAATGACATGACGTGCAATGCTAAGTGTATGAGTCGCTTATGGAAAGACTAATTTCGATTGAATAGGACTTACTTGATCCAGGTACTTAGCCTGCACTTTGCATCGGGCGGAACACATGCGACAGGGGGCTTCGCCATGTGGGGGAAACAAAAGCTGATTGACAATAATGTTGTGCGTGTCGATGCCACATTTGGTTAGCTCCTGGACGAGACGCTCAGTTTCGTATAACGAGAGAAATTCTGCTATACATACACACACGAATGTTGTTTGCTCCTGTAACAACAAGAAAATGCCCATGTCAAAATAACGCACTTTTCATCAGAGTCATTAGATTTCCTTCAAATCAACATCAGAGATGGCCTAATTAGATTTTCATCTACTAAGCAATTGTAAGTTAATGAACTCGAACGAACTGATCCAACTAAGTAATTAGGTTTCATTGTTTCAACTAATAGTCCAGTCAAATGATGCTTCAAAATTAATTGATAAGGAAAAACTACATATCGTATTTTCTCCCAGTTTTCTATTGATAAATTTTACTTGAATTCGACGTGAGGTAGCTAATTGATTTGCTAACTCTGTTCCAGGAATGGGTTACATTCCCATAAGAGTTCAAGGAATACACTGAACCAACTTAGATGTCAATTCTATAAATTTTCATTTATTGGATGGAAACAAAATTTCTTCTTAATCTAACATAGATAGTTCAAAAGTAAATATAAAACAGGAAAGCGACATGGAATTTACCAAGCCAATATCAAAATATTGAATTAAGTACTGGATCTTAAAATTCAAAATAATAATTATTATTATAAGTGATTTTAGTACAAAAAGCAGTCATAAAATTATTGGCCAAGGAAAGGAAAACTGATGACCTGAAATTTATGGGATTAGATTTTAGCTTCAAAGTAAATGAATTGAGCTCTCAACTTTAAATTAATTACACGGAGGCAATATCATTATGATTCTTATTGAACTCAATTAAATAATTACCGGGTTTCGGAACTGCTCATTCACTTGTCTAATGACAGTGAGCATTTCCTCCATTTTTTGAGATAATGAATCAGCATTGAAGTCTCTCATTCCAAGCATTGCGCCAATCTGAAAACCAATGAATTGCTAACTAAAAACAATATTGTAAAGATGTGGAAAAAATATAATTCTTCACAGGAATCATTCTATTTGACATCAATATTCAAGCCAGGAACATCAAAATTCGAAGTAGCAGTCGAAAAAATTGTTACATGAAGTACATAACTCAAGATTACAACACATCAATACTGAACAGATCATTATATTTGTTCAATATTGAAGTGTTGAATAATACCTATGTAAGATATTAGTGCTGGTTCAATATAATCTATACAATATTTCTATATTATTTTTCATATTACTAATTGACTTATTGCCTAGGCTACTTATATAATATATATTTACAATTTTCAATTCCAAATCAGAATAACTGGATTTAATATGTTAATATCTGGAGAAATTCACAATCAATATTCATTTTACTACCCAGTTTGAGAACCCAAAGAGTGAACATTGGTGCCATTGTTCAATCATGAACGAAAATGTTTATATTGAATATTCAATTCAAATTATTTATTCACGTATAATACAAATTGCAAAATATAAAATGAATATGAGAACCCGCAGACGACTACATCGTCTGTGTGCGGGAGAAGTTCTAAATTTCTCTGCTTATCTATCATAGACTTTTTGAAAAATGTTTATTTACCAGCTAGTATTGTATCTTGGAAACAACCAGTTACCATGATTCTTTGCCAAAGTCTAAAAAGTTGAAATAGTGATAGTGAAGCAACTCAATTCAAGGAAATAATCAACCACTAATACTCAAGTTTAAAATATTACCTGCGTTATGAATGGACTGATCTTCATTTTGAACCTGAGAAGTTTTCCAAGACCTCGTTCAACAACTTGAGGAAATGAAAGAAGACGGAGAGTGTGTCCAGTTGGCGCCGTGTCGAACACCACCACAGAAAAGTTCATGCCCTTCACTAATCTGTTGAAAAATTCATAGATGATTTCATCACATAGATGGTCAAAACAGTATGAAATATCATCATGGAGACAATATTACTTCATAAACAATAGAAAAAGTTTGAAATGCTCCCAATGCAGTACAAATCAGAGAATAGAACTTCGAATCAGAGAATAGAACCTTACCGCTATCGAATATGAAATACAGTATACATTTTAAATGTAGCCTACTGGCTAGGATAAAAATATAATATCTTATTTTGACAAATGAAATATCTATCCTTCAATATAGGAAGCCTAAAGAAGTTTATATTCTAAACAACTTGACTTTAAACTAGCATCATCACTATTGTCATCAGCAGCGTAAAAATTAACTTTATAAAATAGTCAAAACATTTCGGAAATAAAAACCTGGATAATTTTATGAAACCCCATCACTTCTGACTGGACATGTTGATTCTATATTTATATGAAACTCCATGTTTCATAGATAGATCAGCTTTCAATTCAAGCCAAAGCCAAGCCTCCAAATCCTTTTTCGTGATTATTTTCATAATATGTAATACTTAATACACTCCTTCATAAAATTCACATTCTTCCTTACTCCATCTAATCTAGCAGCATACGAAACATGTTTTAAATTGAAGAAATCTTTATAGATTTCTAGAATTACTTGAACAAGTAATTCAGTGTTGAAATATTGAACAAAAAACGACTAATTTCCACCATGGATTGAATTTTTTATTCGATAAAAGCAATTAGACAATAATTTGAACAAATGTTTCACACTATTTCTAATGATTCATGGCAATGATAATAAGCAACAATTCAATAGGCTGACTAAAACTGACGGCTTCAAATGGAATTTAAAAAGCTTCTAAAACTTAATTTCTATAACAATTTGTGACAGCGATGTGAATTATGAATTCAAAGAAGCTGAGAGAATATAATTATTCAACACAATTACCTTATTATTGAGATTTAATTAGTGCAATTGAAGCTAATTATTTACAATAATTGTGTGAAGTGAATCCTGCATAACAATTTCACAAATAACTTTGTGAATTAAATATATTCAAATGAAATAAATGAATTTACGCTACCTACTTCATAACTTCTGCATAGCTCATCGATTCATCTATACCAGGAAAGGCACCAACTATTTCCTGCATAACACCTTTACTCAATCGCATGGCTTCACTTTCACCTTCGAAATATTCATCCGGTAATTCGTTGAAGCCAACATTTGGATCGATTTCCTGTAAAATTCATCACAATAAGTAGGCTATTAAAAATCGAAGAGAATGCATCACTTCAAGAAATTTTATACTTGAGATATGATATAGGCTATTGCAAAACAAATTGAAGTAAAAAGTTTCTCAAGTCACTAGAATCGTATTAATCGTATTCACTATTTTTCAGACTGCACCCTGATAATTCACGCGGGGAATTAGCAAGCATTCAAAAGGCATACGAAGGCAAGTCGATGATATCAAGCATTCTAAAGCCATAACAGTAACAATTGAGGGAGATTCTATGTGAATAGAACGACTCTGTAGTCTATATCTATAGACTCGCTAGAGTCTATGTAGGCCCCTTAGTAAACACTCAGGTTTTTCCTAGTAAACACTAGAGGAGTGCGTACTAGGTTTATTCACTGAAAATTACTGGAGAGTTTAAACTACGGAGAGAAGACTTTACTAGCTAGACCCTAATAAGAAGAGTATACTCGTTTTTATTCACTTGGGGCAATGTTTAATCGGGCTCCGGTAAAAAACTCAAGTTCTGTCATGAGTAGCTCGTTCACTTTGCTAAGGCTTCTGGACTGAAAATGAATTATTGACTTTACAACCCATCACAGCTTTTTACCATATTCAAAAATTTATATTTCATCCACTACACAATATTAATATTGGTGTATCATAGTGAATGGATTCTTACACACTTTCATCATTGTAAAAAGCTTTAATGAGGTAATTCATAGTCAGTCCAGGTGCCGTACCAAAGTGAACGCACTGTAAATAGAGTTGTTTTATGGAAGGAATGATATTAGTGATCATTGTTTGAGCAATACAACTGGATGCGAGCTTTTTTGAGTTTTGGAGTTTAGTATAAAGATTCATGAATAAACTCACCAATAAAGAAATTATTGCATCTGTTTAGAATTATAGTTAATCTGAGCTCAAAGAGTCAAGATAAACTACTGTACATAACAATTTATAAGTAATAATAATAATGGCTCCAGGTCTGGTGTCAGAGTTTTGTCACTCCCGATCATACAGGGTCTCTGACGACTAATAACGACTGTTTTTCATGCCTTGTGTCCTAAACCAGAGAGGATCACCAAAAATCTCAGAACCTGACCTCTAGGTTACAAAGCACTTAACCCACTGACCATTAATTTATAAGTATAAAGAGTATAAGCAAAACTGAGTAAGTTCAATCAATTAAAAAATCAAAGTAATGTTATCTATTGAAAGAAATCTCCTCTCATTATGACAAGTTACTTGGAAAGAATTTCAAAGTGACGGTCATTATTCTTTCACGATTAATCTGTACATGACACTTTCAAAAATGAGAAATCGACGTTTTACCACTTGTACGATTACCTGTACACAACTCTGTGCTGCATTCTAGCGGCAAAGTTTTGAAGTCAATATGAAGTAGATAATATATAATCTAATTTGATATTCAATTTAAACACATTAAAATATTTAACCTTAAAATTACAAGGCAAACCCAGGCAATTACAAGGCATAATTATTATTGTGTTTTTAAGCTTCTCACTGGAAGACAGTCGAGTGCAGAGAGTGAGTAATGCCTGGGACAATGAGTTGTCGTACAGGGGGTGGTGTCGTACAAGTGGTTTCTGAGGTTGAATGATTTTGTATTTTTTGGTGTCGTACAAATTGGTTTGTTACACAAGGTAAAATGTAGTTTTATCAATTTTGAAAGTGTCGCCAGGTAGTAGTTGTACAAGGATTGTCTACAGTGGTGGCCCCATAAAATATTTCTTCTGAAACATTAAAACAAATTTGAGTATTAAACAGGCCACCATTACAAAACAAACGGCACTTATAGAAGGTTAAATTGTTATAGATGTTATAGGTTAGATTGATAGGTTGTTAGGTTAGGTTAGGTTGTTGTTAGGTTAGATTGTTGTATTGTTATAGATGTTGTAGGTGTCTGTAGGTTAGGTGGCCTCCGTTTAATACTCAAGTACCCATTAAATGATACTCACCATAGCAAAAAGATTGGTAAAGCCATTAACTTTTGTGGGTACTTTGGAAAATTTTTGATCGAATGCGTCTGATATATTATGAGCAGGATCTGTAGATATGATTAATACACTATCTCTCACTTTTGAAAGCTGGACCGCCAAACTGCAACTAGAAACATGTTCAACCAAATGAAAAATGATATCGAGTTTATTAGTACAATAACATTATTTGCGATACAGAATCACATTTCATTCTTTATTCATTCAAAGTCAACACTATGTAAGCTAGTGAACTAACAAGAAGTTATAAATGTTGAAATATGAATACGATTTGTAAAACGTAGGATATTAGTGGAATTTAACACAAGCCTACTAGTAAAAGAAATATCTTCAACTCAATTAAGCTGGTTGTATAACCAGCCTGATTGGTTTTTATAACACCATTTACCAAGACGTTACTCTTACTAGTGGGCAGCAATGGGATTCTACTTGTACGAGTTCCAACTCGCATACAATAAAACCGCGGCTTCCTCCTAGAAATTGAGAATATATTTTAATTATGTTTTAGAATTCATTTCCATGACTTTAATGGAAAGTGAATTATTTCCAACAAGATAATACCAATGTACAAATTCATTACGTTTAATGACATGTAAAGACATGATTATTGTATTCAAAATATCACTTCGAAAGGTTATGTTTATGAGAGTACAGTAGATCAATAAAAACAAGTAAAGTATGACAGAACCAATCATAATTAAAGTGAATTGAAGAATTTACCTGCATGTTGTTTTTCCAACACCACCTTTTCCACCTACAAAAACCCATTTCAAGGAAGTCTGTTCGATTACATTTTTAAGAGATGGTTCCAATGGCTCCAGATCGCACATATCTCCTTCCAGGTTATTAGAGGTTGACCCCCCATTATTGCTAGACATATTTATTCAAAAACGTATTAAGATTACTGATCAAAATAATTCAAACCACATTTCTCAAATAAAACACATTAATAAGAAATTTTTACATTAAAAACAAACCAATAGTGCAAGAGAAAAAGCAGGGCTAACGTTCTGTTGATCCTGATTCCCAGAAACGCAGATTGCTGACGACTATTCTTCTTGTCATCCCTGATGGCAGATGTTTGTCAGCTGATTCATTTAGGATCTTTTCATTTTACATGAAAAGTACAATAATATGAATAATTTGTGATAAAATATTTTGAAAAGAAAAATCCTACATAATCTCTCCAGCTTTTCACATAATAATCCTAAAAAGCGTGAAAATCAAATAAATTTTTGAATGTTGATCTTTCACAAACTGTTGCAATCTACAATGAGGTCTAGGTAGCATTGGATTGGACTCACTTTTCTTTCTAGTTTTGAGGTTAGCTCAGCTATTGTCTTTTCTTTAGACCCGTCTGTTACGTGTTTCTACTATTTTCTGATATTTATTCAAAGATATTAAATACCAATCGCTTTGTTTTACTTGAATTTGTCTATAAATTCAGCTTATGAGATGAGTGAAATCACTATCGAACAGATAGATAAAATTAGTCAAGTCTTGCGTGATCAAGAAAGACCTTTGAAAGAAAGATTTAGAAACTCTGTTTACTTTGAAAATATTGGTGGAGATCGATGTATTACGTGGATAAAATGGTTGTTTTAAGGATCCTTCAGCTTTATTGACACATGAGCTCGCTTGGTGTTTGGGACAGATGCAGGATGTGAATGCCATACCGATTCTGATTGATGTTTTGAAAGATCAAAAACAAGAACCGATGGTTCGCCATGAAGCAGGTAGGTCTATTATAATACTGCTGTATACTTTCTGATAGTTTTTAGAATTCTTTTTGTTTTGAATAAGAGTTTCTGAGTTTACCCCTTATTGAAAATGGTGTATGGTAACAACCGTAACTAGTTTCTCTTTATTGGTAGCCTATATATTCTCTATTGGTAGGCCTATATGGAATAGCTGTTCCACATTGACCGATGTAACTAGATAATTTAAATTTTTACAACTCTGTATCAAACTCTCTGCACTAGCCTACTATTAATCAGTGGTTTCAAACAACCCTTCCAGACCCGTCTAGACGCTAGGACTTGTAGCGTTTAGATGACAAAACTCCTAGCGTGTAGACCGGGCATAAGTCTTAGGACTTTGGGGTCTATTCACACACCTTCGACCCGGAACCAGTCATTCATTCTCTGCATGCGTTGAGCGCATGACGCATGCGTAGAACAAATGGCTGGCGCCGGGCCTGATGTGTGTGAATAGACCTTTAGTGCGACCAGATCACTATTCTCCCCATAACATGGTGCAACCGGCGTGATGAAACTATCCGCTCCAACAGAAAACCCAATGTTGAAGTTGAACCCCACATATTTCCGGTAGGCTACTTCATTCATCTATCAAGAGTGATTTCTTTGTTTCGTAAATTAAGAAGCCTCCTGAGTATTGAACGTTTACTGATGATGTAGCCTACCATGCGGTATTTGGCAGCCATGTGCAGTATGGAATCCTCATCTGGGGTCATTCTCCACACTTCCACAACATATTTACTTCTTCAAAAGGAAGCACTGCGTGTACTGACGTAGACGTAGTGACTACAATGCTCATTGTCAACCCATCTTAGGCGTCTGGGATTGCACACCGTCTGTGGGTTGTATAATCTGGCCTCTCTCACAGCTGTTAAGAACTCTGTTCTTCTCATCGAACATGATGAGGAGGAGCCAAGTGCACTCCTATGGTACCCAAGGAAGATCTCAGAAATATCACGCTGTAGGCAGTCAAAAGTGGTAGAATCTCACCTGTTTTGCACTGAGGATGTTCAACATATTGCCAGGCTCAGTAAGGATCTCCCAATTAGTGCTTTCAAAAGAAATATATCAAGGTGGCTGATTGAGTCCCTGGGCAAGTACTAACTATCTTGTAAACTCTCCCAATGAAAACGTTCATAGTAGAGTACTTGTTTTTAGTAGAGTAGAGTGGGAGAGTTGCCTTGTATGCTTTCTCTCTACCGCCACTATTCTAATGAAAACAGTCTCGAGCTAGTAGAGTAGAGTTAAACGGCGATAATGAATGTTCCGTATCAACATTTTAAGGTTAGATCTGTTCACTAGACAACACACTTTACCTACTATTCTCAATTGTAGTGAAAACCGTTACTCGACCAAGTAAGTAGAGTTAGCTCGGTAGAGTTAGTATGCCAGTTACTCGACCACTAACTCTACTAACGAAAACCAGGACTGTGATGCCATCCCATCTTGAATCTCAAGTTTTATGTTTATGGCGCAATCTATCCAGGAGGACCTAGCTGACAATCAAGACTATTTGGATTTTGTATTTACCTTGTATCAAGATTGGAATATGTCTCCAGTTCTCATTTAACTGCCGTATGTAGCCTATCTCGTTCGGGGAATATGAGATGTGCCTGGACCCTACCAATTCTATTAATAATAAATGGATCTCTTATAATATTGAAATTTTTTCATAATTCTGTCTTCCTTTTTTTGAAATACAAGGGAAGAGTGATTGTCCTTCCTCAAATCTGTCATAACTGGAGCTTGGGCTAAGACCAGCTTCCGAGATGTTACACCGTCAGCACGGTATGCACAACTCATTCAACCCAGCAATAGTTTGAGTTTATTATTCTTGGCTGCCAATGCAAGTTGCGAGACAGCTCTTGTTGTTTTTTTTCGGAAGAGTGATACAACTGTAGTCAATCCCTCAAGTAGGCATATTACTCAACAGTTTTTGGTACCTTCTCTTCTGAATTTTAATGAGAAGTCTCTTGAATATCCAATAATAAATTGTATTTATTTCAAAATGTAATCACATTGATAATTACTAATTTTGAAAGCATTCTGTTTTCATTATCCAAAATTGATATTACCGGTTCCAATCCATGTATCTTTTCAGGAATCGCAAATGATTCAATTTATTTTCTAATTTAATAAATATAATTTTAAATTTATTTTGTGTTTTCTAAAATATTTCAATTCACATTTCATCTTTTACAGCTGAAGCGCTTGGTGCAATAGGAGGCGAAAGTGCATACTGTGTACTGGAAGACTTCAAAAATGATCCTACCATAGAAGTTGCAGAAACTTGCCAGCTTGCCTTGGCAAGGCTAGATTGGCTGAAAAATAATCCTAGCACAGACAAGAAGAGCATCTATTATTCTGTTGATCCTGCACCACCATCAGAAGAAAAAGATGTGGAAAATTTGAAGAATATACTTCTCGATGACAAAGCTAATCTTTTCGATCGTTATAAAGCTATGTTTGCACTCAGAGATTTGAAAACCGAGAATAGCATCAAGGCCCTCTCTGAAGGTAATTTTCTTTATCTTGTGTTTGGAATACTTTCATACACTTGCCAATAATTTTCGTCTTGTGGAATCCAAGATAAAGACACTACTATATTAAGAGTGGGCGGTAGTAGTCAGCCATATTGGATTGATGTTCCATAAGATCAATGTAATTTTAAGTACGCATTTTCTTGTAACACATCACGTCTACAGTTTACGTCGGATCTTCTTGAAAAAATGTATTTGATAAATAATGAAATGTTGCAGGGGGTTGGCTTTTTCAAATTTTAAATATTTCTTCAAAAAACCTCCAAAAAATGTTCAAACTTGAAAGAGTTTATTTTTGCTGTAATTTTCTAATTAAAAAAGTTGCCAACCCCCTGAAGAATTTTATTCTCTTTCTAATGACACTTCAAACTTAATTTTCTCTCCAAAAATAGTGCTACTTGTGACAAGAGATTATATTGATCTTATGGGACCATTTACAATATGGCCGACTACTACTGCCCACTCTTAATCAATTCCTCGAAATACCTCTTAAAGAATTGCTGCTTATAGTTATAGATAATAATTCACATTACAAATGTGTTTTCCAATTATTTTCATTTTTCGTTCTATTCATTGCATCAAACAATCCCTTATTAATGAGCATAATTTATTTGTACTTATTCGAGTAACATTAGTGCTCTTTTGAATCATGAGCACTTGAAATACAATCAGAATAAATAAATTGGAACTTTAATTTCTTCGGGTATAAATAAACTTGGCTTATTTGAACAGAACAACCTCGAAGCTCACCGTATGGTTTTAATGTTATTTTTGGTGAAATAAAATTGAGGTTCACAGTAATGTGGGGTTCAAGTTTGGAAATAACTTTGAAATCAACTTTAAATCGTAATAACAAATTTTATGCTTCTTTTTCTTGCTCTAGTTTCAGCAATTGAAGCGATAACTGCTGCTGCAACTATTGAAGATATTATATACGTAATAATATAATGATATTTAACGCCAATATTAACATCAATATCACACTAGCATTTTTAAAACAAATTTTTTTCATCGTTTTTTTCAGGTCTCAGTGTAGGTAGTGCTTTATTCCGCCACGAGTTGCGTTTGTGCTTGGCCAGCTCAAGAAGAATGCAGCGTTCCGGCTCTGATCAAGGCACTGGAGGATAAATCACAAACGAAATGGTTCGACATGAGTGTGTAAGCGCTAGGAGCATCACCGAAGACTGTTTGAAAGTGCTTGAAAAATATCGAGCGATGACAAACGAGTTGTCAGAAAGTTGTGAAATTGCTTTAGATATGTGTGAATATGAAAAATAGCCCGGAATTCCAGTATGCCAACACATTGTTAGAGGTCATGATTATATCAAAATGTTACAAATAAAAATATATTATTAGCGTATTTGATTCTGAGGCCTTTGAAATTGTTCAGCCACGTACATCGTTTCTAAACGGTGTTTCTGAACTCTTCAATCTTTCAGGCTTAAGTTGAAATTCTTGTTTAGCTTCAATTTTATTGATAAGTTTCAGTAGTTTTACTTCTCAAGCTCTCGCTGGCATGCGGTTAAACACTGTACACTTGTACTGGTACGAATGTTGAAAATTTGTTTATTCGCTAAATACCAAACCATTATGGTACTCTTCGTGTAATTTGAAAATATGAGACGTTTGAAATCGTGAATTGATGTTCAACGCTGAATCCTGAGATCAAATCAACATAAGGAAAATAACACTTTTTAAGAATCCAACAATATAAACATTCAAGATTTTATTCAATATTATTTTATAAAATTATTAGGAAATTTTCATTAGAATTTGTAGACCGATCTTGTATAGAAAATGAAACACCGAAAACAAGAATGGCGTGGGTTCTCTTACGTATTCTCAGCTCAAAGTAGGACAATCAAGTTGGAATATTTTTCCCCATTTACTGTCATTAGTGATAAGTTTTGGTAAATTTTGCTAGAGACCTGAGTCAATATCCATTTTCCTGTAGTTCCAACGTTAATAGCATAGAAAAGGAAAACCAACATAATACTTGAATTATTGAAAATGAATGAAAAAATACCAAATTGAAATATTTAACGAATGAAGAAAGCTTAATGAAACGTATTTAAATGATCAAAAACAGATGTTCAATATAAACATCATCAACTCGAGGTCAAATATTTTCATTCCAGCATATGTTTTTGTTATTCCTGTTTCAATCATCAATATTCATCCAATTCCGATTTGAAACATAGAAAAGTTAGAAGGATACATGAAATCATATGTTGGTGTTTTTGAATGTAGTGTAGCAGTTGGATCATATTAACCATATGCTGTCATTAGTGACTTTTGGTACCATGTATTACGCAGGAGACCACAATAAATATCCATTTTCATTTATAGTCTCGCGTTAATAGCAGAAAGGAAAATCCAACATGCCAAACACAAAATTGCTGAATATTATTAAGGAATGCTGGGTTATATTGAAAAAAGAATCAGGAGATATAACAGAGAACTCCGCTTTATTTCTAAAAAAATCAAATTTCCATACATCATGATTACCGGTGCATGATTCTATAAAGAACAGTTGAAAACCAAGTAACTTACTATTTAGTTACCACCAACTGGCGGGTCTAACATTGATCAACTTCACAATAAAATTTAAAATAGATCGAATTACAATCTACTGTAGTCCTAATTACAATAGTAAAACCATTTCTGTGATGAATACTTGTAAATATTCTATCAACTATCAGATTGTTGGAAGGTCGTTGGAGTAATGAAAATTAAGCCAGCTATTGGTTTACTATTACCCGTTACCAATTCTGTTGTAATAAAGCGAATTAATTCTTACCTCTTAATATTAATTCCATTAATAAATGTCCCTCAATAAAATACTTATTATAAATTGAAAAATAAAATTTCAACAACTCGGTGTATTAGATACTTTATAGGTGATGAACCAATAATTATGATAAATTTACTTGTTCCACCCACAAGAAGCCCTTGACAAAACCAGTGATTCCAGCTGATCCTCCTTTCTTGGCAGACACATCAATTTGTCATCGAGAGAAGGAAACTCGACGAGGTTCAGAGCCAAATCGAAAAGAGAGGTTTGCACGGAATTGGTTTCATATCCGGTGTGAATCTGACTACATTTGGAGCTGATCCATTGACAAGGCTCGAGTCCTCACAGTACTCTTCCAGGCGTTCGAACAAAGGAACCTTGAATCAGAGAAAAAGGACATTATCATCGACCATATTTTTTTTAGAAAGTAATTTCAATTGACTAGTAACGGAATTGAATTGAAGAACTAGATAAAACTTACAACTTTCTTGCTGGCTTTCATAATTTACACTACCCAAAAAATCCCTTTCAGAAGAGAATGTCTAGAAATATCGAAGAAAATCTATCTAAATACCAGCTTTATGTGTTTGGAAACTTTTTCCATTGTTATTATTTCTATTTCTAGTTAGATATAAGAATTCAAAGTTGAAAAAGTAGCACACGGACTAAACAAAGTACGAAATCATACTGAATATAATGTATTCTGTACAATAGAATAATTCTGATGTACAACATTGAAAAACCTAGGTGCTCCAATAATAAACTTGGATCAATACTGTTTTATAGTCATCAATTGTATGCCAACCATAAGAGGAAGCACAATATAATTGCAATTGGAAGATAAAATGGTCAAAGAACATTTTATTGTCAAGAATGAAGCTAAAGAAAATTTCTCAAGTTCTATTAAATTTGTTATTTATTTCAATGATACATTTGTGATCTGTAGTGCCTGAAATTAAGAATACTCTTCAACTGAAAGTGAGAAACTGTAAATAAAAACTAAGAAGGTCTAGAGTAATTCAAATTTTAAATCAGAAAACAGTATTGGATTGAGAGTCCTGTTGCTCTTTTCATTAGAGCGTATTTAAGCTCGGAGAAGAGGAAACATTTCAAATTCTTTCACCAATGATAGAGGCTTCCTGACAATAATGTTAAAAAAATTAGTTCGTACTTGAAATACTATAAACAAGAACGTTTGGGAAGAAAAACTTACTTTGTTGACTTTTGAACTGCGGCTTGAGCTCTGAGTTTGTGGTTGAGGAGACTGAGGTTGTTCGTCTTGCAGAGCGGCATTGGCCAGCGCGGTGTAACGAGCACTGTCTATGTCATCTTTCAGCTTGGTCAGGCTTTTTTTGATTTCGGGCTCGGCGCATTTCGATGCTGACTGTGTGTAGGATTCAGCTCGGCGCAACAGAGCTTCGGCCTCACGCCAACGCTTCAATCCCGACAAAACTTCAGCTATGTAGTAGCACCTGACAGCAAAACAAAGTAAATCACAATTTATTTGAAGTAATAACAATTAGTAAAGTTAATCACAGTAGTTTTGATACATTGGTTACTGTATGTCACAGAAGTAATCAGAATATCATGTACATTCAAAAAGCATTGTACAAATGACAAGTCATTCAAGTATAACTCAAGCTTATGCTGCAAAAATGCAACAATTAATTGCAGGGTTTGAATTTATATTCAAGTATATTTTAATTAAATGGATTTGAACAACAGTGAATTACCGGAAAGCTTTGTAGACAGTAGCCTTAGCCTCAACTTCAGCATGGAAAGCAGTATCATCTTCTAAACCAGGTAACTGCTGCATCTCCAAGATTGATCAAAATGATTTCATATAGACGCACCACATCTTGAGGTCTTGTTCGCCTAGTTCCTTCACTCTGAAAAAATTGAACAATTTGAAATCCTTGAATAATTTTATGTTTCGAAATAGGAAGAAACTGTTTTATTTAAAATTACTATTATACCTTATTTTAAAACTGGCATGCAACTGTACGATCTTTTGTCCATATTTTTGGTTTATTCCTATCCTTTCCCATGTTGAATGTCAGAGTTTTTGCACAAACAATCGACGTGGTCAATTTTGTTATCCCCTCCACCTAAGTGTACACAGCGAATGAGAATTTTCATCGAAATACAAATAGCGAAACACTCTCTTCAATTTTTCCATTCTCAGACTATTGCTTTAGTTTGTACTATTTTTCTATTGAAAAATAGGCTAAAAAATAAAATTATACATGTTAGTAGTTCTTAACTACAGTAGTTTATAAAATGAGTGTACACCTTAATTTGTGTGCCTAGGAGAGATTCTACCTGGGGTCCTAGAGCCTGTTTCATAGATAATGTAGTAGTGGAATACTAACAAAATCCACTACTATCAGAAAATCTATACATGCAGTAGAATCTGTTGTTTGGTACTTAATACAACACTGATAGAGGCTTATAAATCATGAGTTTCAAAAAACAGTCTAAATATTCTGATATTTTAAACCAACCATAAACTTGAATAGCAGTTGTTTTTCCATTGGAATAAGACTTACCAGAGGTCAATTATATCACACTCAGAAACCCCAATACACCTTATCGAAATAAGTAGAACATTTGACATACCTCAGTGTTGTCGGATAGAGCTGCACGTGCGTTTTCAACCATCAGCAGATTACGTTCCACAGTACGATTCAGTCGTATGTAAGTCAAATACGACAGCAAGTACTGCAACGAACTAACGCTAGCGCCAGTCTGCTTCGTTTTAGTGCTCTGCAAAAATAATTTCAATAAAACATTTTCACAGAATATACAGGTAATACCCTATTGATTTACATCCCGTATAAATAAAATACCGTAAGATACCATGTAATCATCTAGTTTAAACTCAATACACTAAAAGAAGAAAAATCATTGATCAATCATAGATAGCGCCAGAAGGCATTTCTGTAATCAAGACTGAACTCTACTCTAGTACAAGGCTTGCCATAGTGAAGAAGGGTAATTTTTGTATAAATCATTTTATAAATAAATACATATTATAGACACATTCTTGACCTTTTTACCTACTCTCATATGCAATAATAATCAAAACAAATTTTATTATTCCCATAAGTACAAAACCTATTAGACCAACAATCATTATATACAAAATACTTCAATCAATATATACAAAGACGTCTTTTTCAAGTAGGATACTTGAAAAAAGTATTTGAATAAAACTGCACTATTTGTGATCTAATTTAAATAATAATTAAATTTCAAATAATATTTTTTTCTAAGGATGATGCCCATAGCTCTAGGCTTGTGCGTGGGTAATGGAAGGATGATGATTGAGAGATGAATGGACCTACAGCTTTAGGTGGGTTCCGAACCACCGGGAAGGGATTTTGAAGCTCATAATTTTTTGTATTATAAGAGGAGCCGGTCACCGTTACAACGGGAGTGGTAGACGCTGTCTCTTATCTAATCTCATGGATTAGACTCGCCTCTGCCCCTGGGACATAATATATATTAATGAAGAAAACGTAAATAAAGAAATTGACATCAACATGAATGATAAGCGATGCTAAAAAAATGCGAAATGATATTCAAAAAAGGTTTCCACAAAGCCCTTGCCTTGAATAGGAATTGTAAAGGAGACAAGAAATGCGACTGTAAATTTGGATCAACTGATTTCGATTTTAAAAAGCTGATTCGATTTTTTTTTGCTGCTTACAGCCGACATAAGTGTTTAATCACTTATCACACTTATCACTGAGCGGTTGCTAGAATATTAAGTAACAAACATTCGAGAGACCACTCGGATGGGTGACACAAAATAAAATGCAATGAACCTATTTTAAGTGGTTCCAATAAAAGCATACGATAAACAAACATCACAACTGTCACTTGTGCGTGGGCAATGAGGTGAAGGATTATACGGTGAAAGCAGCCAAACGAATCGAGACCCGTGAAACGATAACAGACTGCGAATGTGACGCTCCAGCCAACATTTAAGTTTAGTGTTAAAATTAACTGTGCCATTCAATTAGCATTGTACTGATCATGAATCAATATTGATCTTGCTTGGTGCAACCCAACATAAATGTTTTTATGGATTATATCATTTGCCAACTGACCACATTGTCGGCCTTCATTTCGTCACGCACGGCAGCAATGGCGTCCTTGCAGTCCATGAGATGGCGTTCCAGCTGATCGATGTCGGGTCGGTCGGCGCGCTTGTCCAGTGCGCGGTCGGCCAGCAGGAAGCCGCGCACGCGCTCCGGGCGCACGGCCAACGTCCTGCCGCGCCACTCCGCCTCGCTCAGCACCTCACTGCGACGTTCGCGCGTCTGCGACATCAGTGTCTGTCCGGCAAACCACATCGAAATTAATACCCTGCTGACATTTAACTAAGCACTTCATGTCATGGAAATCAGAACAAGTGATGAATAATAACATTAAAATTGAAGATAAAGCATGACTTGAGGAAAATAATCGTGAACAGAAGACAGTAAGTAACATGAATTTGTATTATAGAGTTTAATATGAAATTGAATGATTCGGCTTGTAAAGAGATCGGGCCATGAATAGATTGCATTTGTCAATTGGCCTATGACCCATTCATTATATTCGTTGAACACATTTTTCAATTTCAGTTTCTGTTTTGATTGATAGTTATAAACACAAGCACTCCAATACAAAATTTTATTGTTGGTAAGTCACAATGAATATTTATTCAAGATAGTTTTAATGGAATCTCTTCATAGATACAGTAATAAAAAATATACGTTTTCCGTAAGGTCCAAATCTTAGGCTAGGCGTACACTGGTTAGTCAAGACAAGACAAGATGAGATTAGTCACGTTTAGTCACAGTACTTAGATTATGAGGCAACACAATTAGTTATTGCATCGGTGTGTGTGCAACCTCATAAGCAATATGCATTACTGTGACTAAACGTGTTAATCGTCTCTTGACTAACCGGTGTACGCCCAGCCTAATCAACTTACTTCATTAAAACTTGATTATTTTAATCTCCCAATAAAATGTTTCAATGATACTAACGTCAAGCGGGTCTCCATGGACAGAGCTGCGCGGCGACAGTAGTTCCTCAAGATTAGAAGACGCACTGCCACCAGCATCCTTGATGCTGTAAGCGCAAAAACGCAGACTGGGATCAGCTCATCCACACCGCTGCTTGTACATCTGGTCTTCCTCAGACAGAGCACCGCACAGTTTTTCATACACCACTCTGTCAGAAGCCAACAATAAAAAGAGTAATTAGAGACAGTTTTCAAAGTACGGTAAGTTGAAATTGTTCGAACAATGATCAGAATATTTATTAAGATTTTTAATGTAATCTAATTCATGCCCACAGGCATTTGACCTTGTGAGGAGCCTCCTTCAAATTATTCACGTATTTCTGTGTATACTAAGAAGAATAGATATATTTTCAATTAAGCAGTTCAGACAGCTTATGTAAACGATTTCAATTTTGAGATTATGATTTTGAAACTAAATGATATAGATTTGTAATTTGAGAGGTATAAACAATAATCTCCAGTAGGAACTTACAAAGCCTTCTCCAAGTTTTCCATGGCTGGCTTCCACCTTTTCAACTCAAAGTACAACGAGCCATGCATCCAAGCAACATATGCTTGCGCTTCGAGTTTTGTTCGTGCGTCACACTTCTCCGACTGCAAAAAATGAAACTAGTTGAAAGAAAATGGTAACACTTTTGTAATACAATAAGAGGCAAAAATGAACGCAAAAGAAACTGTACAAAGCATGGCAGATTCACAGATTGAAATAGTTCAATTCAACTAAATTCAATTGCATTCAACTAGATTGAATTTTGGTCAGCTTTGTACTTCGAGGTTTAGTTTCTTCAAAACGTTGACATTTCAACAACTTTCCTCTTGCTCTACCAGTGAATCTCAATCAACTATTGATTGACTACTAGTCAAAATTTTATTTATTTTATTTTAGAATGCAGTTTCAAATTCTGCCAAGACTTATAGTAGGTGATAACATATGTGTAGAAGCCCATTCTCGGCGTCTGTGCTTGATCAACCCTACAAGACGAGGAACAGTGGCTCGATCATCAGTTACAGTGCATAGACTGTCCCTTCTAGAAAGGTCTGTACTATTGGGGATGAGTTAATAGCCTCCCCACAGATTGAAAACCAACTTCTTCCCGGACTAGATTAAGAAAATAAAGATTGTTTTATTGGAGAGAGCCCCATACTCGGTTGAAGAATGTCTTAGATTTTTAAGGGAAGAGGACTAGTTTTTTATTTTTTCTCTTTCTTTATTTTTATAATCGCTGCCTTGAATTCTCCCTCCAATTTTCACCTCAATAAAAATGTAATGTTATATTGTTATTATCTATTGTTCTTGTATTATCATGACTCTTCCAATGTTGCTGAGTGTAGACTCTTGTAAATGCATCTTTTTGAATGAAGATTATTTGGTTTGATGAGTTTTCACTCAACTTTTGACAAGAATTCACAAGAACAAAGTACGCCCATGGTTATTTTGAAAGGGAGTTAAATGTTTCAGCTAGAATCACCTCGCAAAGATTGTTGAGCATATCAGCGTAGACGGTAGCTTTTCGCAGTCGCGATGAAAGATGGAATCGTTTGCGAGGCTCGGTGTTGGCCTCCTGTCGCAACTGCATGGCATAACTCCAGGCGCGCTCTGCTTGCATCAGTGGAATGTACAAATATCTGAAAAGTGAAAAAAATCCTTGAAAAATTTGATCAATACCGTAGTAAACAAATCAAAGACCTCCATCGAAAGTACTCTACCCTAACCAGGAGTCAAATCTCGAAAATCGTGCAAGTATTATTCTTTGTACAAAATACCAAGTATTTTTATATAATAATATAGTGATATAGAGGACCTTCAAGTTTCCAATTTGAATTGGATAATTTAAACAAACAACAAGGGTGAAAATGAAAAACTTCAGAATCTATAGACTAATACATTTTTCTCTACAAACGAGAGAAATAGCAATCTACAAAATCATAAGAGAATCGAACTACCTAAGTGCATAAAAAAATGTATTACTGTAATAAAACTGTACAAACTGTATGAAAACCCTGGAATAAACTGAATGAAAACTGTATTACTAGATAAAATGCACAGAATATTTACAAATACGAATAATTACAAACTGATTGCTTTGTCAAGCATTTTCAAATTTCGTTCATATCTAATTAATCAAAATTCCAAAGAGATGGATTCGGTAGGAGAACATTCTTTAAAAAAAACCCCACTAAATATCTACACTTTTCATGAAATTTTCAAGTGTTCCATCTTTCTAAGATACAGTGTGCTTCCAACTAAGTATAGAAATTCTCAATTTTCTTCGTGTTAATACACTACATAATTTTATAAAATAGTTTTCAATTTATCAGTTTCCAACCCACAACAATTAAAAAACAATAACACTCAACAAAGAAATACACTCAACAAAGAAATAAAAATAGTCTGAATATACCATTCCAAAGTCAATTAATAGCTACAATATTATTGAACTAAAACTGCATGATAAGTTATCACAAAGTTTCATGAATGAGACTGTAGATAGATTTAAAATGAAGCTTTTCAACTGGTTTGTGAAAACATCATTTAATTTATACAAGACTTATAGATTCTGATATTATTATTGACATTTATATTAAACATTTCAATAGCCTTTACATATTTATATATTTTATGTTCGATGACTGTTATGTAAAAGTACAGTTACACCAGAGTAAACAGGAGTGAATCGAACGTTCACTGGTGTTCGCTAGCATTCGCAAACACCTGAGAATGGGAGTAGTCACACCAGAGTGAACACACATAAATCGTCTTGATTGATTCATGATCATCGCGTCGTTCCGGCAACCGCAAGAACTCCACGGGACCATAATCATGGACGACTGCAGTGGTGATGGTGAAAATGAATTAGCGTTTATATGCCTGGCGGAAAGTGCTGTTTTGTTGTTGAATAAGCGCATGAGAGATAGAGAGGGCTAGTCAATTTTGGCAAGGACTAGCCGATGTTGACACAGGTAAGGACCGGACTGGAGTCACTCGAGCACCGAACTCGAGCGAACGCGAATTACCGTTGATCGTCCGCTCCAAAACCGACAATGGATGTAGCGCGAAGCGCGAACATACGACCGAACCCGGCCGATTGTTGTTCGCTGGTCGTACCAAAGTGAATTTCGCATTCGTTACTGCTCGTTCGCTCCTGTTCGCTCTGGTGTAACCGTTCCTTAAAAGAGCTAATGTTGATGATGACGTTGTCTATAACTGTTACATGTTGAATGACAATAGAATTCTACTAATTTATTTAATTATTGAAGAATTAAATTTTTCATCAGATCTGTCTACCTTTCATCAGTGGGATGTGCTTGAGTGCCATCCTTTCTCTTGATATGTCTTATATCTCCTTGAGCTAAATGAAGGACTTTACGAGAGGGACGGAGACGGCGGGTACAATAACCCCTGAAAGTATGAAATAGTTACAAATACAAATAAACAAAGGAATAATCAGAGGACGTCATCATAGACCACAACAGTCAGATTGATTGGGCCAAGTGATAACAATTCAATGCACTTTTAAATGATACGGTAATTGATTATTTTGTATTTAGTCTGAGAAAATTTTAAATTTTCGAAGCAAACCAGGAAATTTTAAAATAAGATGTCCAATCAAGTACCGTATTTAAAAAGCTTTAGTGAATGGTTCAAGTTCAGTAGATGGTTTAATAGATCAATAATTGTTTATAGCAATGATTGGAGAAAGAAATAACATATAGCATAACAAATTGGTTGTGATAAAATTGCTTTACTAGAAAACTATAATCCACAAAGCTTAATTCATAGATACTTGCGGAGCATAACAATGATTTGCCACAAAAAAATGGCGATGCATATTCTTATTAACGAAGGTCATTAGAATTATACAATTTTATCATATTAATAATAAATTTTTACTCTACCTGTAACGCTGATAATCGCCATGACGCAAGCCATGCTGTTGCTGAGCATCTTTGATAATTTTCAGAACTGATCAATCTATTAAGGAAAATTGCATTCAGCTTGTTCAACAGATTCAAGTATGAAAGTCTTGACGTAATGTCTTTTACTGTTGATATAGTTGATAATGATAACTAATTCATGATAAAAGATACTTTCATTATGATGAAAGAATCTTAATATTTTAAAAATCTAAAGTACGGTATCCATCTTTCAAGATGCTTTCATTAATATTTATATCATAATGTCCAAAAGGCAGAGACTTGACCATGAGATACGTGCATACACAAGCATAAGAAACGAGTTCTATGCTATGAAACTCTATAGGATGATATCTCAACAAGAGAACTCTGAGCGAAAATCTTCTAGTCACATATTTTTTAATTAAACTTCTGCAAACGATTTCTCATGAATTGATGTTGGATCATTCTGTTTCATAATCCTATTAATTGTATAGGGACCCTATTAATAAATAGATAATAGGGTGTACTGGGGTAACAGGTATCTGGAAGTCATACAATTCAAATTTAGGCCTATATTACGTATGAGGGAATACTTTAGTAGCTTTGAAATTTTAACCATGTGTCATGTCTCCATGTGGTATGCAGCTAACCATAAAGAGAATAACCATGTGTCATTCTTAAGAAGTGGTTTTTGCTGAGAGTGATAAGTGAGAGGACATAAGTGAGAGATTCATAGATGAAACAAACAAGGCTTTAAAGTTTATGTGTTGGCAACTTAACGCAACATTCATTGACAATTCAAACCATCTAGATAAGCATCAACTTTCTGCAAATAATGCGCCAGTGTCTTGACCACATCATGCCTCTAGGACCAAAAAAAAAAAATGTTTCAAGTAGGACTGTTTTTGTGGATTGTGAGTTACAGAGAATGAAAGTCTCCCTTCAAAGCTTGCATGACAGATACCTGCTAACAGGATCAATTGAAGACAAAAACAGATTCCAGAAAGCAAAGAAAATCTATGACATGGAAGTAAAGAGAAAGAGAACAGATCACACAATGAACAAATTGAAAAATTGCAAAGACAAAACCATAGAGCTATGGAGAACTGTGAATAGTGAGAGGAATAAGCTAACTGGAAGGGTGAACAGCATTAAGCTACACCTGGATGGTAAACTGACAACAGACCCATTTGAAATCAGCAATATTTTCAACAACATCTTTACCTCACTACATACCTCAGAGCGTATAAGCACATATCATCCACAAACCGGTACTCAATCTGAAACAAAGACTGGCAATAGCATACCAATCTTCTTATCATTTAACAATGCTACACACCAAGAGATAGAGAAACTTCTTAAAAATTTGAAGTCCAACAACTCATCAGGCTTTGATGAAATCACTGGGAAGGTGCTAAAATTTTGTAAGGAGGAAGTCATAAAGCCATTGACCCACATCATCAACGCCTCATTGAGCCAATCTACACTGCCCAGTAAAATGAAGATATCCAAAGTGTATCCAGTTTATAAAAAAGGAGACAAGGTTAATCCAAGCAATTATAGGCCAATTTCAAATCTACCTGGCATCTCAAAATTAATTGAGCGGGTTGTTTATAATCAATTAATTGCCCACCTGGATAAAAATGATCTGATATCAACATTTCAGCATGGTTTTAGGAAAGGGCGGAGTACAAACACAGCCATTGCATACCTCTGTAAGGTGATCAATGAGATGTGGGATGAAAAGATAACAGCATCAGGTCTGTTTTTGGACTTACAAAAGGCTTTTGATAATTTAGACCAAAAGATCCTGATTGAAAAACTGAAACAGCTTAACATTCAGGGCCAAGCCATAAAATGAATCCAAAACTATTTCATAGACAGGTATCAATACGTCGAAATTGTGCCAAATCTACACTCAGTAAAATATCTAAAGGTGTTCCTCAGGGTTCGATTCTAGGACCCTTGTTTTCCCTCATATATATTAATGACTTCCCAAAGTTTCTGAAAAACATCAAAAGTGTGTACTATTTGCCGACGACACTACTATAATAATCCCTTCAAACAGAGAATCCGAAAACAATTATATAAGCTCAACACTAGAGACAGCCACAACTATTTGTAGGGAACTGAAGCTATCAATCAATAGAGACAAGACAGTAAATATAAACTTCATACCAAAGGGGCAATTCCTCAATGCTGACAATACAACTGATGATCCAGCACATACAAAGCCCTGCACAAAATTTCTTGGCATAATGGTGGACAAAAACCTGAACTGGCATGAACATATTGACTTCTTGTGCAAGAAACTAGCTTCAGCCATATACGTGATTCGTAGAATAAGAAGTACCACTGATGTTAACACTGCATTAGTTGCATATCACGCACTATTTGCCTCACAGCTCCGATATGGCATTGTTGCGTGGGGTGCCTCAGCACAGGTGTACATGAACAGAATACTACGTAATCAGAAAAAAGCTTTGAGAACCATCCTTAGAGAGATGCACAGGAGAGACCACTATTCATTGAAAACAAATTTCTAACAGTATTCTCAATCTACATACTCAAAACCATAGTCCTTGCAATGGATGCTAGCCCAGATCTAAGAAATAGTCAGCACGATCACTACACAAAAAGCAGATGCAACATTGAACTTCCACAGCACAGGCTCAGCAAATTCAAGCACACACCAAATTATGCGGGCTCATATTTCTTCAATCACTTACCGAATAGCCTAAAAACACTGAAGAATTCGCGCTCAACATTCCACAGAGAACTGAAAAAGTACCTCACTGCAAGACCGTACTATTCAGTGACAGAGTTTATAGAGGAGCACACCTACCACCACCTCAGAGTGGTGTAGTGGAGGACACTCTGAACACCTGTTGATGGCCCTAGCAAGGGTGATCAAGGACCACTGACGATTCCCCGATCCCTGGATTGAGAGGAAGACACCGGAAGGTAAAGGTAAGGGGATGCTCACATGAGCTCTAGGATTGTGCGTGGATGATGAGAAATGACGGACTACTTTTCAGACACCTATGGATTATTAGCCCTCGGCTACGGCCCACTCAAAATTTGTATACATGACTAGCAAAGTCGAATACCTGCAGGCGTTGTGGTAGGAGTGAATAGACTACGAGTATGAGTCCATAGCTGACCACACCATTATCGATATTGAAATCAGCTGTTGTATTATATAGCTGGTTACTGGTTAATATTGGTTGGTTTATATCGATTTTTCAACATCAATAATGGTTTGATCAGCTATGGAACTTTCTCCTAGTAGAGGATAAAGCATTGGACCACTCAATCTGTTTTTGCCTATGATATTACAAGACATTTTTATCGGTAGTAGCATATTGGATTTTTAACAATTCTTGCACCTGGTGGACCTAGTTGGAAAATGGAACACATCAAATTGAACTGGAACCGCAGTCAAAAAAATATCATGAACTCAATTTTTAATATAAATTCTAACCTTACATTTACGATTGTTACCCGAACTACTGTATTCACCTGCGTGAGTTAGAGGAGTATTGAAAACCTGGTAGAATATAAAACCTGTGATCACTATAATCTTTAAAATACTTCAAAACTTAAACATGAAATACAATATTATTAAAGGATACTTTCAAACGTAAATAATGGCTCAGCTGCGATGTCATTCCTCAAGCTTTCCACCGAGTTTTCATCACTTTTCTCTTGTTTAACTTCAGCCACAACCATTGCGAAAAAAATTCAGCCGATTTCTGCCAATAAGCCGACTTATAGATATTTTTTTCTCTAAAAATGAGACAAAAACAAACGTAACCCTTCTTCTGTCAACACGAGAAATCTGTCAGCAACTCCAGCAGCAGCGCCAGCACGAAACCAAAACCTATCAGCTGATCATAAAAGTGTCTGCCACATCATTATATTAATTCCGTTTGAAATGTTATAAAAATGATTTGATACAAATTGATTAACTTACATTGTTAATTTGAAATAAGATTTCAATGTTGTTTCATTCCAAAAATATAGTTAAAATCATATCGACTATCCGTATTTTTCTCTTTTAATTTGGCCAAGAAATCCAAGTGGCATAGATCTGTCACCTGTCAAAAATGTTCGAGTTTCAAGATAAGTAAGGTTATGTTATTTGATATTTTGAAATTCTGTAGAATAATTTTATGGAAATTTAAAACGATTTAATAAGATCTAAAGTTTGAGAAATGGGTATGTCTCGATTGGAGATCAATGTACGGCGTTTATTGGCGAAATGTGAATTAATGGCCAAAGAAGAATCTGAACGTGATTGGCGGTTAGAAAAAGTAAGTGAACTTTAAAAGTCATTTTTGAAGTAGGCTATATTTACACCCTAATCGTAATGCATACAATCATTTATATTTTCTTGTAGCATGGATTTTGACATCAACTAAGTCTGGCAGGGTGTTTGGCCTGTTTCCGGTGATGTAAGGGTCCCAAGGCGCCACCCCCCAGACGCTGGTTCTACTCACCGGGCAACAGTTCCGGCGGTACTTGAGGACGTATCCCCTCAACTTCCAGGAGCAATGGAAAAAGCCCAAATCTCCAAGTGGTGTACACAGGCTGTCTGGCACCTGTGTGACCAGGGCGTTTCGGAAAGCAAGACCCTCCACCGGGGGTTGCCCCAAAACCCTGCCGGATGCTTCACTGGGCATGGTTAACCAGTTACTTCCAGGGACGTGACGCGGTGGCACATCACAACCCAGGGTTCCGAGCTTCCCTTTTAGTCGCCTCTTACGAACAAGCAGGGAACCACTGTGGATGTATTCTATTGCACCATTACAGGGGTGTGCACCGACTGCACCACCCCACAGGTGTCCCCCCCACCCACAGGGGAGACATGATGAGACACGAAATCAATGTCCCAATCCAGTCTGATGATGCATGTTACCCAGGCAAAACGACAGTTACTTGAATTTGTAATTTTTATGTTTACGCTTGAATTCTTATTGTTCGAATTAACATTTGTATTTTAAGAAATAACACTGAAGAATAGGAACAAAAAATCATTTTAAAATTTGATTCAAGTGGCGCACCGAGATATTTGTTTTCCACCACTACAAACATGAATATGAAGATCAACATCTTGAGCACTCCAATTATAACTAAGGCTACCTTATTGGGAATTGATCTTATCACATTGATAATATTGTTTAGTAGAGTCCAGTTGTGAAGAATGTTCTGTTCCAGGCCCGTGTTGCGATAGTCTTAATAGTCAATGAATATAAATGCACTGAAATAAGACAGCCAATATATGAATTTGAAATTTGTTGATAATTTCATGCACCTCAAGCAACCTGTAGTTTCAAAATCTGCAGGACCAAAAACCTCTCCCAGAAAGGAATCGTGGGTGCGCCACTGACAAATTTACTCAATTATTACACTCATATTTGGTTAATTACACTTTATTGAAATGAAAAAATGTGCATCATTTAACATGAATTAACTATTTAAGGCATGTAAAATTTGGATAAGAAATAGGAATATCAATGTACCATAGAAAATGGAGGGGGCAATGTGAGTTTTTCATTTCTTGTGAGGGGCGATGAGCCAGAAAAGGTAGGGAACCACTGGTCTAGAGAATTGAATAAATGAAAACACATTTTATATGAGACTCGAAAAGAAACATTCTTATTTAAAAATGGTCATATAATGAATTTTATAATATTGATAGCTCTAGGCAAAATAGGTTATAATACAAATGTATTGTTAATTTTAATAGATGAATTTTGATTTGGGATTATTATAGAAGAATACGATTTCCCGATTATCTTAATCGAGTCTTATTCTGGTTGTCAAAGTCCAGGGATCCCAGCCTCAATTATTTTTACACTATATTGTGGGTACAGGGTACTCTATTCTTTTCATGACTAGACGTCTATTCAAAGTAACGTGAAATCCAATCAAAATTTGTTTGTAAAGGATATGATGATAGGCCACCGAACAACAAATATGTATTTTCAATTATTTTCTTATTTTCAGTTCATCAGTGATGCTGATGTCATGATAAATGAGCTCCACAGAAGCGAAAAGTGAGTAAACAAAACCACCGTAGTTTTAAGATGATTTTTGCACAGCTAAGGAAATTGGACACGTTCATCTCCAAGATGATATATCAATGTACATAATAAAAGTTCTATTTCATCTAGCCTCCCCCCAATCACCAAAATAACTTTTGTAAATTAGAAATGTTAGTTTTCTTCATCTCAATTCTGACTAGTGGATGTGCATGTTTCTCTATGTCATCAGAAACCATCAAGGTTTGCCTATAATATAATTTGACATTTTCAAAATGAAGACAAATCATTTTTTCACACACTATACCCACCATCTCAAGGCTCTCTTATGTTCAGTTATATTTGAGATGTATTTTCCAAAAAATAATATCTATCCAAGGAATCAATATTACTGTTGCTTTTTAGTTCAATCTATCTGAATTTTAATGTGTAATAACTATCCCCTTCCTTCACCGTTCCCTTCCACCACGAATAGGGTACCGTACATGTACACTTGTGCAGAATGTGATTGAAGATTTCATTCCAAATACTAAGTCAACAATTTACTTTCAGTAAACCTGTGAAGGATGCTCTCTCCACTTACATACAAAGAGTGCAGTTTTTGAAAGGACTCATCGAAGCTAATAAGATTGTAAGTGTAAATATTGGCTCCCGTATGTAATTTAGTTTGTCTCAGAAATTTGAGTAAACTGCAATGCTGTATTTCAAAAATCAAGTTTTGTTGTTAAACCTCCACCTCTAATTCATAAATATTCTCTAGTAATTTCCAACTAAAGATAACTGTCAATTATCTCAGTATAGCACTAAAACTGCCAGTTGCACAAAAATCAAATTGAAGTTTTCCACCGTAAAATGATGTCATTACTACTTTGACGTCAGATTCAAAGGTACCGTGAGATGACATAATTTCACACTGATTAATTCAATTCGATTTCCCTGCAACTGGCCGTAGGTTTAACAATCAACGACAAATGTACAATAATAATTGGCCATAATGTGTTTTTAAGCACTTCTCTTGCAAGCAAATCGTAATGATTATGTATCAGTAATTGACGTCAGTTTCCAAATTATTGAAAATTTCATTTTCTACCAATTTTAATATTCTTCGACCACTTGATTATGATTTCAAGATTTATTACTGATGATTTCAAACATATCAATGTTTCATGCATTAATTTGCAGACGAATCCTGTAGAGAAGGCAGTAGCAACGCAACTTCTTCCTTCTGGGCCAACAACTTCAGACAATGTTAGCAAGGAAATTCACAAGAAGACAACCACAAAGGTTCAGAAGGAACTACGGGAACATTTGTTTGGCGATAAAAGTGAGTTCACAGCTTATTAAATATAGTAGCAGCTTACTAAATTTTAGTATTGATTGTCAGAAAAAAGTAGAGTACAGTAGGAATAAAATGACAATGCGTGAAATTGTTATGATAAGTGTTTGAAGAATACGATCTGCATATTTTTGTATGAACTGTTTTTTGGGCTCTGAAAAAAATATATTAGGCCTAGTTGTTTGTGACTTATAAAACTGTCTTACTATACTTATATTAGCTTACTGGTAGATATCCTGAATTCGGTAATTGAAAGTAATTTACTATTAGGGCCTATTTTACCGCATATATGCAGTGCTACATAGCACTGAGTCACAAATGTTTCATAATATGGTCACCAAAAGTCACAAATCTTTCATAATATGGTCACCAAAAGTCACCAATTTTTATTTTTGTCTGCTAGTAGACACCCTGCTATAGAATGTATTCTATATTTCAAATACATGTAGTCTGTGAAATATAAATAGTAAATAAATAAATGTTTTATTAACCAATCAAAACAAAATATTGAAGTGCCTTTAGCTGATTTCAACTATGAGTTCATAACTCGTCCTAAATATTGTAACTAACGGACTTGAATGGAAGAGTCCGTCATTTTCAGCAATTCCGCACTATTCATTCAAGTTTTATTGTTGTTTCTCAGGTGATGGCATAAGGAAACGACAATCAACAACTTCAGGAGAGGACTTGGATGTACTTTTAAAGTACCATCACTCAGTTCAAGAGAAGATTGCCGACGAGATGTTAGTTCTAGCGCGGAATATGAAGGAGCAATCCAAATTGGCCAATGTCATTATTAAAAATGACACCGCTGTAAGACTATTTCAAAATTTTATCGCTAACCATCAATACAATCATTCCAATATTTATCACACCTACAGTACAATAATCCATACTTACCGAACTACCATTCTCATTTCAAGAACCTGAAAAATCACAATAGGAGATCCTTAGCATTGTTCAATTCCCACCTTATGAATCGAAGTTATTAGGCTTCAGAATCACTTCCCTGTGATTCTAAACCCACCTATATTAGCGGCCACGAAATTAGGTGGCTGAGAGATTTTGCGCTGTTGTCAGATATGGAACCGGTAAAGTGAGGGAAAGTTGAAAATTGATAGTTCCCTATTGAAAATTTATTTGATATTCTATGTACTTTATAAGTATATTTTTTATTTATATTTTAAATATAGTTTTATATTATATTCTATATTTTGATCGTCGGAGTCGATGTTTGGGGCAGCTGGCAAGACTTGACATTCAAAATGTCTCAGTCGCCGTATTTCGTGGGTTGTACTATAAATCGATAAGTCCTTTCATCTCTCATTATCATGCTTAACATGACCCACGCACAAGCTTAGATCGTGTGGACATCTTATTTTAGGTTTAAGTTTAGTTGTAATGTTGAGTTTTCCTTTCAAGTATTGTAAGTTATTTTTGTGATGTTGTCTATTGCTTGTTTTGAAAGTTTAATGACAATAAAAAATTATTTCTGTTTCTGAATTGTAATTGATACACAAAGGTTAGTGGATTTATACATACGGTACAGTCTGATATGTATCTTTCTCATAAAAACAAACATTGTTTAGTCTTGGAACTTCTGTATTACACTTGAATATTTATTTACGAAACCAATTATTTCTATTCCAGACAGTCGAAAAGTCCTCTGAACTAGCCGAAAACAATTTCTCAAATTTGCGAAAAGAATCGGAAAGGCTGCAGGAGCATAGTAGAAGTGTCTTTAAATGTTGGCTGTGGGTAATGCTGATAGTCGTACTTGTGATATTCATTAGTAAGTATTCTATTTACAGTATAGCATACAAATTTTATATCGCTTATATTCGCTGTAAATACAGGGCTTATGAAAGAGCTTCCTACTTTAAGTAAAATTTCTTGGAAAATTGATTTGAATATAGAGTGAAAATCGTGAGAAAAACTTCGAAGTTTATCAACATCTAACACACCTTGAAAATACCTCATCCATTCTATGTTCTGAATGACTTATTACATCGAATTTACTTACTTACTGTAGTGGCCACTCGTACCCCAGTCGGTACTTAGCCTCATCAACACAGCCTCTCCAATGGGTCCGGTAGGCAGCATCTTCCTCATCCAGCCCCATCCTTCTCATGTCTCTTCTGACCTGGTCCCATCATCTTGTTTTTATTACATCGAATTTACACTTGAAAACTGGATATTTGTTTTTCAAATAAACCATGTAGGCTTAACACCTTTTTAATAACATCCATGGCAGTTTAGCTCAAAATAAAAATCATGGATTTAGTCAAATTGAATCCTGAAAGGTAATAAATCGGATTTGTGATACTCAGATTTAGTAAGATTTTGTACTGGAATTGGATCCATGGCAGTTGCACAAAACAGAAAAAATCACAGTTTAGACAAATTGTATCCTGAAGGGTAATAAATCGGATTTCTGATATAGTACTTAGTAAGGCGCTGTGCTGGAGTTGGATATTCGGACAACGCACTTCGAAGATAATAGTGATAATACTCCTTTTGGATCAATAAATATTTCGTGAATTATCGTTTGAAATTGATTGGAGAAGCACGATTGAAGCTTGAAGTGATGAAATGATTAAAAATTTATAACATAGTAATAATTATTTAGGCCTACTACATAGTATTAATTATTTTCCTATCTGTTTTCAGATATGGTGCTGTTCATGAAAGTTATGAGAAAACGAACGTGAATAAAGATTATTTACACACCAAAGCCAGATTAGATCTGAAAGGAACAAGAAGATCACTACTGGTGATATTCTATATCGAATTTGTTGATAAAATGCTACTATCTTGTTTAAGTTTTGTATTTATTTCTGTGAAATTATACCACTCAAGTCCTTTTCATCGGTGATGAATTGTTAAGCAATAAATTTATGACATGTCGTGTTATTCATATGCTTACATTTTAAGGGCAATTTGACTGAGGAACCAGTAATCATCACATTCAAATTTAGAAAAAGTAAAATTAAGATAGATTGGCCATATTTTAATAACAAGAGAAACTGAGGGAACTCTGAAAGCTATTGTCAGATTCATTTAATTTGGCGGATAACGAATAGATAGATAGGTATTATATTTTGCCATCGCACTCTACGGTCATCGGCAACGTCAAGAAAACGTACCTATCTACTTATTCGCCATCCGCCAAATTAAATGAATATTACTATACTTGCCTACTCAAGCCTCGGATGAGTGAGAGAACAAAAGTAAATTATTGAGAGTGATATTAGACGTTTCAGGCCAATGCCACACTAGGCTTCCATGTGGATCCGCCACGTGCTATTACAGTTTCATTTGAGAGCATGACACTTGACACACTAGGCGATCAAAGGCTCCACCAAAAGTGTGGTGGCAGGTAGGTGGCGCCGATTTTCCAATCCAACAGCTGGTGGTGCTACCAAGCCATCACATTGCTTCTTATCGGACATGTCTCAATAGGTATGTCCCTTATTCACACTTTGTCGATTTTGTGCGCGGCTGAAGCATGCTGTAAGTGCAAGACGATCCACGGGTTTGGGTCTTCATGCCTTGCACCATGCGACTCCTACCAAAATCAGGCGGTAAAACACAGGGGATACAAATGTCGACCAAGTGTGGACATAAAGAATCGGCTTTCCGAATCGCCACCGCTCACTCAACCACTGCCATTTCAATTTTTTGTAGTTGCCATGGTGATCTGGACACTGCAATTGGTGGCTGTACTGGTGGAGTGTTTTAAATATTTTTCAACCAATATCATAGCCTCCTCTAAACTACTGTAATTTAGAGGGGGCTATGCCAATATGCATGACTGGTGGAGCCTCCATGGTTGCCTAGCCTAGTACGACTCTTTGACCTTTAAAAAAGTCAAAGAATGAAGTGAAAACAGTAATGGGCAAAAGTTATTTCTCATGTTTTATGCTCCCCTGGTCAAGTCAAGAAACGTTTGAATGCATGAATGCACTTCTAAATCATTATTCTGTAATATATTTGTTATTAATGTTATTCTATATTTATTTATAAACTTCTAAATAATGTTATTGCGGAAAATCTTTCAAAGTGATACCGGTAGGAAATGAATAATCCAACTGACGAAATAAATAATTTTATTAAAAAATTTGCTGTACACTCTGACAACTATTTAGCTATCATTATTCTTACCATACTTCAGCTTGTTTTTGAACAATTTCGGTTTTATACCATAAGCTTTTAACCTTGAATCAGAAATGTCACTATAAAAAGTAGGTTTATCACTGGATTCCTGCCCATTTAATTGCCTATTGAATTTGGGATTGTGGTGTCGCTTATCTTTATTGAGTTTTTTCAATTTCATTGTATTAAATTTAGCTTTGCCAGTAAATGTTTTTTCTTTATTCAATCCTACTTTTGGGATTTTCTTACGTTTAACATTACTTTGCATTTCTGATTTGGATGTTCCACTCATGGCTTCTGAGTTGGTAATGGGGGGTTTCTGCTTCTTCCTTTTCTTCTTGGGAACAGCTTCTTTATTCTGTACTTCCGATGATTCACTTCTATCTACAGTTCCATTACAGTTTGATGTGTCGGAAAGTTTTATCCTTTTCTTTTTGTGCATTTTCTCTTCTACTCCGTTTTCACTTTCTGATTCTTGTAATCTTTTGTCTGTACATGTTTCAGTCACCTCTTTCGTGTTTGATAAATCATTGGATTTAGTAATATTATCATTGAGTTCAATGTTTCCACCATTAACTAATTCTGTTTTTGTTTTCTTGTTCTTTCTACTGTTTTGAATGTCGGTTTTGTCAGTCACCGGAGATCTAGAAACTTCATCCCGATCAATTATTTCTTTTGATTGTGAGGAACCTTCAGGAGTATCTGAAGGTTGCAGAGCACCGCTAGTGACCGTCGCAGGTATCTTCTTCTTCTTTTTCTTCTTCCTTTTCGATTTCTTTTCACTATCATTCCTGTAAAAATGTACAATTGTTCATTATTTATTGAAAAATTAAAGCTTTTAAATTGAACGTACAGAATATACAATCTGCAACCTGTTTCATAAAAATTTAGAAGTGATGTAATACGGGGAAAATGCGGACACATTAGACTGCACAGCATACTATTTTAACTTATTAGTCGAGCGAGTGAACGGGTTTTTCTGTTTTTCAGGACTATAATTAATTTAATAGGCCTCAGATGATTAAAGGCCACTCCAAACTGCACAATTAATATGGAGTCGACTTATATTACTTTTATTACCAAGTGAGCTGTGTATCAGTCAGTCTGTGTATTTATGGTGGCATTCATCAGTAAAATAATTGGAATAAAGGAATTCAACTCATTAAAGAGTTCCAACTATTGCAATAGTAAGTGTACTATCCCGTGGCGAAGCGTGGTATACTTATATGACCAAATAAGTATACCACGCTTCGCCACTAGTACTAGCACTATGCAATACTAGTGTATTGCATTAGTAAGTGTACCAAAATATCATCAGATCACTAAATCGACACACAGATGCCCAAAAAATATAAAGATATTATGCAGAAATACGAAAACTTCAAAACATGTTTTTTATGATTTCAATGTCTGTCACTTCATGAATTGAGATCTATTACGCATGAAATTGAATTCAGTTCAAATTGCTTACAGTTCAAGATTTACAAATTATTAATGAAATGAGTTGAGGGAAGAATGTTAATTTATTACTCACTTATACAAACTTGGAAGAATCTTCCTTTTGAGCTCTTCATTCATTGCTTTTCTCTTGTAAGCTTCAACATCGTACAATTCCTTATCTTCTGGCCTTACTTGAGAAATTCTCTGAATAGAACACCATTTTTCAAGTTCTTTATCGTCTGCTGCCAAAATCTGAAACAGAGTTTGTACGAAAATTAAATCAATAAGTCAACTGCAATCAATATGTTGCTGCCTTAAGGTAGGTTTTCGCTTCTGCTACTGAGTAGCAGACTCCGACTACCGTTAGTCAAAATAGCAACTTTTTCAAACAAAAATTGTACCTACTCGTATATTAAATACTGAATATTAATAAATTCAGTGAATTAACAATATTCATACTAAATGGTTCCTATTTTGCATGGTTATTCTTGTATATTTTCATTTCAAGTTTAAATTAGTTGCTATTTTGACTAACGGTAGCCGGAGTCTGCTACGCAGTAACAGCTATAAAGACTCTACAATATGTTTTTCTTCTGCATTTCCAAAATTCAAAATGTGAGAATTCGAGCAAACTAAGAACTTAAATGTTGAGTTCACAAAGGTCCTTGTATCTTTGGATACATAGGTTTATACGGAGTAGCTAATGTCTAAAAAAAGCCTTATTTGTAATAATAACTTCTAAAGTAATTTCAATATATTTGAATTACCATCTTTTTTCAGTAATCCAATAACAATAAAAACACTTCATTTAAATAACAAAATAGTTCAGATTGTTAGTTTTGCTTCGCATTATAAAAGCATAACAAGAATTTTAAAGAATTATGTTCTATCAACAAAAATGTAAACTGAATACAGTATAAAAAAATATGAATAACCATAAAAACAGTACTATACTTCGCAGTATAGTATAATAATAATTGCATTCAAGGTAATTATATTATTTATGTATTAATTGATCTAATTGTCACAATGAAAGTAAACAAAAGGCATTTGCACATGAAGATTTGGATCATTAATTTGGAAATAAGTTTTGTTAATACAGTAATAATTTCATATTGCTGTAGTGTTTTATTTACTTTTCCAATGAACATAAATACTGTTGCCTTCGTGTTAGATTATTCTTGCTTGAATAATATTTTTTCCAAAAATAGGAGATAACAGTTGAAAAGAGCTTACCTCATCGATAGTTAATCCGTAGTCGTTTGAAACAACCTGTCTATACTTGAACTTGATAGGAGTGTCTCCAATAATATCTTCACAATCATATTTATAAACATCCTCTAGCTCCTTCTGGATAGCCTCATCACAAGGAATTTGATCAACGTCAAGGTCATCACTTTTTTCCACTTCTTTATTGAGCATTTTCTTCTTTTTCTTTTTCTCACGAGCTTCAGATCTTCTCTTCTTTTCCAGCATAGCTTGCTCTGGATCATAATCGCAATCCATCTGAAAAAGTAATTAAATGTATGATATTCATAATATATACTACTATATCCAAAGATAGTATTATTATTTAAATCATTTCCATTCAATAAATCAATAACTTGTTGAATCTCACCAGATTCCTCTATGGGATTTACAAATTTATTTTAAATTGGCTAGTACAATATTGGATATTATCGACGCTCAATGAGCATTGAAAAATCCATATCATCCTCGAAAACATTTTCATTGAGCTATTAAATACAACTTTTCATTAAAATAGCTCAAGAATATGAGCCATTACATTTTACATAATCATACTTACGATGAAGTCAGGATCTTCGCAGTAGGTTTCACCTCCATTATAGCCATCATCGCCGTAAGATTCTAAAACAAAATCATAGTTTAAAATTATTGGATCATGATTTCAAATATAAATGATGATTGACCAAATTAATACATAGATGATCAGGAAATTCTAGGTTCCACTGGAGCATATCAACACCGTCAATTAATCAACAAACTAAATCACCTGTTGCACAAGCCCCAATTGAATTTCAATCACCAATTTCAATGCAACAAATTCTATTGAGCTGTGTTGAAAATACATGATTACTTTTACCGAGCTTGAAACTTAATCAGCTTTTATGCCATTGGCCGTATATAAAGGAAAAACTATTCTAAATTACTTGAAGAATTGGTAATAGAATAGAATGACTTCTTTATTTTACTGACGTGGCGAAGTTTGGACAATGATGTCCACTCTACCACTTAACCACGTCAAATAGGAAAGATGTCTGGAGAAATATTTGTTTGTACAATAGTTTATTTAAGATAAACTCAATTTCTCGTTGTTTCAATGAATCTGTGGTAAACATTTGGGTTTGGGGGTCTTCAATTCTTTACATAATAGGACTAATTAGCATTAGATGTAGATTTTGTATCGATGGAGAGCATTATTAATAAATGAAAACTAGGAAAACTCACCTAGATTGAGATCTTCATCATCATCAAAAACAGGTTTGTCAGGATCTTCTTGATTGTAGAAGTCATCGCTGAATAACTTTTGCATCTTTAGATTATGCTCATCAGGATCAAAATCTTTCTCTATATCTTCATCCTAAAAATGAGAAGATACTATTTCATCAACTCATCATATTGAAAGTCTTTTTTATGCTGTCTTACTGTATTCTAAGACTATGTAAATACAGATATTGAGATGAGGATGAACAACTATCATTCTCAAAAATATGAAATAATATTCATCACTATTCTAAATGTAGAAAAATCTGTTCACCGAGAGTTTAGAATTCATTAACAACCTTCAAATAGAAAAATATTTGAAATACAAACAGGAGTCCAAGAAGTACCTTATTTTCATATTTACCCAAGAAATTATTTTATATACTTTTTATCTTGATTAGCCTACATCAACTTCAAGACCAGAAGAAAATTACAATAAATTAAAATTGGGAAGCGGGTTGGTCCCAGTGGCAGAGGCGAGGCTAATCGGTGAGATTAGATAAGAGACAGCGCCTACCACTCCCGTTGTATCGGTGACCGGCTCCTCTAAATACAAAAATTTATGAGCTTCAAAATCGCTTCCCGGTGGTTTGGAACCCACCTAAAGCTGTAGGTCCATTCATATCTCATCATCATCCTTCCATTACCCACAAGCTTAGAGCTTATGTGGGCATCATCCCTAGCAAAAAAAAATATATATATATCCTAGCGAACATTTCTAGTATTAAGAAATCAGTTTGAGTGGATATTTAAGCTCAAGGATTGATGGGAAATTCAATTCAATAGAGACTGTCAGTACTCGAAGTAAACAAATAAACCTTTAATGAAAAATAGCTGATCTGAAAAATTTTCACATGAATTGAAAACTTGAGTTACTTGTTTTCCACTCATTACAGATGGATAGATTCTTTTCAAAAAAACTAAATTATAAAATATGTTGACAATCTTTTAAAAATAAATCTATGTATAGAGGAGTAAATAAGAGAAATCGTTGATACTAACCTGAAATCCCAACTCCGGATTTCCAGTGAGATTCTTCAGCTTGGCTATCTTCTCTTTGATCTCTTCATATTTCTGTTCTTTCATTTTCTTGAGCTCCAACTTTTTCTTCTCTTTTTCCTCTTTCTTCCGCTTCGCAGTTTCTTGTCGTTTCTGTTTTCTGCGTTCGTCTTTTCTCCTCATCGAATTTTCCATGGTTCTTGGATAACGTTTTATCTGAGAACACAAATTTTAAACATAAAATTGTTTATAAATAAACTATGAACACAGAACATTCGATAAAGCATTTTAATATTCAGAAATCGAAATAACTTATTATTCTGCTAAAAGTAAATAATTTAAAATTAATATTAATGAATATTTCCAACATCTGAGTAATATTTCTCAATAAATATACGAGCGCAATGAATACGTGTATTTGGCTGTGAAGGAATTAGTTGTTCGGTATCTACCGATCTAAATCTTCTAGGCTCTGCGGCAAATTAAAAATTTGACCTGAGAGAAAGTGTAAGTACGAATGCCAAAAATTGTGAATAGGTTCGGATCTATAATTATGATTGCGTACCGCTACTCACTCACCTCCATCGTAGTTGATGGTTTTCAATTTATATACTTCATTATCCATAATACTGGCAACAATCTGGCAGGCGGAACCGCCAATTTTAGAAGACAGTTGTAAGTGGAGTACTAATCATTTTCAAAGTACAAGAAACAACACATAGTAATGACATCATACTCTAAGCGCAATAGAACATGATAAAAATAATCAAATCAATATTTGGTTTTCGATTAGAGCATCCAAACTACTGCTTCACATCTTATATATGGAAAGGGTTTCTCCGACTTCGTGGAGAGTTTATGGACTGATTTTGATAAGGTTTGCGCCAAAAGAAAAATCTCGAATCGGAGAAATCGAATTTTTGCAGGCTCTATTGTTTTTCAAAAACCATTATTTTAAATGCGAGAAATTTGCTGAAACTTAAAATAGTTTTCTGTGGCACTATCTGTTGGCAATAAAATGCACTAAACTTCAGTTAGTTTGTGAAATCCCCCATACATAGCTTAGAGAGCTTACAAGCTGAAAGTAGTACGTGACTTGTAAACAGTGGGATTTCATTGGTATGACCTTCGACCGTGTATAGAATAGACACGGTCTTTCCTATATTCACGCCAGAAGTCTCGGAAGCAAACATCTTTACATGGCATCACTTTGGGGCAGAACAAAAATCAGAGAGAGTGAGTGTGGGAGTGAAACAAGATTATTTCAGCTGTTGAGATAATGCATTTTAATCATCTGATCACATGTAAAATATGCACAAAATCTGCGACTACACTAACATCCTTGGTAATAGCAGCGTCTCTACTACCAAAATAGAGAAAAATATCGAAACACATCGGTTGCAATAATACGAGTAATACAGTGAATATAGTTTATTTTAATGGGTTTTTTTCTCTTTAAAATTTCCATTCCTGTGCCTTTGTACTCCTTTGCTCGGTCCCCCGATATTTAGTGTATAATACGAAAGCGAAGAACGCTCGTATAGTTTTGATTTGCAGTCTTGCCCCAAAATGACGTCACTCAATCCAATTCATGTTGGCTTCAACGGCTATAGCAACGAAAGTGTCTATTCTATGCATGGTCGAAGGATATGACTGAGCTGCTGTCAGCATCTGATAATCAAAATAGCAACTATTTAAAACTAAGAATTTTAGAAAATTCAAATGAGGGGCGCTTTGCGCTGCATGGGGTGGTCTCGTTTTCTTTGACAATTGGTTGAGTACTCACAAATTCACGGTCGGGTTCTTCAAAACGGAAGTTATACTTGTGTTCAAAGTCCGTTTGTTCAGTGAGAATTTTTTCATCTTCTTCCAAATTCTCTAAATCGGCTGTGGAGTGTGAAGGTTTAGACTCTTCTAGAAACCTGAAGCAAAATCATGCAAATAGAAAAATTCAAACAATATTGAATATCCAAGCTCTTGAAATATATCTTGAAAAGTAAGATAATAAATTATCACTTTGAATCAATACACATTTTTCCATCATATATACAGTAGGCCTAACTAAACCCGTAAATTAGTGAACTTTTATTTCATTGTATTGTGTGGAATGTAAAAATTCATTTCTAGCTCTAATATTAATTGAATGATCTCAGAGAGTGATAACTGAGATTGATTACAGAAATAAGTCAATCCCTTCCTTAAAAGATATTTTCTTGAACGTATATATATAACGATACAATTGTTTGAAGTCCAAAATATCAGAGTCTGACTTACTTTTTATTTAGTATGTAGTCCCGAAGAAATTTCTCTCCCTCATCAAGATTTGGATCATTCCAATAATCATGGAGGTATTCCATATCATTTTTAGCATTAAAGTCTTCGATTTTATTCTGCTGACCTTTCAGCCACTTTTTGTATTCAGATTCTTCTGCTTCCTAAAAAGAGGGCAAAAATTTAAAAGAATAGAGGAATATTTAGATATATCCTGCTAGGTAATTTGAAAAGTAGGATTCCTCCAGGTGTTCTTGAAAGTATGTAGTAAATGTGCAACACTATGTTTTTATTGATCAAGTGTTTAAGAAAGGGTGAAAGGGTTCCACTAATAGCATTTGACATGGCATTTATGCCTTATTGTAGGAAAATAAACCACAACGGAGTATCTATATATTGATATTGTAGTGTACGTGAGGCTGAAATTCTAGTAGTTCAATGTCATTATACTTCTTCATATTATTTGAAAATGTACCTATTTTTGCTTGTAACTTTTTAAATTAACCCTCAATATTCAAAATCAATAGGCTTCATTTCATCTATGAAGAGATTACCAAATCTCAAAGTGTACGATCTTCCGTTCGTTAGTTATCATTTGAGCAGACGGGCAGCATGATCGCATTGAACCCTATCGTGTCCTTAATAACTTACAATTCTTCATCTAAAACTTCAGATACATACTAATACCACAGTCAATCACATCTCCCATGCTAAATGAGAGGTCCCTAATTCTAATGCGATTAAACGCTCCACAAGGCAGGCATGCCAAATCTTAATGCCTACGGCGTCAGAATTCAAAATGACAGAAACAGAATGCTAAAGCAAACGATTTTGGAAGAAAAGAGCGATGAAATGACTTACGACATATGATATCAATCACACCTTGTAAATTCAACTAGTTTGGCATGCCAGCTACAAGGATCGCTTCTCGCAAAACTGGGGACCACTTTTTGTATCCGAGAGACGGGACTGGGTATTTTATCAGACTGTGTTAATACGCTATTATAACAACGTGTTGATATAAGTATTTCACATGAACTTATGAGATACTGGATACACGGGATGGAAAGATACACAATAAGTATGAACAGAGCCTTGTTACAAATTACAGGGTTGTATGAGCTGAAATCACTAGGTTCATGGTGATTGGATTTACTAGGTACATTAAGTTGATGAATGTTTAAAATGTATAGAAATTAAAAAAGACTCACTTTTTCTTTCTTGGACTTTTTATGCTCATGAAAAAGTCCGCCGATTTCCTCTTCATCTTCATCAGAGTTATCATTCAACACTCTTTTGAAACTATCTTTCAATTGATTTTGTTCCTGAACATACGTCAGGGGTTTTTCTTTGTCGGCACTTTCATTTCTCAAATAATCTGAAACAAAGAAGTAAAAAATCATTGATCATAAGCAAGTACAGTTTTTCTGATTACTGAATTCACATATAGAATAGAATCACTGCCCCTATCGCAAAATATTTCGGCAAGTGAATATAAATTTAAAAGTCTTTAATAATTAGTTATATAATATTACCTATAATTAATATAAGTTGACCTATTATTATTGCAGAGTTGAGTTATAATCTCTGCAATAATAATGATAACTAAACATTATGGAATGGATGAACCTAGTTCATACCAACGTGGAAAAAATAATTCAATAGCCTACATTTATTGGTACAAAGCGTAATAATTATAATTTATGATATCAACTAATAAGACAATCGAGTCAAGACTCTCTGCGCTCAGGACAGAAGTGTCCATTTTTACAATCAAAGTGATGACTGCGATTCAGTAACTTTCAGAATGAATTACTGAAATCAGGACTTGACAAAAGAATTAGGCTGAATGCTGAACTCTTTGTGGAGAGTTGACATTGAACTGGTTCAAAAATATTGTAGAGACAAATTTAATTAATTTATAGTAATTTACTTACCTTTTTCGTCTGATGGATCTGCTCCATGGTTCAGAAGAATGTTAGTTTCGTACTTTCTCACATTCAGCGGACTTTCAGATTTTTTCTTCCTTTTCTCTCTAACAATATTTTCATCTAACTCAGGTTCTGTGCCGAAAAATCGTGTTTCTTTCTCATAGATCTGAGGATCTTTCTTCTTCAGGCTACTAAGAGCTTTGAAGAAATTTCGCTCTACTTCTTCGGTCAATTCCTAGAAGAGAAAAATGGGACAGTAAGTAAGGAGTATTAGAAAGTAAGTATCCATGGATCGGCCAAAACAATACCCAGCCTTTGCAGTGTGAACGTTATCAATTAGGCCTATAAAATTGATCACAGTAGGCCATTGCCTTTTGTAAACTTGACTAAGTTGTGGATAAAAATGTAAATCGTGAGTCTATATTATAACATGAAAAAATTCTACGAAAAAATCAACTTTTGAATTCAATAGGTCCACAATCAATTAGGCTACTGAAAAATATCGCTATCTCTTAGAATAAGCAGTACCATAAATCTATCTCTTGGAGCTGTAATAAATAGATTAATCAATCAATCAATCTCATAATATGACAGGCTTGTTTGGTAAATTTTGGCTTACATTGTAGAGGAAAATCTAATATTAGATAAAAACACCAACTTACAAAAGCCTCTTCATCTTCAGTTTCAGATGAACTGCTCTCGAGCCTTGAATATGATTTCCTAGAAATAAATATGAAGACATTAGTCATAATTCGTTTATTATCCATATTTATTCATATTATGTGGTTTGATTAATCAAAACCATAAGATTATTAAACCATTATTATATTAGTCGGCATAACAACGTCAGTATTCTTTCCATGGTGATCTTTAATATGAAAACATTTTACATTATTTAAGGTATCCTAAGAGAATTTAATGCTTCCAATTATAAGTTGGCTTTCAGATTATTATTATTAGAACAATGCTTTAGTATTCTATAAGTTATAATGTCAATTCTATAAATATAGAATTCTATTGGGCTAACGTTAAATTCTAAAATAAATCTTTGATTACTAAAATTTTTCTGACATTCATTTCAACGCACTGTACAGGCCTAGTACAAAAAATTGTTACTCAATTTCAAGAAAAAATCAGTCTCAAGAAATGACAAAATAGAAAACAAATTTACCTCTATCGTAGTTTGAATCACTGTCTTCGTAATCCATTTTTAGGAAACAAGCCCTATTTCCACTTTTAAAATATTTGTTTTGCGTTAATTAATTATAAATGAATTAATTTCTGTCATAGCACATGTCTCAAAAGCACTAATGACTCAACATAACCTATAAAAACGAATAAGACTGAAATAAAAAAATGTGATTCGTGCTCGATACTTGTCAAATCGAAGCATTTCAATCGTCAATTAAATTTTATCATTGACTTCATGATGAAGTCGAGATATCGAGAATAATATGAATCGAAGGTCGATGAGAGATTTTGTAGCCGCCTCGTTTATTTGTTTTTTGTTTAGTAAGATTGAGGTTAGGTATAATTTCATATTGTTTCATATTGTCTGTTCTACTGTATTTCAAATTCAACCAAACTAATAGTACGTGCAAATATAAATTAGTCCGTGTAATATTCATACTATAAGTCTAAATAAACAAATATTGAGTAGTTATCATTTCGTGTTGTTTATAGAACAATTTAATATATCACGCCAATAGTAGTAAATCTTTTCTTTTAAAAACAGTAATTATAATAATTAATATATAGGTGAATGAGAGCATTAAAACTACCAGTCCTGTGTAAAAGCATTATAGCAGCCAAACAGCAAAGATGCATGTTATCGTTATGTGATCTTCATCTATGCCTTCCTGCCCCTAGACGCGGAAGCTATAATAATATATAACTGCTGTATTATTTATTTCTGTATGATGGGAATACAAGTGAAGTTATTTCTGTGAATAATCATCTGTTACATTCTTCCAATAAATCAATTGCGCTTTCCATTTTCAAAGAAATCAATCACTTTGTATAACTAGTAGCTTATACAGTAATAACTTAGCAACAAGTAAGTACCTTATAACTTGTTTATGACGACAGTCTTCGAATATAGAGATCATACGGTGAGAATGTTCCTAGAGCTTGGAGGTTTTAAGACTTTCCAGCAAGCTGCAGAATCATGTATTATCTGTTGTAGGTAATATAACAGTATGTTACTGGACCAAAAACATAAGTGTGTGCAGCGTGGGTGCCGCATCACCCACAAATAGGTCGAGATTTTTTTAGAAAAATTACTGACTGTACACGTTACTTAGGCCTAATAAAAGTACGTCAAACTGACGAAGATTTCACATATCATTAAGGGCCTCTTAAACCGTTATAACTATTAGAATAAATTAGTGTGCCTACGTTATTGTAATCATAAGGAGTTGCGAAAGGAGTTTTACAAAACTTAGCATCGTGAAATCAGAACTTTGGTCCACAATGGTGCAAGATCGTTTGGAACATTTTCTGAATCCATTTGTCGAGCAAGAACTCACTGCAAACACTGATCTGGACGATCTCATTGAATAATTTACAAAAGCTGCCCTTCAACCGACGTATGGATTTGTAGATAGTAGTAAATAAAGCTTATTTCTCTCTCACAAAAACTCGTTTGTTTTATAAGGATAGTGCCACCTAACAACTTTACACATGTTTTTATGTGACAAAATAGTTATAAATATTAATTATATAGACATTAATTTGAGAGAAAATACTACGTATTTTCTTTAAATCCATGCTTAAAAACGGTGTTTTCAGAGACAATATTTTCAAAAATTTCGAGGAGCCCCGAACCCTCCGTTTGCTTTATTCCATACCCCAAACCTCTGAAAGGTCTGGCACCCATAGTTCCAAGACCTGCGCACGCCTATGACCAAACATTGTGCTTGGATATTCAAAACTTGACTACCCTTTCGTGGAAACATAGTTGCAAACTAGACTGTTAATGCTAGGCTAGGCCTAAGAGTTTCAGCTTCGACAAATGTTTGAAAAATAATACTTATTAAGACTTTGAGTTCTCAAGTTATAATAATCATCTTTTGGAAGAGACTACTCAAATTCCGTATTTCAATTACCAGTTTCAAACCATTTTTCAGATGGATGATCAAGCATGCCCAAGATGCAAGACTACAAAATATCGAAATCCTTCCTTGAAGCTTATGGTCAATGTTTGTGGTCACGCATTATGTGAAAGTTGTGTCGATCTTCTTTTCTTGAAAGGTAATTAATAGAAAATCTTCATTGGTTAATGAATAACGCCTCAAGATCCAACCGAAAAAAACTTAAAATTACAGTTGTATATTCATAAAATCAATGTACAGTACATTAAATACAAATAAATCAATGGTTATCAATTAATCTCAAAAATATTCTTGAAACATTATACAGCATGCTATTGCTATACGCTACGCTTTCTCTTCAATAGAAGCATTAATTTGAAGAATTAATTGAAGAATATTCAGTGGTTGATCCACTGACCTGAAAAATTCATCTGTTTATTTGTACATTTTAATTTAGTATATTTTGTAGTAGGCTATGTTATTCTAACTCTTTTTATGAAGTTATTTATAAATTAACAGGTGCGTAGTTGCTTTGTATTTTCACCTTAATACATTTTCACTTCAAATTGGTTTCATTGGATTTCTCAACTCTCTGTTGAGATATCCAATATAATAATTTATTTATTCAATATAATTAATTTATCTAGTAAGATCCAATATCAATATTTTTTTTCTCTGCCTAATAAAGTGTTTCAGTTTCAGTCCTCAATATTTCGTATAACTTAAATGTATTATGTTTACGCAAAAAAAATCTTCTTGATTGTATGATTATAATCAATTTGTGCTTGCCAAGCTAGAACTAATTTTGAGAAAGAATTCAATTATTCACGTGTGAGCTGTTGTTGCTTATTTAATCATGTAAATAAATGAATATGAAAATGAATTCAGCCTGCCATAATTTTTCAATAACGACTTGGTTCTATTTAGCTCGTTCACTTTGCTATGGATCTGAACTAGAAATAAATCATGTACAACTCAATACAAATTTTACCATGTTCCAAAGTGTGTAAGGACCATATTATACAAGGTTGCATTGACGCGTTTTCCTGTCAATGATGTCGGACCGATGGAGGCACAGAGCTCTGTGATTAGTCCAACATCACCGACACAAAAAAGAAAGTGACGCCGTATCAATGTCATCTCATATTTATATTATATAGGCACTAAGACTTCATCCACTATGCAATGTTACTCAGAAGCTGTCATAGTGGGTAAACTCTAATGCAACTTCTTTAAATCAGTAAATCACTGTAAAAGCTGTATTGATGTGGCAATGATTCATTGTCAGTGCCTAGCATCAGGCCACGTTTTTGCACGTATTTTGAGTTATATCACCTTTTCTAGGATCTGGTTCCTGTCCTGAATGTGACGTTCATTGAGGCGCGAAAGCAACTTCCGGAGTTCAACTCTTGAAGATCCTTGAAAAGTCGATATAAGAAAAAGTATTAAAGGATTTCAATAAAAAGAAGAAGATTTCGGCTCACTGAATGAATACAATGATTATTTGGAGAACGTTGAAACTATAATTTTCAATCTAACCAACAACATTGATGTGATGAAACGAACAAGAGAATAGAACAGTATAAAAGAGATAACAGAGAACTAATATTGAAAAACAAGATTAAAATTGGGAGAGAAGAGTTGGAGCTAGAAGAGTTGTTGGAGGAAGAAGCACATTGATCAGATAAAGAAAGAAGAGATTGTCAAAGAAAATTAGAGTTGAAAAGGAAGAAAATAAAGAAAGAAGACCTTATAGATGAGTTGATGTTCTCTAATCAAGACGGGAGAAAATTGTGAACGAATTCGCGCAAATTAGCCAAGCCGCCGCCAAAATGGAATCCAGTAAACCGGCTGCCCCTCCTAGAGCTTCACAGTTCTCAACCGGCATCAAATTTGGAAGGACGTCACAGCAAAGTGCATACCATATACCGATAATCGAAGATGGTCCACTATACACTTACAAAGAGCCTGAAATAGTTGTGGACGGTCCTGAGCCACCGGTTTGGAGTGAGATCGAGACAGGAAGGTATATTGTACATATGCGGCCTGAAACAGTGGAGGAGAGAGCTGGAGGCTACACGGCCAATATCGCCTGTATGAGGGCATTGCAGGAAGCCTTCATGGGACTCTATCATGTCTCAAGACCTGAGCAAGGTGAGTGATAGCTCAGTATAGGTTACATTATCTTGTCTATTCTTGTGAACCTTCAAGCTCGAAAAATACCACTTAAAATATTTCTTGTGAATTATAATACATTCATTTGAACTAATTCATTTCTCAGCAATCAAAGTACAGTACAGAGAGAAGCAACTCTGAAATAATCTTGATTTTTTCGATATTGGATCCAGGGGTCTTTTTCATTAAAATGTATAAGCCTGTAATACAGGAAAAAGGCGATCTTACAATTGAATTTGTATAACTCTATTAAATAGTACGCCGTCCTATTCATGTCTAGTGTGTCTCTACATCTTTTCTGTTCTACAGGATTCTGAATTTCTATCATACAGACTTCAGTAAACACTATATATTGCTTCTATTCGTGTTTCCATCGAATGCGACGATTATTTGCTGTGACTGCATGGTCTTTCTTCGCTTTTTAAGGAAAAATCTAAATTTGTTAGTGATTTCTTAAAGCTTAGGAATTCGTGTAAACATCATATTCATATCAGGAGCCTATTCCATGAGAAATAATTAGTACTGTGATGCAGGAAAAGGGTGGGATACACTAAACTTTCAATATTACGCTGTGCTATTTATTTCTAGTCACAGTCAGCATTTTTCTTTCTTTAGAACTTCTAAATTTAATGAAACAGACCCCTGGTGAAAAATTTTGATTCTATCAATAATGTATTGTCTGATCATAAATACGGCATGAGTTCTCATATTGGAGCCTAGTGAACATTAATAACAATTTAGTCAAATTATAAAGTGTAATTTCTCCATGTAAAAACCGGAAGAAAATGCTTTGGCGCGACTTTTCTACACCGTGTCTAAAAGTAATAAGGTGGCTGAATTTTTGAACTGTTGTCAGATATGGAGCTGGTAAAGCTATTCGTTACTTGCTCTCAAAGTGGCAACTTTCAGCTTCAATGCTTATTCTTTCAGAGTCGCTTCCTTGCATGATTTGAGTATAATACAGTTGCAAGACTTAACTACAGCACAGAATGTCTCTGCCTGCTTTCCTCACCGCGACTACAGTGTTATCTTGTTCATGACCAAAAGCTCACCTGCTTTGCTGCTGATTATTTTCAGTTTTTATTGGACAGCTAAAAACTCCTTAGCACTTTCTTTCCAAAGCCCAAAAACATTGGTTTACTCATCAAATGATTTCAGTAACAGAAAATCAATATAAGGATCTTTCTCATACTAACTTTTTATTTTAAATTGGGCTGTTAGAATACCTCATCCTTATCACTGAAGTGAATCTTCTATCATATACTTTCAATCTTATACTCACACGTATCTTATCTTATACTTTCACTTGTACTTACTTTCCTATGAATACGTATTAATAATAATAACCTGTATTTGTGTTGTTCCAGGTCAAAGTAGTTGAGAACTTCTGCTGTGATGCAATCGATGGGTTCATTCCTATATCATCCCTCGGTATCGTCTAGAATGTGTTCCAAAGATGAATGTCTACCTGTATTTGTATCTTTATAAGTCAGTATACACTCTGTAAATAATGTATGTAATATCTATTGACTTGAATAGTTGTTAAGATAGTTGTTAAGACTCTATTTCAAAAACCGATTTCTCTCAGTTTCTCGAGCGACTAAAACATTGTACCTCAATTTATCCAGTTTGATTGTGTACTTCCTCATTAAAAATTCATCCATGGTTATATATAATAATTTTGCTCAAATTGTTTTAATTATATTGAAAAAAGTGGTCTAGAATATTGTTTACTCTTTACCTGTTATAATTTCAAATTAATTTGATTTGGTTAGGCCTATCTCAAGGCATCTATAATGTAGAGCAGTCATTTATGTAAAATTTCTCATTTATTTTCCAAGTCCTAGCCACTGATAAAAGACTGAAGTAGGAAGAATTATTGGTATCAATCAATTGAATAAATAAAATTATAGCTTACTTTTCAGTATTTAACCTTACATGAATATGTTCGTCATTTTCAATTAATTTTTTTATTAATATTCATAGTCAAGTACTCTATGACTATGTATTATATTGAAATAATATTCTTGACAAAAAAATCAGCTCTAGTTTCTTATTAGTCACTACATAGCCTACCAAGGTACAATATCACTTAATCAGGAGATTTACTGACTTTCTATTTATGAGCTTTCAATCGTGTATTTTCAAATTGATTTTTAATTATTTGACATAATGTATTTGAATTTTATATTTATTTATTTTCCAATATCTTTTCTCATCAAACCTCATTCTTTATCAGTGAGTCACCACTGATAATAGACTATTGTAGATCAAGAGCTCATTTGGTGAAAATAATAATTTTACTGCATCAATATCCTCCATCTGTTTTTGATGTTTAATATTTTTGTGAAATTTCTTTTAAATATTGTTCCAAAATTATAGAAATTGATGAAGATCATTTTTTCTTATGATACATAGCAGGCCTATATAATTTTCAATTTTTTTTTTTAAATTTAATAACAGATAGCTTCTGTATCTCATATAATGTATGGTTCTTCATCGCTCAAAAGAATTCTGTGTATTCTCAAATCTGAATTTCACACCTGAAAACAAAAACCAATTGACTAAATTAATCTCTTTCAAATAAGAACGTTACAGAACTGAGATAATGAAACACAGTGACGACCGTGAAAACATCTACAATATAATTATGATTGATTGTTTTTTTACTAGTGTTGTTTGTACATGAATAAAGTTATTTCATGTTATCTTTGATTCTCTGGATTTATTTTGATCCTTTGCAAGTACAATACTACTATTTTTGACAAAATAAATTGATATGTGAAAAACAAAAGCGACCTGAAGTCAGGTTTTATGTGTTTCTTTTTTTTTCAAAAATGTATTTATTTTCTATCTGAAGATAAGAGCCCGAAGTAACTGATATCTCATTCATCTGTTGGAGTTGAAGCAGTAGATTATCGCTTAACATGGTGAATAGCATCTAGAAAGACTAAACGCTTTCAACCCTACAAATCTACAAAGAGTTTTCATAATCAGATCTTACCATCATAATTATATTATCTTGATGGAATTTCAGTCACCACTTCACAGAGTCTGACTAAGTCGGCAACCCTTTCAACTACAACCCTGCAGCGCTTTCGAACCACTTTGTTTCAAAGAAATTGTAATAATATTCACGCTTATAATAATATTTTTTCAATACATTTGTTAAAATTAACTATTGACTGGAATAATTCATTTGGTTTCATAGTAATGAACACGTGTGAAAGAACTCTTATGCTAGACAGCCTTCATCTAAAGATAAAATCTCAATTGTAGTATCTCATTGCGTCAAGGATTATAAAATCCGAGCAAAACGTTTACACAATAGATAGAAGCTCAATTCTAAATATTTTCAACTTATAGATTGTTCACTTTGCTGTGGTATCTGGACTGGAAATGTATTATTGTCATTTCAGCTTTTTACCTAGTTAAAAAAGGTATAATATTCTATCGTCTATCCACCATAAATATACTATAATATGGCTGTATCATAGTAACTAAACATCACTTTTAGTTTACCATTGTAAAGAGGAGCTGTAATGAGGTAATTTATTGTCATTCCAGGTACCTGAGCAAAGTAAACGTACTGTAGGCCTACTCACTAGTAAGACGATTTTGCACCGTATAATCTATTTATTTATAGGTACTGTAATTCATTAAATCCTCTAATTCTTATTCCATTTTGAAAGAAGATAAAGAATACTAATTTAATTTAGCGAAATGGCATTAGATAGATGGAGAGAGATTATTTTTCGCCATCGGATTCTACGGTCATCAGCAGCAACGTCACGAGAAATAATATCTCCCTTACTAACTATCTATCTAATGCCATCCGCAAAATTAAATGAATACTACTATACAGTGATATTTATTTAATTTGACGCTTGGTATTAGATGGATAGAGAGACATTATTTCTTTGCCATCGTACTCTATGATTATCAGCTACGTCGAGAAATTATATATATCTACCTATCTGTCTATCTAATGCCAAGCGTCAAATTAAATTAATGTCACTGTACTGGCGAATTTAATAGGCTAGACATGTGATGAGTTTTGTTCAACGTTTTGATAGCCCAACTAAAATTCTGATTCTATTTTTCTCCCGTCATCTAACCGAAAAGCTGGAAGTGGGAGAAGATTCTCCAGACTCACTCAGCTGGAGATCGGCGAAAGGAGTGTGGATAGATGAGTACGGTAGAAGAGACATGATCTGTTGGTAGTAGGCAGGCCTATCTGGGTTGGAGAGGAGCAAGTTCACTTGAAAATATCCTGGACTGCGTTGCATCCATCAATAGTCAGTCGTCAGCCTGCAGCCAACCAAAGGCTAAACATCACACGCATTTTTTCATTACACACATTCAAGGAACAAAGTCACAGTCAAAGCATCCGCATCGAAACTGACACTGGCCAGCAGTCGTGTTTACTCTTCACTTTCACTACCTACTATTTTCCTCCATTATCTTCGCTGTCTTTTTACAACACCTGATTCCTGAATGAATTCTAGGTGGAAGTGTACCATACCACAGAAAAAGAGGGAATTATCTCTGACTTATGACTGAATTATCTCTGACCGTACCGGTACTCAATTCACTCAACATTTTAAATTTTGTCTGACTAAATTCAGTCAAATAATTTTAATTTCGAGTGAATTGAGACATGAAAAACTACGAAATAAGCAGTACATAGGCATACAAGGATTGAAAACCTCAAGACTCTAAACGCTTACGAAGTTCGACCATTTTCACAATTTTTTTATTGAATTTTAAAATATGAATATAGATGCAATAATAGTTACAATTTTATTATTTTCAAAAACAATTCTAATAGTTTCCCAAATTAATCTGAGATATTTCAAAAAATTCAATGCAGGTCTTTTTGTATTCCAAACAAAACACCTGCTTTATAGACTGTAGCCTGTAATAAAATATGTAACTTATGAATCACTAAACTTATAAAATTCTTGATCTTTTTTGAAATGTAGATCAGTACCATAATAGCTCCCTCTAACACATTTGTATTAGTATTTCTATTTGTATTAGAGGGGGTTATGGTACCCTACGTCAGAGATTTTTGTCTCCTATTCTATTAATTTACAAGTAGATGGGTGGGTGGGAGTTTATTTGAATGTTTAATAATAGGCTACAAATGAAAAAGCTCTATATTTATTCAGTAGGCCTAGTCAGTTACTGCAATTCCTATATCTCCAGATATCTTGGAATGAATTTGAATCTGTGAAAACCCCATTTTAAATGAATATCCGAATAAATGTCATAAAAATCAATACTGTGAGGGAAAGTTGTACTAAACGTAAATTACATTCAAAAATTTTAGTTCAACCAGTAATTTACATTTTCTTAACAGGGTAAATTTTATAAAATGTGAATTCCCTTCAATTATTTTATTTCAACCAATTCTCTCTAAGTATGTATTTTGACAAAGTATTTTTTTTTAATGTATCATTACAGCTCTTCAAGAAGTCTTATGTTACCCCATAAGTTACTCTCTTTCAAGTGAATCTTGTGGAAATCATGCTTATTGCATCGAAAAATTGAAAAAATCCTTATCTTGTTAGTAGAGTTGGACTCAACATGACTGGCGCAACTCTAGCTCTACAATAACTACACTCCAACTCTTGGATTAGGGCCTGAATTTTATATATGCCCAATTATTGTGGAGTTATGTCACTCCCCATTTAATTACACCACACGATTTCAGCAATCTCGTAAGAATTCGGGGGAGGGTTTTATCAGCAGCGACTCCCCACTCATAACAACACAAAAGCACAGCAGTAGTGTAGTGAGTGAGAGAGCGCCAGTGGGAGTGATTGAAGGGGCGAATCTGAACTGACTTTCCCTATTCGCTCAAATTGTGTCGTTATCATCCGAGCTGTTCACTGTTCACCCTTCCACTCAGCACAAAACCTGCCTTGCCGTGTATAGTTAGTACGCTAGCAGCATCCATGTACATTTAATTAGGATATAGATGAACAAAGCTTTTTTGTTTCCAGTCTATAAAAAGTGAAGGCTACGTTGCAGTGCTGCGGATGGGACGTAAGGGTTCAACATAATGCTCTGCTCTTCCCCTAAACAGTGCGCTACATTATTTTGAAGCCCGCCTTGGAAAAAAATTTGGAGGGTGATTGCGGGGGCGGATGCAGCAAGCATGATTAGGCAAGCTACCGGTAGTTTCAAACTTAGATGAGATGGAAATTAAGATCTCAACAAGATAATGCAATTGCATTACCGCAATGCGTTTTGATATTCATCTAGAAAATTTTATCACAGATAGTGAAACATATTTTGTTATTTTTTATAGTGGAATTTATTGAACTATTCACAAGCGTTCATCGATTAATATTTTCTAATAATGATTGAAGTACCTTGACGATGATATGATCAAGTACGTCATAATTAATTTTTACTGAATTTTTTATTATTGTGAATCATGTACAGTTGACTGCTTGAAACCATAGACTAACTCTATGTATAGTTAGTCTATGTTGAAACTGTAAACTGATTTTGAGACATTTATAATATATCAGTAACATCATGTCTCAAAGTAAGTAAAAAATAAACAATATTAGAAGACAAACATTATCTCAATAATTCAATTATTGATTTTTAAAGAATAGTTCAAGAAAATATTGTTTGTTAAAAAAAATTAACAAATAGGCTATTATTAGAGAATTGAAAAATCTGGCGGTGATTTGTGGATCTCCCAGGTGGGTTTTACTTTTTTATTTTTGTTAAAAGAATGGTGTACTATTTCTACGAACTATACGTGTAAACTAATGTAATCAAGTAGACCTATGTGTGTAGGCCTAACCATATCAAACCATATATTGTAGGTCATTTAGTTCTACTTTCATGCACTTGGAATATTTTCATTTCTCTTCTTCTATCATTTCCAAAAGTCAATTTCGGCTGCTACAAATACTTTTTATTTCTCTTCAATATTAGTTCAGATAGTAAGAATTCGTTCATCTTCTACCAAATAAAATCATGTGGTCCATTCTACTTAAAATTGTTTTATTACATTTTATAGTGCTCATTATAGTTTAGTTTCAAAATTCAGATAATTCTGTTTGGATGGAATGAAATGAGAGAGATACTTTTAAGTAAAATGGATCTTACGATTTGATTAGATGAAAATGATTTACCCAAGTGAATACTAATACTGTATGTATGTACTATATTATAATAAACCCAAAGATATGACCCCAATCAATGATTCTATATATATTATAGGCCTTCTCACAAAACAAATTTACGTCTAGAAATAAAACCTTACAAAAGCAAACAGAATATCCTAGCTGCCTAGCTCAATGGGTAGATCTCGAAGAAACTGCTTCTCATTGAATATAACAAAAGGGGATGGAACCTCTTTATCAGTTCTGCTCGAATAGGCAGGAATGGCCCTTCATGAAATTGGTTCATATTTTTGAACCTGGCACTATTATGAGCCAGATATCGGTCTCAGAGATACTAGAGCCAGGCTACTTGATGATTCTATTGAGAAAGTTGTGAGTTGTAAGAACCAATGGGCAATATTGACTTCAAAGGAAATTGATAATATTTGATCGAAGGTTATTGTTTGCTAACCTCTATATATTATACAAAGAACAGAACACTGATTCTCGTTGGTGTTATTTGCAAAAGGGATATAATATTGCGAGATATCTTGTAAACTCTCATAAAGCGAAAAAAATGAATGAGCGAATGCCAACGAAAAATCCTTAACTGTAGGTACCGTAACAAAATAATATCTGTTATTGCTTGTAATTGTGAATATATTTTCTTGTTTTTCTCAATTTTTTTCTTTTATGAAGGTTTCAAGCAATGAAGTTGAATGGGAATTAACTTAGCTCTTCACAGGAAATGAAGGAATTGAATAAGAAAGTGAGGATCGGCTTTAGCCGATTTATAACTCAATTCATAATTAAGTACAAGTTATAGAAGGGATGACTTGTTAAAATTAGAAAAAATACCCTATACAAAACCCTCATCATCATATAGTAATTATTATTCCATAATTGTGTCACAGAGATCCCTGCAAACCAGCATGAAATAATTATTTTATGAACCCAGTAGCAGGGATCAGTATTATGTTGACTATGCAATGTGCATACCATGATACCGCACTTGAGAAGTCAAGAGGGTTCAATTTGTTTACTTTAAATATCGCGTAAATCGCGTTTATAAATTTCTGCTATGTATCATTGAAGCTATGTGGTTGTAGGAGCAAATAAGTATTTTATTAATAAACATTCATTTAGTGCAAGTCCTTCACCATATTTTTTAGTAAGGCTAAGGACATCAAGATATGAGAGAATATAATTTCTCAAGACATTCTTCCTTTATTTTGAATTGGATGCTTTTATTTTGGAATATATGAAGGGTAGGTATTCTATATGCGCACATCCATCTAATTTTAGTTACAGTGTGTCTTGTGCGTAACTCATCTTAGGCCTAATGCACACGAGTGTAGATCTATGAATAGCTTGCACATAATTAGGCACAGACTAATAATTCAGTAACGCCAATTATGTAACTTTAAATAAACTCAAAGTACAGTTTACTCATATCCCTAAAACTCACCACACTCAACCTATTTAGCTTGAAGACAGTATTCATGAGTCTGATTTTTCAATTAAGCACTTGAATAAGTAGGCCTACTGTGGTATTACCTACGCGGTAGGTACATTGTTGATACATCATACTTAGCGGTATATTGAAGCGAAGACAATACTCTTCTAGTCCATAAGAATCGGTTCATGCAAAAGGGTCTGGCCCAGCAGCCACGCTTGGGACGTAAGCGTGACCCAACCGTCTATTCTATGGTATAATATTTATTCTTTCGTTTTCTCAAAACAACAAGTTATGGATACGAAGCCCTTTTTGTTTAAACCAATTATTTTATTTTTGAATCACAGTACTCAGAAGTGGTGTACGTAGGTTCATATCTTAAACTCAGTATCCCTACATACTAACTGTAGTATTTCTATTCATCCCTTAAAATCAATTATTTTATTCATCGCGGTATTCTATGATCCTATCAGTAGCAGGGATGAAACTACCTTCGCAAACCAGTCAGTATATTAGAGACTATTGAGAAACGGAGTGATGGAACTATCTAAATCTAAAAGACATAATTTATCAACTGAAAAATCGTCATCAGTCCTTCAACTTCAATGAATGCTGAGGAAAAGGATGTACTGCCTTTGATTAATGATGATTTTTGTGATGATTGCTTGGCTAAAAGTCAGCCCTCACCTAAAGAATAATGATAGAATGACTGAATGAATCAAATATATTTTTATCAATAAAGGTTTTTCAAAATATTATTCTCTAAAAAACGGCTAGTTGCACGAAAACCCAATTGATCTCTGTATAATGGAAATCAAAAACGATCGGAACTACCGAACTAACCAAAATAATGTTCGGTCAATGCAATGACGTCATTTTTATGGTGGTTAAACTCATTCAACGTGGATTTAACTCTTGAATTTTTGTGCAACTGGCCGAAAGAGTTTTGTTTTATTCTGCAAAATTTATTGTTCTCATTTCTTTGGTGAAGCATAAGTCACAGAAACACCATGAATAGAATAAGATTCAGAACTGTAAACAAACACTTCCACTTCTCAGTACCCATCCACACTTCGATCCGTTATTCAATGCATTTCACTTTTTCCTTTTCATTTGAACAAAAGAACGGTTCCATGAGAGCGCATTCCACAAATTCATTTTCTTTCATCTTTCGAACATTTCGTTCCGTCCCGAGACGACAATCTATTTCCAAGTTTTCTTTTGTTTCCGTATAACAAACAAATACCATTGAATATATATCCTTTAAAGGATATATTTAAAGGATATATAAATATATATTTAATGCAAATACGGAACCAATAGACAATAAGAAGACAGTTTCTGGCAGATGACCGATTTGAGTGGGTCAACAAGGTTGAGGGGTTTCAAATCATAAACAATAAAAACTCGTGAACAATAAAAATACAGGTTCTTGTAGATGACCGATTTCAGGGGGTCAGCAAGGTAGAGGGTTCCAAATAATTATGAGAAATGAAAGTGGAGTCAGGTAGTGCGTGGATGAGGGACTGAAGGGACAGAGCGTTCGAAGGGCGGCTGGCTGGCTGGCTTAGGCCCTTCGCCCAAGTTGGTGAGTTTAGTCGTGGCCTAGCCGCAGAGAAGTGCGCACCTAGGCGAATCGCTCCTCACACAAGAGGATGCCACGGCGCCCCCCTGCGTCCCCCACCAACGCGTTCCCTCTTTTGCTCTTCTTGCTTTTTGCCTGCTGCTGTAGACGATCGTCGGCTAGCTGGTGGTGAGCTTTTTACACTTATTTATCCCTTACTTATTTGGAAAAGTTTCACTCAACTATTGTATTCAATAGGTCTTTTTGTCAAAAAAACATTATAGGTAGTACAATAATATTAGGAAGAAAATGTAATTCATAAAGTATTCAATACTTTTACTTGATTCAGTACTTATTGTCAAAAATTATTACATCTTTGAAATATTATTATTCAATCAATCATCGGTTATTGCTATGAACATTACACGATGTTGAAACAATCGCGATTTTGAATATAGACAAGGTTATTTGAATCTATAATCATACATATTTGAAATATGGTACTCTCGTGTTAATTGTGATACTTTTGTTTTTCGAACTTCTAAATTATTGTTCCTCGGTTCCTTCAACAGTTTCTATTTCATTGATTAGCCTGGCCTATGCTTACTCATCTCAATACATTCAATGATAGCCTAAATTCTCAGAAATATGTTCTGCTCAATATATGATCAGAGAATCAGAGATAATCCATTCTCTATATTAGTTAGTCTTTGGCGATGATGATTGAATGATTTGGTGTCCTATATTCCTGTTGAGATCAAAATATAGTACCAAAGTCTATTAGTCTATGAAAATTCACGAAAGAGTAAATCTATTGAGAAGCTAATACAGAAAGTCCTATAATATTGTTGACGAGACATCTAGCAGTTTAAAGCAGTTGTTTTGAACAGCAAACAAAACACTGATCATTCTTAATAGATTCTTATACCTGTAGGCTACCATTGAGAATCAATAAATCAGGTTTAATGGCAGAAAAGGTTCGAACAACCTTTATAAAAGTTGTTACAAGTTTATAAGAAGTTTTACTTTCGGAATAATAACCTATTTAATGAATGAAATTTCGTGAAGGCGCAATGAACCTACCACTAAGCAATTGGAGACTTGTAAGAACCTAAGATATATGAGAAATTGAAAAAAGCTTTCCAATTACAGTCGATTCAAACGTTTTAAAAACTTGTACAGTACTCAAGCATTTTAAAAACAATTCGTCATTAGTGAGATTTCATATATTTGTGAAACAGAGAATATTGTTATTATTGATTAGTTCTAATGTACGGAACTTGAAATTACCTACTAGCTATAATCTACACTCTACAGGAATACAATAATCACTGCTACTTTCCTCAACCTTGAATATGACATATTAGCATTAGTATAGGACATTTTTGGAAAGTGGATTTCTTCTTGTTTACTACTTTTTACGACCTTTTATAATCCTATACTATCATACGGGCTTCATTGTGAATTCCATATTCCATCCCATTGAACTACCCAAGGCTCAGCAGGGACAACCGAAATTTGTATTCAACATATTGGAAAATGAGCATTGTCCTTTTTGAATGAACAACCCTTGTGATCACGGAAGCGAGAAAACTCCCATTAGAATTTCGAATAAACAGAATTGTATTGAAACAATGGACTTCAAATTAGCAACAATTGCGTTTGTAGTTCTTTTAGAGCATGCAATTGTTTCGGAGCTTCATGAAACAAACAACAAGCAGTTGGTTATGCAATAACTGAGTTTTATCTTTTCAAATTGCTCTATTACCGCTCAGTAAGGTATTCAATGGTTTTGTTAATTGATTCGTTTACCCTGAGGAATAAGTTGTATAGCTCAAGGGACCAGGCCCAATTTATTGTCTCATTTCTGCGCATGGTACTTCGCGATGTGAATTCGGGATTGAATTATAGTATAAAAAATCTCATTATACAGAAGATAGCCTAAGAGTACAAGACTAGCAAGGCATTTCGAAGCGGATAATATCTTCAGAACTCGTTATAAAAATCTGTTTGTGACTATATACAATCCCCTGAAATATAATATCAAAGTCTTGACCTTGAATTTCCAAACAATTGTCAACCGTGAATATGGCGTCACTCCCGAAAGATCTCGCTGTCGAAGTGAGTTATTTCATTCATAGAGAAGCATACTCTCTTGTCTCTGTATATAATTGGTTTTCTGTAGTATACTCTGTTCTCTGTGGTTCAATTCTCAAAAATAGACTGATAGTAGTTATAAACTCATGTTAAAGGTGAATTTCAAAGATAGCAGCATGGAGTAACATCTCTCTGTTCATCCTTGATAGCAGCTTCAGCTTCATAAAGGCTATTGTTTCCAAAGTTTTGGAATTTCTTATAATAAATTCACTAATAAAAAAAAGTAGGCAAACTAAAGAACATAAGTCAATAACATAGCTAAGAACATACTTAGAGGCCTAGCCACAATTATTGTCAACCACTTCTCTTGGGAATGATGATAATAATTGAAATGTTATTTTTACGTTTATTATAAGGTAAACTTGTGCCAACTTATCTTTTTATTGGTCTTGGTTTTTTTACTGAGGTTGATGCTCACATGAAACCTAGTTTCGGGTGAAGAATAGGGGAATTATGATTGAAAAGGAGACTATTCACCTACAGTAAGTATTAGGTTGTTTCCTAACCAATAACCACAGTGAATTAAATCAAAATTATTCATTGACAGTACAAAATATAAATTTGTATAACAATGTCAGATACAGTTTAACATAATTTAAAAACACAAGACAACGTCAAATAAATATGCAAGTTATTTATAAAGTACTGTTTATCTTCAATGTGGATGGTCAACCGTTCAAGTGGAATACCGAGCACTAAACTTATCCGTTGAACAGATGAATGAAAGAACATGACGCTGATCATTCGACTAACCAAATTACTGAATAAAATACTCTAATGTAAAATACGATATTGAATATTTTAAAACAGACATTCATCAACACTCTCCCAAAGTTTTTAATCGTTTGCAGATACTTGCAAGTTGTTAATTGAATATACTGTTCAAGTCGTAAAGTTTATCAATAGTGTTTCTGTCTACTTCAAACCAACTGAAATTCAAACAAGAAACTGAAAACCAACTAAATGAAAGAAGTGGAAAGGTTGTCAAACAAACTTTGTCGGCTTTTCGTTTCTTCTGAACTTCTGGAATAAGGAGATTCAGGCATCTACATTCCTTGGAAAGGGTGCGTTTTGTTTTGATGGGTTCAACTATTCGTTAGAGCTCTTACGTCTGGTGAACTAATTGAGTAGTGAGGATAATTTTCATAATTTTCATGAATTGGAAAAATGTACACTGATTCTAAGTAAATTGAAAATACAATATGCTACATAGAGTAGAATGTAGCCTATTTATGTTCCGTTAAAATAATAAATTTCTCAATGACTTGTGACAATGAAATTGTTTAGCTTTCTATTCAAGAAATTTTGAATAAATATTTCATTCAATTCTTACATCCAAATAACAAATTGAATGATAAAAAAAAATAGCTGTACATTTCTCATTGATCTCTATCAATTGCACACTTCTTGCCGATAAATGCCTCTCTCTAATAGTTTCACTCTTCTAAGATCCTTGTTCTACTAATTTATTTCAGAGCTAAAATACAGAAAAATAATTATATTCAAGTCAAATGAAACATTTTGTTTCTCGATGTCATGTCAGTATCATTGGAACCAATTGAAGTTTCCTTTGCTTTTAAAACGCTCACCTAATTTCCGTGTTTCTTTGAAATTCAGAGTATTCATCATCTTCCTATGTGCCATTTATCATGTCCTCTTGTACTGCATTCTGTTTCACTAGAGCGAAACTTCAAGGACACCTTTAGTGAGAGTTGCACAATTGCAAAAGAAACTTCTCTATTCATTCACCTGAATGCTTTAAGTAACCATTTCTCCTTGCACTTATACAATCATTGATAAATGTGAAAAGTAATAATTTAATATGAACCACTATGTTATACTGTTAATTAGATAAACTCCATTGAATATTATACATGTCTGTATAAACATTTTTATCTGGGAATCTTCTTTCAAAGTTATTTTTCAGTTTTTCCTTCTAATAATAAAATAATCAATGAACAAAGAAAACCTTATTCGATGAATGGTGGGGTGTTCCAGTGATATGCCTTGTCATTAATTGTCGAATAGTTTTTTATCACTGTCCTTATAGATATGATCTGAATACTATGCAATGAATTGGAATAGTATATGATAGTAACTATATATGTAGTATTGTATAGCACATAATAGAATAGTGAAAGTAGAATACTTTGATAGGCCTGCAGTTTAGAATGTGTATATTTATGGTTACATTGCGACATTTTTATAAGTTAACTATTACCTTTAAAATTGCGGAAAAATCTTTTCTTTCTTTTCTTGGTGATTAGGGGGTGATCATGACTATTTTTAGGCAGTCGGGACCGACGGCTTTTCGTCTCCTCCGAAAGACGGGAGTGGCCGTTTTTGTCAAAATCCGTTCCCTCAACGAGGCTATGAATTAGTTTTTTTGTTCAATTCAATAAATTCTCTCTGATTTGACAAAAAAAAATAATTCTCACCAGCAATTTTGGAAGTACTCGAATACCAATGATGGTATGGTTAAATGAATTGTATTAGCTATTATTTAAATTCTTCTTTCTTGAAGAGCTTTGTTAAAGTAGATACTGTAAGTTGAACTTGTAAAGGGGTTTTGTGGGATTTCTTTCCATTTAAAAAGAGAGGATAGGATGGAGCTTTGAAAATCTGGGTGATTCCTATGTGGGATTTCATTAGATGCTACATTGTGAATCTATGGACTTGAATGTATAATTGCTCTTGAAATGCTTGAAATTATCGAAGTGAATGACTGGTGTATGTTGGGCAATGGGCATTGAATCGGATTGCCAATTCGGAGCAACCAACCCAACTATAAAGGCTCTCCATCACCTCATGACTTGACCAGTGAAAAGACCAGTCGTGAAACTGAAGTATTCTTATTCAATCACGATTAGCTGTCAATCAACATTGAGTAGGATTCTATGATAGACAATAGAAATAGCGTATTCAAACAAACTCAACTAATCTTGAAAACTATTGAGTTCATTTCTCATCAACTCTTCTCCATCCCTTGAAATACTGATGTCAGTCAACTAATAAAGCATTTTGCTTCACAAAGCATACAAATCAACCCTCTTTCCCTTCATCAATGGCCCAATTCTTCTAGTCTATTCCTTTAGGCAGATGTTGAGCAAAGGCTCTTTGTCTCTTGTCTCATGTTCTGGAATATGAAGACATACAGTTGTAATAAAATAGAATTTGATTGATTGGGTAATTTTCAAGGATTTCATTGTAATAACCGTCATCAGTTCTCAACAGAATAATTTCTTTCAAGCTGAAATAATATTCAATGTAGGAGCTGCTGAATTATGAAGTTTGGGTTTGGATTCAAGTAATATAATTACGGTATCCTACTGCATACTTTTTGGAGTGCGAAAGACTCCTACGAGTAGGATAAAATGGTTTGTAATACGTTCATGGTTGAATTTTCTTATTGTTTTCAGTTTGTCAAAAGGATGAAATCAACTTCTAAGTATCATGAATGCTTCTGGCTGCTTCATACCAAAGACAATTCCATCTATATAAGTAGTACATACTATTTTCGAACTTCATTATTTCAGTAAAATAACATTTATCGGAATTCTCCATCACTAGTCTGTAACTAAATGGGACAGTAAAAAGTTTTCTTGATGCTTAGATTTCCAGCAACTTTATGAGTGCAAAATCAACGAGCTTCAACATCAATTGAACAATAATTATACTAATCAGAAATTCCATGTATGTAAAGTATTTGGAATTCAACTGTGAAGTAACTGTGTCGAAATAGCACCCAGGTGCCTGTTTCATGAAAAGAAGTCCTTTATTACAGGAAGAGGCGGACATACACTAGACAAGAATAGAATGGCGTACTATGTAAAACATGAATACGTTATGTGAAGTCCAACTACTCCCACTATTAGAATACTATTCAATTTTTATAAAACAGTTCAGGCCAACTTTTTGATAAGAATAATTGTTCTGTATATGAATATAAAAAGACTTCATCATATTTTTTACAACTTTGAACAACGCCGCATGAGTGAAATATTTATGTATAAGAATGATTAGATTGTTCTTTGAGATAAGAATTTGCGAAATTTACTAGATACACTGTTTCAGTTGTTGGTTTAGCGCGTACATGTTGTTAGACGCTACAGTTTTAGAAGGCCTCCGGTAATTCAACCCTTCCAATTAAAATTATTGAGTTCCTCAATTTGAAAGTTTCTCGGCCGAGTCTTCTTACATGGGTTTATTCCTTCCGATGTAATACGATATGTTAATCAGGTATGAAATTTCATATCGGTTTTACGGCTGAGATTGTAATGGCGTTCACCCCGCTCACAGCTGGCTATCTCTTTCTCCCTCTCCCCTAGCTTCCTTAATATTTCTGTGTTCTAAAAAATTGAGATAAAATGATTGACGGAGTGGAAAGAAACACGAACACAGGTATGAAAGAAATGCCGTACCGCACAAAGCTTCCGCGGCAGTAAGTTTCCTGCTCAATTATTCTTGTAAACAGGACCGCCAAACTTCGGCCAACCAAACTCTCCCCGCCAATTACACCACAAGTAATAACTGATGCTCCCCTATCACATCCGACTAACGAGAGCCGACACAAAAATCAACAGTGGCCGATTTTTTTCACTTTGCTTACTCAACCGACTTGCCCAACTTTATTTACCATTTCTGGTTATTAGAAGATCACAGCGCTGTGTTCTCCATTTGATTCACCTGAAAACGTGTACCCAAGAGAAACAGAATTTTGTTAATGGCTCGAAAACTGTGATCGCAACCCTTCCTGGTGTTTCAAAAGAAAAAACTTCTCTCACTTCTGTCTGACGATTTACAAGTTGAATTTTCTACAACTCACATCATAGCATACACTTGTAAACACAATCTCACTCCTATTAATGCATATTAAAAGGATAAATGCGAAAGATTACTTACTGAGCTATGAACTGACTAGCGAAAACTAGCAAAGGTCTCATCATGTTTGGGTTATAATATACAACAATTAATAGCTTCATATTACAATACAATTTCTGGAAATTAATATTTATCTTCTCCAAATTCATTTCTTACCTCTGATTTTCGATCACCTGAGAATTGAGAAATTAAATAGAAATCGACGAAATATTGGTTAATCGGAAATCAAACAGAATGTTCTTCAACTTATTTCGTTCAAGCCCGATTCTGTTAAATCTGTTGTCCAGACGTTTTCAACAGTAACTCATCAATTTCTATTGAACTCAAGCTCATGTAAAAGCTAACTTCATGAAGTTGAATCACGATGTGAGAAAGAGAAATCTCATGACGATGACAGGAGTCCTTTACCGGCCGCCGTCAATACGACACTTGGCAGTTATGGGTCCAGGATGTGTTGAGGCGAGCACAGCGTGATCTTGAGTTATGACCGCCTGTATTCTGAAATGTAGCAAGGATAAGACAGCAATTGTCTGTTGTTGTGGGATGAAGGAGCCGTGGATTTTCGGGGCCGTGTCAAAAGTCGCTGCGCTTTAATAGATTGCTTTTCTTGTCTGCCCGTAAAATTTTACGGTGCTGCCGGTTGACAGGGGGACAGGGATGAGCGTATCTCCTGTGAGGGCTGTGAACACTCCACGCTTCATCACACGACGCCGAGCTTATCTCCTGGCCACTGCGAGTGCGGTGGGTACAGGAGGCGACCGACGATTGAACTACTAACAGCGAGCAGCGTTTCTAATAGCGGGGAACTTTTGTGGCGTAGTGAGTCGGGCATTGGTCCGGCAGTCGTAAAGCGCGCTTTATTGTCGCATCTGGCTCTGACTTTGCGGCTTCCCTGTTTTAATGCGCCCCAACTAACAGCTGTTACCAGCGCGGCAGCGCGGCGGCCTTCCGCTGCTACCTTCAATCTTAACACCGGACACGATGTTCTCTTTGTCCTTAATGCTTGTCAGCACATCCTCAAACATTTATCATGTTTGGATCATTTTTTAGAGGAGTTCAGAGAGTAGTACCGTTTAACTTAAGTTACTATTTACTAACTCCTTGGCGCAACAGACCATTGAGGGCCTTGTTGTAACTGTAGATTACAACTTCTAGTATTCTTTATAATCGATTGATTATATCTTGAGTAACTGTTGGCTCATAGGAGTTCGGGGAGTAGTACCGTTGAAACTTACTACTTATTTACATACTCCTTGGCGCAACAGACCATTTAAGGCCTCCTTCTTCTTTTCTAACTGCAGGTGACAAGCTGCTCGATTTTAATTTTTCTCGACAAAATTTGTTTTATCGGTCGATTATTTACTGTTTTTAAATTATTGAGAAAGAATTATGCTAGGGGTTGCAGCATCCAGTTGTATTTGAAGAGCTCTGAATAATTTCGAATATAAATTTCCGTTCAATATGTAAATTTTAATTGTTGGTCAGGTATTAATTAATCAATCATTGTTTATTGGCATACAGGTTATCATGCAATTATTATGGTTATTGACAATAAAGATTGAATTAAATTGAAAATCATCATTTTATAAATAATCAAAGTTTTCTATAAGTTCAAATACAAAGCTAGAAAAGCTGAATAGTCAAAGTTTTCTATAGTCAAATACAAAGGTAGAAAAGCTGTTGTTGTTTGAGTGATAGATTCTAATGATATCCGACAGTTTACAAGGTTATAGCATGAGTTCTCCTGTAAATAACCCGTGAAATTCTGCTTATTGAAGCGCTCTAATGTTGTATCGGACTTGGATGACAATCATTGTTAAACGCCGACAAACAAAACTGTCTCCATATCATCCCCATCGACTGTAGTAGTCCGATCGACTCAACATGGCAATTTAATTAGTTGATCAGCATGTTGAAGCCGAGTTGATAGTCGAATAATGGAGTCTTGTTTCATTCCAGCTGGATATCGAATGCTGAAGATGTCCAATAAAACGTTTTCGGAAAGGATACAATCTGCTTCTAATGAAGTGTTCAAGGTTTTGTGATGACAGAGGGTCTTTGAATGAATATTAATTTTTTGAAAGGTATGATTTATTAGGTGACAAGATGGATCAGGTACAGTACACAAAGGAACTGAAAATCTCCCACAACACAGTTACCGTATTGAAAAAAGTGTCTATTATAAACTTATGATGAGCATGATGAAGTTTTTTGTTTTATTTTAAAATACAAAATTGATAGTTGTTTGAACAAATCGATTAGTTCACATAATTACAATTAGGAATTTAATGGAAAATAAATTGAAAAATCAGGAAAATCATGTTTGAAAAATAGGTGAAATTCACTTGAAACACAGTGAGCTCAATTCGATTTCATCCTTTAGCCGTTGAATTGAAAAAGTTTATTGAACATGCTTGCAAGTTTACTTTGGAAACTTTACATATAAAATCACTATTATTGCAAATAGGATAACCATATGTCGCTGGTTGGCTGTTGATAAATTAATAAAGTAATGTATTTCACTTCACTACCGACATACAGTCATGATTTCTGATGTAAGAAACGGAATTTGTATACTTACTGACTGCGGCGCTTTCGAGTTTCAAGAAACACATTGTCATCAGTCCTGTTGTAAACAACATTGTGTACATCGCAGTTCGTAATGGATCAAGAAATAAGCATCGTTAATAAAGTATTACTTATGAGAATTACTTTAAAATGTTTGAAACTATCCCCTCGTTGGAAATTTTCCCTCAGGGGAGGTAATGAGCTTGAAATTTACAGTCGAGAAGTAGCCTACTACATGATTGTATAAGGAAAATACGACAGCTTACTACAGAACTGAAGTATCTGTATGGAAACTGTAGTATTCCTCCTCTCACAATTGTGTGTTTTGACAATACTTTTCAATCCCGCCTTTTCCAAACAAAATGGTACACAAGTCGAGATGAGATCATGGTGTAGCAACAATTTATTGTTGAAGCGACTGCTGTCTGTGTTTGAATAAGCGCGAGTGAAGAGCTGGAGTAGGGCCGGCCACTCGACCCGGTTATTGTAGGAGAGTTTCAATGTTTTAAAAGCCATTAGATTTTCTGGGATGCTGAACGTTGTCGCAAGACATCGAGGAGGGTTGAAGACAAAAGACGCTGCCGTACGATGCGGAGATGCGAGGATCGGGAGCTGGAGCTGGACAACTTGTTTGAGCAGTTAATATTGCGCGTTGTGGCGATGTGCAAAATGGCGAGCGCTCGCTCTTCAGCGTGCGTGCGAGGGGGAAGAAAAGTATTGTAGTGACGTGGATGATGGCGAACGAGAGTCCAATTAAGTTGGTTTTTGAGCACTTGCTGGAATATATCAGCGAGTAGAGTATTGCAGTCGCGTGTGGGTTGTCGTGCCACTTGACGCAACGCAGCGCGCTTCTTCGGTCGCCACTCAACAACGCTCGCACGCCCCCGCCCTTTCCATAATATCAGCTAGCTCTTGCACTGGAAATTAGAAGGCACGTAACTTAGATGTCCCTTCCCAATGCTAATCATCTTATTGCTAAGGAAAAAATATTCATCCTCATTAACATGATTGAATTTGGTATATTTTTGAAAATTGCATGACCAATTATGATAGTTTAATATTGTAAAAGGTGTTTTTTTAGAGGTGGAGAACTTCAACTCACCAATACTGTTCTCTGGGGGCTCCGAACCAATGATATTTTGGGTGGGTTACTGTTACCAACTGTGATAGTTTAAATACGCGCTGCGCCGCGAACGCTCCTCTCGCAACAATGAATTCGCCAAGTTTGTTCGGTACGCGCGTGATTTCGCCAGGTTTGTACGGTGCACGTGAGCGGGCGCGCGCCCCGAGCTCTGTTCGTGGTTCGTGAGTCTGAACGCACCTTTATATTGTAAAAAGTTTTTTTTTAGAGGCGGAGAGCTTTAAGTAGCCAATACTGTTTTCTTTCGAACCAATTCGAAGCAATTTTGATTCTTATAAATAAATGACATTCATCGGAAAAACTATTCAAACTGGAAAGTGGTCACCCTTACAACGGGAATACCAGGTGCACGTCTCTTAACTACTATAGCGATGAGATACCAGAATGACCACGAAGCCAACCGTTCCCTTTCAGCCAACCAACAGAATAGCGAATATTAGGTTCAATATTCCTATTACTCAGATTAGATGCAAAATTAGATCAGATTAATGGAAATGCATGATACAACATTTTTAATGACGTTTCACAATTCACAATAGTAGATTAACTTTTGGATTATTTTTATATCATGGATTACCTTTTACTGTCTTTGACTACACACCGCCTTGACTCTATTCATTCTTTTCTAGACAGTCGAAGAGGAAAAACTGAATTTCCATAGCATGGTAATGTATTGCTATGATATGGATATTGAAGAGCTTGGACTCGATTTATCAAGAATGGATTATACTAAAATATTTATGGATTATCACGAAAATATTGATATAAAATTTGAGAAAACGTGTTCTTTTCCAATATCCACAGTAACACGATTAGCAGGCTACATGATACACGCACCCATCGTCTCTGTTCCAGAATACCATTCCATCGTCATTTTTTTATTCCACTTGTATGATGAATAGAAACTTTCCGTTCTAACGGTAGCCTTTCGAAAGAGAGTTGCAAAGTTAGTCTCCGTCGAAACGTATTGTGTTGATAGCTGTAGGATAGGAGCTTAGTGAGAGAAGCTGTAAAGGACAGATTTTACGAGTCGGTAAAGGGAAATGCCTCGACGTCCCTTAGCGGACGTGATTATTTTTTATTGTTTCGGCGATAAAATTTATTAATATGTTTATTGAAGTGCGGATAAGTTGATCGTTACAGTTTCCAGGCTAAGCTCTATCTCTTTAATTTTCGTCGGATTACTTTCTTCATTTTGTCTTTTATTGTTTTTAGGCAATGAAAGGCAATCGTCACAGCTATGCCCTATAGAATGCCTAGTCGTAAAAAATGTAATTACAGGAACTTTTTAGAGGTTCGATTAACGTGCACGCACACGCAAACGCGCGCGCACGCGTCAATAAAACTTTTATTACAACATTTTATCCGGATGATGCTCGGAAAAGAGACGAACTGCCATTTGATCCGATCGTTTAGCTCCAGAAATGTCTTTGCTCGGTTCCAATATTAGAATGGTTTTCATAGTTGAAAACGGCTCCGTTCAACAACTGACCAGTTCAGCTAGGCCTATAATAAGAATGTTAAAGTTACGGAATCATCTCGTCCTGAGAAAAGGAGTTTTCATTAATTAATAACAGAACATATCTCATACATTTTAATACAATAAAAAATTCTACAAGTCTATAGTTTTTTAAAGCCTCAAATGTATGTTACAATGAAAAACATATATATGTATAGATTAAAAATAAAAAAGTGATAATAGGTAAACTTGCTTACAAGGATAGTTACTAAAACACATCAATAGAAATTCTTTAAATGAATGAAACAGGCACCAACCAGCAGAAGGATAAAAACCTTGTTCGCTGGTGGGAGTATTACAAGTGATAAGTCAAATCAAATTACTGCATTAAGTTAAAATGTCGACGTATTATAATATGAATAATTCTCCTCCTTCTTAGCATGCATCAATTATTTACAGCAAATACTGCTAATTTAAAAAAAGTCTAGATACGTAGATAAAAAATTATTGCAAATCTTCATCATTTTTTAATAATTTAAAAATGCTTGGTTTCGGTGTCCTCCATGTTGATGAGGTCTTCAAGGAAAATCAAAAGTCAAACATGTTGTGGTTTCACGCCTGATACCCTAGTATTGAGGGTATTGCACCCTCCGTGGATTGCAGCCCCATAATATCTTGGGGTGACTAATTCCCAATTTACTTTGCCTTAGCGGAAGTGCAGTTCAGATCGACATACCTTATGCACCCTTACCCAGAAGGCTAATAAAAGTAATGCCACCAAAAGTCGTAAATTCCAATTTTGGTTGCAAGTCTTCAACACTCTTTCTCTATATTGGAGCAATAGAGTCTTCTGTGTAGTGAGTGAATCATAACCAAGCTGAATTTCAAGGTTCAATGCGTGAGAAACTCATAGTCTAGTGGTCTGAATCAGACTTCTTCAAAATTCAAGAATTTCGCAAATCATTAATGAATGACTGACATGTTTTTCGCTTGTCAATTACCGCAAAAATATAACCAGCAATATAATAATTCTCTCTCATATTTGACTTGTTACAAACTTTTTTCTGAGGGTGAAGCCCACATGAGCTCTTGGCTTGTGCGTAGGTAATGAGAGGGATGATGATGAGAGATGACGACTGTTTTTAGGCAGTCGGGACCGACGGCTTTTCGTCTCCTCCGAAAGACGAGAGTGGCCGTTTTTGTCAAAATCCGTTCCCTCAACTGTATTCGATCTTGGAACCTTTGGATTATCAGACCGGCGCTTATCGCCCTTAGACTCGAATTGAGAGAGAGGCTAAATTCAGCTTCTCTTCGAAAACGGGTTGGCTGCCTTTCAGAGGTTGCCGAAGTTCAAGTTCATATGTTACGAGTAACGTTATAAAAGAGTGAGAGCGTTCAATCTTTATATCAGTAGTAAATTTTGAGGGACTGATTTTTGCTAGCAAAACACGACAGGGACAAAATGAGAGTGGGTAACTTTTGTTGTTCAAGGGAAACTGTACAAGGGAAGGAGGAGAATGTCTCTGAAACTAAGAGCGAGATAAGGAATGAACGACTATCTTGTTCCCGCTCAAAGGTCCGGGATAAGTACAGGGGGATTACCATGGTGAGTTACATGACTTGGTTCCCCTCTCTATGCTGCTTTACCATTGCAGCTTTCTTCTGTTTAACCATATCTTCAATGCGTTCACTTTTCCATTTACTCAGCCGACCAGATTTAAAGCTCTCATATTTGTGAGAATTGTCTAGGAAGAGGAACGATTTTTCTTTTTTTCTAAATCGAGTTAAATTCCACCGAGAGCAATCAAGTCGAGTGTACGACTAATAAGCTTAACAACTTATTTTCAACAAATAATTGATTTGAAGAAATACCGTACTAATCCAGGGGGAAATACATTTTTGAGAATTGTGGGTGTTGACAAATAATTTCAATTCAAAGAATCCTTATTGAATCAATTATTTCAGAGCTAGGAAATAGGAACCGATAAATATTACTAGAATATAGAAATTGAAATGTTTCTCAAAATTGATGCAATAATAACATAAATGATAACAAATATCTCATTAACAAGCGTTGATAATACCATGATAGAGCATGGACTAACGAAATGGATTTGGATTATCTGTGATAATACTAAACATCAAAATATCATACATGCGTATTAATCTCCAAATTCAAAGCTTTTATATCTGTGACTTGGATACTAAATTCTTTCCAAAATAGAACTGAAGGATTGGGATGAAAGAGGGTAGTTCGAAGAATGTTAAAGTAACAAATAGTTTTTGAATTGAAATTCAATCAATTTCCCATTAAAACGAATCAGGAATCTTCTCACATTGCGATCCCTAAGATGAGATTAAACATTGTTTGATAAGAAGTTTCTCTTTATATTGCGGGTAGCAAATTCAATTCATTTGCATACGTAATTCATGAGGTTTATCTTAGCAGTTATCTTTATCGCATTCAAGCAGTATATTTATTTAGCGTATGGCAAATACACAACACATCATTATAACACACCACTATCAAATAACATATATACATTACACATTGTACATTAAGAAAAAGATGAAACGAATAAAAAATCATCTTAGTCAAACATTAGTTAAAGACAATTTCACGGAATTTTTGTCTTGGAATTAAAAGCACTTCCAGTACTTCCAGTGAATTGATTTGGTGTTGCATCAGAAAATCTTCCTGTGCACCCTCATAGGCTGTTCTAGGGCACTCCTCTACGATGTGCCTTACAGTCTGGTCTGTTCCGCACAAGATTAATGTCATACAATCAAGCACTGTAAATGACATGGTATTGAAGTAACGCATAATGTGAATTCAATATGAGGTTCGGGGTCCAATTGTAACGATATAATAATGTTCTATTAGTGTTATATTCAATTCAATGCAGTGTTCAATTTCACTAAAACGCATTTCTTTTCAAGGGAAAATGTTCCTGAAATTTGTAATTTCCTTAATTTATTCAAGATCATTTAGTACTTCTTTCGATTTCAAGCTTTCTTTTCTCTTATCTTGATACCCATGAAATACACCCTCAATAATACTTTCAAGTATTGTATTTCAGTGATGTAATAAGCTCCTATGTTTTAACACGGGCAATGAAATAGATCCTATTGCTAGCGCCTACTCAATTCTATACATGTGATTGTCACCGATTGCAGCCAAATGCATATAAACGTGTTTGTCTCCCGTTAGGACACCTGTACCCTGCATGTGTTGTTTGCACCTGACAGCTGAGAGAATCCGATTCCATTGCCTTCAGCACCAGATTGCGATCAATTAATACATCTTGTACTTTTTCGAGTGCCAATAGCCTATGCTGCCATGAATAGAATTAATAGCAGAGCAAATGAAAATTAATACGAGGGATTGTTATGTTCTTGAGGGATTATTGTGATCAAATACTGTAACTGATTTTCTTCCTGATGTTGACTCAGATATTGCGTCTTGACCATACAATGAAAATAGTTCAGGATGAGTGTATTGGAATATAAATTTCTCAACCGCGTAACTCAAGAACGCTCCAGCTTATCAAAAATCTGCAAATTGAACAAATAAAACAGTTGCAAAGGTGCACCCGTTCTTGGGGTAACCCAAGAATGATTTTATTACTATCTTTTATGATATTATTTGATTGATACATCAAATACACAATCAATTAATATAAAGTTCTTGAATCAATATTAACATAACCGAAGACTTTTCCTGTATAGTCACATTCATACCTCAGAGATATTTTTCAAAATGAGAGACACTTTTTCTGAAGTTTTAGTTTCTAATCGATGCGGGGCTCTACTGTTTTATCAATGTAAAATAAACAAATAATGTGCGATATCAACTGTTTTCTTACTGAATCAAAAGACCATGTAGAATGTAATATCTATATTTCATGTATCATGAAACAATATATCAACCCCACACTGTTGAAACTCAGAATTTGAAGTGTGAAATATTTTTCCTGTACTACATATTATTCAGTATAACTCAATTCATTGTTGAGATTCACTCTCATTGTTGAGATTCAATTCCAAATTGTTCTTCGGGACTTCTCATAAAAGATGAAGGTGTTCAGTATGGAATGTACTGTACTACATTATTATTCAGTATAACTCAATTGTATTGAGTTATTATTCGAATCCGAAGAACACATTTCATTTTCAGTTTCCTTATGCGCATTCCTTTCACCTGTGATACAAATTGGAATTTCAATCTCAGAGATGGATTGGAGCATGCCATTGTCTCTGGGTCATTGGGCTCCGAAGCAGAAAGTGTTTCCAGCAGAGGAAGGAAACTCATCCAGTGAAGGGTCGATCGGCCAACTTGAACTGAGTGAACTTGAGACCAGGTTTATCCCACCAATATGTGGAAGGGACACATTCCTTTCTACATGTTTGCAGAAGATCTCAGTTCATCTTCAAATAAATATAGGTTCGTGGGTTTCCCATCTTTGCCAATACCCTAGCTAGTACACATCTAGCATATCCAAGAACGCTTTAGTTCGGATCCTCATATCCATCTAAGTACATTCAATATCAGTACTTTCACCCTTGTTACTTGCTGATAACTGATTCACTCTCATTGTTGAGATTCAATTCTAAATTGATCTTCGGGACTTCTCATAAAAAATGAAGGTGTTCAGTATGGAATGTACTGTATACTGTATATGGAATATAATCTTCTTCAAAATAGAATGTTCAAAAGGCTTACTGCGGTATTGATAGTACCGAAGACAATATTCTAATACTGTACTTAGATAGATTGGATAGTACAGTTCCGTAAAGAATGTAAAGCACAACTCAAACATCAATTACCTAGACACTATGCAAATCAACAAACATATTACCTGGACCTTGTACACTCACTAAAATAGAATAAATTGGACCTTGTAGCAAAATTGAAGATGTGAAGTAAACTTCAATAATATGAATTTATATTTCATATAGAATTTTGTACTGTCGCTATTGATTTCTGTATAGTATAAAGCAATGATTCAACTCTACTTCTATCATAAGAATATCTGTAATACTGGAATTTCAATAATAACTCAACAATAAAAGAGTACAGTTGGTTATTTATTGTTTTGTATGTCTTTTCCTATCTAGACAATACAAAACGATACAAGAAAAATATCGTCTTGAAGAGCTGGATATTTTATTCAATCTAAAATAGATTCTGATCAGGTGAATATCTTTTAATAAACAAGTTTGAATTCAAGAAATAGAACTTTATTCTTTATTTTTATAAAGATTTGTATTCTTTTCATAACTCAAACATGGACAACCTTATCTTGGGCGTTGAATTTTGTAAAAAATTTCGATTATTTAAAGAGTCCCTTTTTGTGATATGGTTCTTTTCCAATCCACAACTCTCTCCTTTTATCCTTAGGCCAAAAAAGCAGTGATTTTATTCTGTTCTATTGTATTCTTTTCACAGAGAAGTGTAATGTGACTCCTAGTTCGCACTGAAAACAAACAGGTTCACGGGGCTGTGATCTCTTGGCCTGGCAAGACCCATAGATTATACATATATCAGCCGATGTATATATTTCTTTGAATATACCTGCTATGTTCGAACAAACTATTTTAGACATTTCGGCGGCAACAAACAAACCCCAGCCGACCTCAAACAAGGCCTGACTGCACTGGGACTATCGGCTTCTTGTCTGCAACCATGATCCTCCTGCACATTTCTGTCTGACTGGGAACCCGAATGTCCGTTCGACTCTGAAAACTGTTTGCTTCCCTTTCGAAGATACCGCCGACATCTCTATTCAACCTCTCTTCTTTGAAACTGAGCGAGATCGCCGTCTTTTATGTCTGAAATAACAACAAAAATAACACTCGCATTTTTCACCGATCTTTTCTAACAAACAGAGCAGAGCATTCGCGCATGAGTGTGGAAACGTAGCATCATGAAGAGGAGAGAAATTCAGATTATTAACTTTGTTCATGTGGATTACCAAATATATTGGATCAAATTCTAGATTATGACAGTTGAAAACGATAGAAATGTCAGTATACGATTGATTGAACGAAGCAATACAAAGCTTTAGCTACATACTTACCTTGATTATAAAGATATAAGACTCAAAACTATATGATTGAGCTGTATCTACATGAAACGGCGGAGTTTAAATATATAAATGTCCATTCTTGGAGAAGGATATACAAGGACATCCTTCCCATAAACACTCAATGGAGGAGAAAGAGTGAGATATTGAGATTCTTTCTCTTTTATCAGAGAATCTTTTAAAATATTATGGAAATACTCAAACTCACTAGCTATATTATGTATACTTATTAAAATAATTCGAAAATGATTCTTTAATGAATACTTTGGAATTAATTTCATCATATTACAGCTTCAAGGGTTTTTAGTAATGTTTCAAGTCACTTGACTCTGAAAAAACTAAATTTCCTATAGCAAAGAAGGAAAATTGCTAGGTCAGCTGGGTTGCTAATGTAGCTTCCCACCGGCAGGTATCCTTGGCATTGTTCCATAAGCGAATTTGGCCACTTAACATACTAGGAACAATATGTTCTGCGAACAACTCTTATACTTATAAGGCTAGTTGGAGCAGCCTTTCAGGGCTCCTCCATCAATAGAAGTTATTCGATAATTGTTATTGAATGTTTTAGAACAATTGAAACACTGATTATTGCTTTTGAAATGGAGTATTTCTTGCATTTTACTATTTCATTTACACGGGAAACTCAAGTATCTTTTGAAATCACAGATAGATATTGTAAAAAATATATAAATATATGACCAACGAAAAGACAGTTCTATATTTCCAAATCACCTTTCGCTTATAGAGTGCCTATTTATTAAAATTTGCGTATATAGTTCTTGGAATTTATAGACCTACACCGCTTCGAATTGACTATTCTCTCCAAAATAATCAATTCTAAATATTAATGGTAATATTATCAATTATCAATTCACGAATTCAAACAATCCGCACAGGTTAAACTTTGATTCTCCACGGATTAATTAATTTTAAATTGTGGCTGATAGTATGAACAAGTAAACGCTGAAGTTATCTTGGTGGCGAAAACTTATGAATACTGCAACACAATACTCAATTGCAGAACTCGGCATCTGAGATTGTTCGAATCCCATGGGAAGACCGCATCTTGTTACTGAGGCGAATTGCAACAAAAGATAAGGAAAAGAAACGGGCGCATAGAAAGTCATCTAATTAAAAACAGAAGGTAATCGAGAGAGATTTCTACTGCACGATGTTATCCCCCTGCTGCTGCTGTTTATTTATTAATTGCCAAGAGGCAGAGAGATGTCTGTTGAAATGCTGGGGCGTGTTTTGTCAGGCCCTGATCCCTTCATGGTGATTACGTCATGCTATTCCACGCTGTCTGTCAACCCCTCAACTGCAACTTCGACTCGCTTACACCCTAATAATTGCTCATTGTCCTCCAACAAAATCCTCTCATTCCAACAAACCGACAAATTTGGCGACTAAAAACTGTTCTGCTGGTTTTATCAAGTAGATTAAGTTCTGTAATCATTCAAGATTTTGCATTTTCAAGGGCCACTAGCTTTGAAACTTGATTTTTATTTTATCGTCTCAAATTATTGAAAAGCCAGGTGAAATGGCGCAACTTTCTCAGTTAAAATTGATAATTAGTCCCATGATTTGTTTCGTTTTGTTTCTAAACAAATACACACACATTTGGAAGTTATTATAAGATATTGCAATTATCTAATTGCTAATAGATACAAACTAATTAATCAAACGAGAATTCATATAGTGTATTAAAAAATACAAATTAAAAAAAAATCAATTCAAGTAGTGAGAACCGTTGAAGACTTCCGCAACTGCAGTTATTTGCAAATATTGATAACTGAATCAAATTGAACACATTACCTAATGCTGCTTGAAATACGTTGCCTTATGGGTGACATGCTCCATGCAAGTATAAAGTGGTAATGAGTTAGTGCTATGGGTGACATATGTAGTGCTGAGATGACTGAAATCTGAATTTACGGACAATATTTATTTTTTTATTCAAAAACATATCAGGCTTGCTCCTTTTTCAAAACGTACCACTTAGCCTACCTCCAAGTTCGAGTAAGAGACCCGTAGTTGAACAGCAACCTTGTGTGGTGTACAAGATTCGTTTAGAGGGTTGTGTATAAGGCTTAATCCAGGCGACATAATAGGCGAACAATATACGGTGCGCTTTTCCGAGACAGGAACTCTTAACTGAGGAAACTAAATCGGTAGGCAGACCCAGCGAGCAGGCATTTGTTGTCTGCTAAGTGCTTCTTCCGAATCATTGAAACGTAATGAAGTCCGCAAGACGAGAGAGAGCAGTGCAGTCGATCCGGAGGGGGAGCTCCCCTAGGCAGCTGCCACCTCCCCCGCTGCAGTCGTGTTCTTCAGGGATCATTGATTCCCGGCTAAGAAATATTACGTAAAACTACCGGGAACAGCCCGAGCATCCACTGGTCTGCCTCAAATGGCCCCACTGATAGCCTATCGGACTTCCCAAGCTCAAGAGCATCTTGATTGAATGGTTGGCTCCAGAGAGAAGGAGCCAAACATCTCAAGTTTTACAGCAAATCAGTGTTTGTTCTCTTTCTTTCCCTGCGGTTAATTGTTACTGAGTGGAAAAACTTTGCAAGCATATATGAGAAACAAAATTCTATTTGCTTTAACTACAGATGAACAAACAATATGATAAAGGATAGTCCTGTATCAGTGCTTCAACTGTATTTAGCTGTTTTTGAAATATTTCATTTCTGTCTAACAGATGTCTGGAATAGAATATTTTCTTTTTTTAAATCATTGTTCGATTCTATTCATTTTTTTCTCTTAAGCTCTTCAAATACAAATACTTTTATGTAAAGGAAGGTTTTCGCTTCTACGACCGAGTGCTGCAGCGGAGCACGACCGGTTCCGCTATTAGCATATGTTAGCATTATATCATGTTATTAATAGTTATGTTATAGCATTACTATACCCGACAGGGTATAGCCCGACAGGTCCTATGTTAGAAGCGAAAACCTACCTTAAGCTGGTTTTAGTGTTGTTTTTCAATCAAAAACGTTTTTCTACTGAGCCGGAAAGTTTCTACAGTATGTGGCATTACAGTAGGCTACTAAATTGTGTTCGAGTGTTTGAGAGAATTCAATCCTTTTAGGTGTTATAATTCTTTGTACCCTGCTTAGCTCGCGTTTTTCAGAACAAAAAATTGAACTCACTCCAAACGAGTTTAATCTTTTATGCTGAAAACGCAATCCAAAAGCAGGGTACAAAGAATTATAACTCCTTAAAGATTGAATTCACTAATAACACACTCGTTGTTACTCCCAACACATTCGTTGAACAGAGTTTACTTTGTATAGACAGGACTCTTATATAGACAGGATTGAGAAATAATCCTTTTAAGAAGAAACAGATTAATTATGATAAAGTATGACAGATTAAGACGTATGAGACAGATCAAAACTAGCCAATTTATAGCCTAGTTTCTACTCAGTTTATCTGATTTATCATGTATAAAACAACTTTTTTTTATATAGGCCTAAATATATTATATTTCCCGTTATGAATCCGGGAGAGCCTAACAGCTATTTGAATTGAATTCAATGCCTACCAGCTATCATACCAGATTCTAATTATTATGGTGGTAAGCTAGTAAGAAATACAAAATATCGATACATCGCATTTATGAAACGATTGTGAAAATACATAAAAAAATTCAGTATTCAAGTAATTTATCTATAGATTGATGTATGCTATGGGTATAGGCCTATTTCTCAGTTCTGAAAATAGTTTTGCTTTTATAGATGCTGTTGCTGCCTCACACAATTACCAAAGAACTTGAAGGTCACAATAAAGCAATTTCAGAATTTATTCATGATAAAATGGAATACAATGTTTGAAATACAATTTTCAAGAGATCATTGCCAACTCCATCTTGTATCACTGTAAGTCGGAATGACAACTTTTTAAAATAAGAAATAATTTCATTGAGAACACCATTATATCACAATACTGCGTTTAAAAATTGTGACGGTTGGCCTATACTGCCCCGTTAATTGAAGCTGCTCTTTCTCTTTGCCTCATATTTCATTCACTCAACTACATCTACAGTCGATGTGGAAAATGCAGGAGCCTATATTCTTCGTCAAACTCAAAGTTCATTATGACTATGAGCAGATACTTCCTTAAGAAGTTCTGCTCATAGGAAGTACTATGAGCAGAACAGAAATATGATAAGTTTATCAACTTATAGCTCTCTAGAACATTGTACATAGTACACGACTGATTAAGTGATAATGGAGAAGTAATTCAAGTGTACTGTATGCTCATTATTAATTCGCATATGTTTAATTCTCAGTTTTCAATATCCTTCCGAAGCCTATTATCATATTCTGAAAATACAATGCTCACCCTTTTTTCAAGCATCCCAGCATGCAATTGCAAGAATTGCCGCGTGAAAATCTTCCGTCCTAAGAAATGTTACAATGTTTAGCCGTCTCATGAATATTATTTCTTAGAGTATACGCACTGCTTGACACTCCCATATATACAGTAGCCTACGCATATTTGTAGAAGTGAAACATTAAATTTTTCCTTGTTAAATCTCAGTTTTTAAGTGTAACTCTTTGATTATTATAAAACACTCACTGAATCACTTCCTCCATATTCTCTTGAAGCTTGGTTCCAGTGTTTTTTGGTCTATGCTTATCAAATCTTTCGAGAAAGTTGGCCTACTAAGCAGGTGAAAGATGGCCGAGTGTGGCCTCAAATAGGTGAGTATTTTGATTGACAGGCTGTGGGCGGGGCCTGCCCCGTCCCTGATGCCCTCAGCCAGTCGCATCGAATCGGATCAACCCTTTTCAACCCCTCTCCCCCTGTGGTTCCCTTTTCCCCGCCAGGGATGTAATTTAATACTCAGCATTGTAGTTGAGGCAATAGGCCCATCAACTTGAGCATTGCTTGCTCGCCTGCCTCCCATAGTCCCCAACCGCTACAGCAAGGTAGGCCTATTAGTAGCCTAGACATATGCCTACAAGAGCTACTGCATTGTTGTTGTCCTATACAACAGGAAAAGCGAATAGGATAGTCAAGCAACGCTAATTAGCTCACTGCTACCACTCGATACTACTCCATCATCCATTGATGGTCTATTTTAAAAGAGATGCTTGAAACGTTCCAGCTCACTCTGTATGAGTATGTTACAAGAGAGCTAGTTACTCCTTGTTCTTGCACACAATAGTCTTCTAGGTTTTTGTTAGTAGCCTGCATTTTTCATTAGACTAAGTGCATCTTGAAATGGAATCTTATAGCCATTTTATGAATTACCGTTCATAGAATAACCATTCAAGTATTATTCTCTGTGTTCAGAAGGGAATAAAATCTTTTACAAGTGTATGACAATGATAATCAAACTTAGGCCTATTGATTGAAAAATGATAATAATAATATTGAAATAATAAACAAATATCAGTATTGAATTTAGACTGTAGACGTAGACAGTTAAACAGTAGTAGGTACCTAATGTCTACTCTTTGCTTTTAAATATTCAATATTCAATAATTAGATAAAGAAGAAATTGTATTGAACTTGTTGATCATTAAAACCCAATAAATTCTGATGAAAAAGTACTCTAGTGAGTTCTGAGTTGAAGAAGTTATTGAAGAAGAAGTTAAAGTTATTTTCCGTATCTTGCTCTAATAATTATTCTACCACTAGAATATTTACATATTTTACAAAACTATGTTCATTAGACTTGGGAGCTTGGAGACTTGTTTTGAAGGGAGACTTGTTTTGAAGGGAGACTTGTTTTTTACTAACAACGCTTAGGATGATGGAACCAGATTACATGAGTAGTAAACAATAGCCTACTGAGGCTACCTAAGGTATACCTTCGGCTTGATACTAGGTAGCTTGTTAAGGCTGTTCGGTCGAAATTTTTTTTTATTTAAATTGGATAATATTTTTAAATATACTTGTTAAGATCATTATAAGAGTGAGAAAAAGTGCCACCTGAAATTTGTAAGTGGTCTAATAAGCGAGCTATGGCGCTTTAAAGTGCTAACTCCGTTAGCTTTCCAGCTCTTGAACGGTTTCAACTATATCAACCGAACTACTCTTAAAAATTCAAAAAAATGTATCTTTCCAAGCTGAAACATTTTATTTCCCATATCGTTCATAAATAAAAAAGTACCATTTTTTGTAAAATCGATAACTTATTTATTTTGGCATTAATCGAGAAAAAAAACATGTCAGATCAAAGCCAATGATGTCAAGAATGTATAAAAAAATACTCCAATGGAAAATTCTCAAGCGTTTAGAAACTGGATAGAAAACAGAAAATCACATAAAAATCAGCGTGGCGTCCGATGTGAGTGTGTACGGTGCACATACGCGCAGAGGCGAAACAAGACGCATACACACTCTCAATCTCTCCCTACCACACTGCCTTCCTACCAACACAGCAGACTTCTCACTTCTCCTCCACAACGCTCAGAGCCTGAACTCTGTCAGCTCTGATTGTTCTATCTCGCCATTCATCTCAGCTTATAATATTATTGCTTACGTACCGTACTATTGCAAGCGTCATCAATTTTCTGTCTGTTTTCTTCCCAGTTTCAAAACGCTTAAGAATTTTCCATTGGAGTATTTTTATACATTCTGAACATCAGTGGCTTTGTTCTGATATGTTTTTCTCGATTAATGTCAAAATAAATAAGTTATCAATTTACAAAGAATGGTACTTTTCTTATTTATACAATCGTCTATATCTCAAGTTCTAATCAGAATTTCGGAACGAAATGGATATCGATGGATTCATATGTCATTCTCTACAAATAATTTTATATTCATTTTAATTGTAACTGCTATAATTTGGAGTTATCTTTTAACAGATTGAAATAGTATGATATTTGACGATCGCATATATTTTCATTTTCTTCTAAGGACTTTTATGCCAGCGTTTAACAAGAAAATGTCTAAGATATAACTTTTAGTACATTTACAAATCTCCAAATTGATATATTACAATGTATACTTTATGAACACATTAATAGTTTAATGTATTTATTTAATTATTACAGAGTAGTGTCGATATGCTTGTTCACTGAACTCGTTATCAATATCAGCTTGAAGTTGTATTATGTATTGCTGAATTTTCTTCTTGTTCTATAGAAAAGAAGCTGTTACACGATATTGTGTGCAGGATTATATTTTCCAACAATTTATCATAAATAGTCCCTCGAATCAGATTGTAATCAGTTTGCAATTCATTTTACTCAGCTAGTCTATTCATATAATATTTCAGAAGCTCTGTTTTATCTCCTTCTACATTCTCTGCTTGTGCTTGGAATTGTCCTGTGTAAACATTTTGACATCAGTTGTACGGTATATGCGAAGAAGAAAATATAACTGAACCCCTTCTTATTCTATACTTTCCAGTGGCGGATCTAGAAATATGTTCATTAGGTTTCTTGAACCGAGAATCATTTTTCTATCAATGCATCTCAATCGATTTCTCGCAATGATTTCCTTGATTTTTGCTATTGCACATGATTTTCACGAGAATTAGAAGAAATAGCTTATTATGTATTATATTAACATAGATAGATGAACTTTGAAGAGCTATACCTCGCAATCTGTTGGGCCGCCTTTAACAGTAATTCTGGTATGAAATTGGGGCTTATTTAAATTGATTTTAAAATGATATTAGGTGCTGTTATGAAAAAGTTATGCTTCAGGGTTAAAATTGTATACATGTAAAAACCTTGAGCCATTTCATTGAGGTTTTTGGCGGGATAGAAGGTTGCCGGGATCGAATAATTGGATTCAATTATTATTATTATTAAGCGTATGGCGTTTTTGGCGGAGAGACCCTTTCGGGTGTTCCACCTTGCCGAATCATCCAGTTTTCCCTAATGGGAGATATGGAAAACATTATAGGTTAAGTTGGATTCAATGTTCCACGATTATACAACATAATAGAAAAGAACTGACTTCGTTACTGATTATGAACGTCAATGAGAACAGATATGTGCCTATTCTCAGTCATCTGTAACAAGAAAACGAGTTATTTGTGATTTGATTAAAAAAAAATAGGTTATCTTAGTTCTAAATCTGCATTTTACGTGAAAATCGTATATGTTTGTTCAGATATAGCCAAAATTATTCAACATAATATTCAATGTCATGGGCTTGAATAATGTAACTGCTCTTAAAATCAATGAACTTGCTCTTAATTAATGAACTACTCTTAAAAATTCAAAAAGGTATCTTTCAAACTGAAACAACTTTCCCATATCGTTCATAAAAAAGTACCATTTTTTGTAAATTCGATAACTTGTTCATTCTTACATTAATCGAGAAAAACATATCAAAACAAAGCTAATGATGTACAGACTGTATTAAAAATACTCCAGTGGAAATTTCTTGAACGTTTTCATACTGGAAAGAAAACCGAAATCACGTAAAACCAGTGTGGAGTGCGGTGTGAGTGTGTACAGTATAATGCACTAACAAGTAACAATTTATTGTCCAAGGTGAGATGTGAAAACTGCTCTTTCACGAATCATGAATATTATTCAAAGAGTTTTGTCTCAAGTTACTGAATTTTATTCTGCTCATGGCTTTTTGTGGCGGAGAGATTTTCTTTCGGGTGTTCCGCCGCGCCGAATCATCCCAAGTTCCCCAAAATAACTTATTATTATGTTAAACATAGGTACATAACTTTGAATTTCTGTCCATCATTCGGGAAAAATCTTTACCAATCAGATCCTGATAAGTTTTCGCAATCTCTGAACAAATATATAGGCTACAATTTTCACGTAACAGGTAGATTAGAACTAAGGATACCTAATTTTTTTAAATCAAATCAAAAATGTCTCGTTTTCATTGTATGCTGAATGCAGGAAATTCGAAAAGCGATTTTCCAATTTTATCATAAAAGTTTTAGTTTTATTCAAACTGTAGTTACAATCATAATTATCTACCCTTTGATTCAGAATAGCTTATAGGCTACTTCGTGAAGACACCTCTTTTCCAGTCACTAACATTGAAAATCGCTCTACATTGGGGACAGATTGTAATTTTTATTTCTATTTTATGCAGGGAAATAATATTTGAACATTATTCCTATTGAAGTTTTCATAATTCCATATTCCATTATTACAAACTAAGCTGTAATTTATAAGGATTCGTGAATGTTGAGTTTTGAAGAATTATTTTACATACAATCTTTCACTGTTCCATGAGCTGGGAAAAAGAACTCTCTGAAGGGTTTGGAGAGTTTACCTGAAATGCTGCACTACTTAAAATACTTAATACTACTTTAAAAACTTAAAAATTAAAACACTACTTTAAATACTTGAAAAGTAGTGCAAATGAAATGCTGAAATGCTGCACTACTTTTCAAGTATTTAAAATAGTGTTTAATTTAAGTTTTAAAATAATATTCAATATTTTAAGAATAAGCATTTCTGATAAACTCTCAACGAAGTTCTTTCTCAACTCAGGCTACGAAATATTGTATGTAAAATAAGTTAATTTAAGTAATTTTACACAAATACTTTTCAAGTTTTTTTATCTGTGGGCATCACATTAAATCCAATGAATTCTGGCTCATTATCTCAACAACTGGCTAGCCATACCCTAATTTTAGGTTTGTCTTGAAATTTGTTCCAAATATAAAAATTAAAATTTGTTTTTTTATGTAAATATTTACTGTATTTACATAAATATCTATTATTTTTACATAGGAATCAACTTGGAAATCAAATTATTGTTAATGGGTTTTTTACTTCGATATTGTACAAATCTGTGTAAAATAAAAAATGTTTTTTGACTGAACATCGCTTGGAATAAATTAATACTTTTTCAATTTATTTCTATTTTATTTTTTCCGACTGAATCAATCTCTAACTGTATGTCACGTTGCAGAACCGTTCAATTCAGATTTAAATCTTATAAGTTTATTTGATAATAAAGTATATCTCTTATCTTACTCTATTTGATAAATAAAAAAGGTTGAAATGTACAGTATCAACAAAGTGACAGATGGACATACCTACTTTTAATTATATTTGAATAATTACTGAGAAAAAAGTATAAACTTATTGACTTTTTACATTTAGATAACATGTTAAAATGTTGACGAAACCGTCTTATTCAGATCAGTTATATTATGATTGTAACATACGTTGGAATGCGCAATGCCAATGATCATACTAACGAAAACATGAAGTGTTTTATAACTTTCAAAATATATTTTTGAGAGATATCTTATCACATTTATTTCTAATCAACATAAAATAATATGTACGTGTACGTGAGTAGAGAGTAGGAGCTGATGGTTGATGCTGACTAGACAGGCAGGCCACTGGCATACTCATATTATTGTAAATCGTAGATCGTATTGATAAATACTGTATTTATGTTGTGACGTTGTGACACTCGCTGCCGGCTGGCGGCCGCTGCCGGCTGGTTGTGTGCGTGCGAAAGTGAGCTAAGCGAGGGGAAGTAGATAATCTCCCCTCTCCTGACAATTCTTCAACTCCGCTTAGAAAATGCGATTCAAGCTACTCCTAGCGCATCTCGTGGCAGCTGGCGGAACTAACCACGAAGGAGACGATAACTTCGTAGTGACCGACCAACGTTAAGGTCCATTAGTTGAAAAAGGAAATTATCCTGAAAGGCTTGATGGGAATAATGAAATTGATCAGTTGGAGCGATTAATGTGATTACTACCATCAGAAGCATCACATAGCATTCAAGCGAAAAGTGTTCTAATGCGATTGACTCAATTTAGACGTTATTCCGATAAAATCGTCCAGTTCCAGCTTTTAAGTGAGACATTACCGCCAATTAATTTTTCTTTGAGCGTCACATGATGTGTTTTGGGCCCATCTCTACTCAGTTACACGTCAATTGATGGGTTAAGTAGTCTTGTTGTTATAGTGTTGTACTCGTAGAAGAAAGTTACTCAACTTGAAAATAAAGAGTGGGACGGTAGCTACAAACCAGAAAACTCAAGCCACTCAACACTCGACGAGCAACACTCGATAAAGTCTTATTATTGATCTCGACAAGTTGGATGGAATTGAGAGTGAGTACAATACTGTGTTACAGTATTGAGTTTGTGTATTTTCATGATTTTTCAAATTTATTTGTTCTAGTGTCTTCTAAGCAAATTCCGTTTATTTGATTAAATTTTGAGAAATAAGAATTTGAGAAAAAAGTCCGTATTTGTTTCCATATTTGTAAGCTCTCATTCATTACAAGTCCAGTTGCATACTGAATGCGAAACGGCGTGGCGTTTTAATGGAGTATGGAGAAATAGCCTCCCCACCTGTTGTTTACAGCAACGTACACGACACGACAAGGCAAACTAAGTTTAAAAAAACATAAACCACGTTTAGTTACAAAAGTCGCCGAAGGGAAAACGCTGCGCTATGCCGTATCCAGTATACGTCCAGCGGCCAACCCAATTGATAAGTTGGCCTAAGTAGTAAAACCACAGAGTTGAAGCAACTCACATTAAAATTGTCCGAAAAACATATTCCATGATGATTATCAGCAGAGTTCTAATTTCATCAACATAGGTCTACAATAATATGCAAAAGCTTCCAGGCACTTGGAAAAATATTGATACTTATAGCCTGTAGGTCTAACAACATTTCACTGCCACTGTGCCGGCACTAATTTATGGAATTTAAGTAAAAACACAAAAATAACATTGGAAAACAGTAGCCAGAAAGATCCTTAGCAGCTATTGTTTTTTGTTTTATTTTTCAATTTTCTGATGCCCACCAGAAAGTAATGAAGTGCTAGAAGGCACAAGAATGTGGCTGCTGAGATTAGTGTTGTTTACTTGTTTTTTAGCTGTGAAAGCCTAAAATTTAGAAGAAGCTGAACTTTGTGAACATGTCGGACGCAGGACATGTTACTGCCGTACAGTCTAGTAATAGGCAATATTTATACAGTACTAGTGGAATATATACATATGTTTTAAAAAACAATATAGCTCCATTATCTGCGGTAGAGAGATGGGAGAGAACACACATAAAGATCGAGTTCTACAAATGCAATACACTCCCGGTTTGTACAAATCATATAGAGCTAGAAGCACCATCATGACTGCTGATGGCCGCCGAAACCAAACACCATTCTCCCTCTCCTTTGCACACTAGGATGCCATCAACCCCACTAATAACCACTAAAAACAAAACAACAATAAGCTTTTGTCTACAGTACCTCCTCTACCAGAACAAACGTCACTAGACTGCTCGCCATTCTCCTCTCAGTAATTTTTACATACTGTACCTCTCAAACATGGAATCAGTTAGCGTAATTTCATTTTTCTTAATGATTCACAGGCTTTACACTGACTTTTTTGTTGCTTTGAGCTTTGAGCCCACATAGCTAGTGAGTGGGTAATGGGGAAGAAGATGATGAGAGATAGGGGGTACTGCTTTTCGTGGGTTCCAAGTCACAATTTCATTAGCCTATGGGATTCTCCCATGGCTATATTGTTAAGTCCGTTGAAAGCATCAGTTTCAGCTACACAATAATATTATAAGTAGTGAATTATAAAAAGGTAAAAAAATAATAGTCTAGGTAGCGTAGGCCTACTTCTGAATTTTGTAAATATCATGTAGTTGGATAATTGCCATTCATTAGTGTAATATCTCTCACCATGCTTTCATTTCATGTGAAAAACATCTTATAATGACTGTACAAAAAACCTATAAGCTTACCAGTGCAATTGGAAAGATTTGTTCTTCAGTAATTCATCACTAAACAGGCTTAATAATGAATGAGACTGAAATAGCTATTGTATTATTCCTTGATTCAATTTTTTTTTTTTTATTGGGTTGGGCTTTGTAACCCTTAGCCACTGCGACCGCTATTCGATCTTTTGTGGCATCCCCTCTTTGGCTTATGCCATGTTCCATAATCCAAGGCCAGAGCAGAATTCACTCAGGGCCTTGAAGTCCAGTTCTCTGCCTCCTCTGGTAGGAGGTTGCCTTTCAAGAAGTCTCCTCCCCATTTGCAAGGTGCTGGACATTCCAACAACAAATGTGCTGCTGATTTCGTATAGACCCACCCTTCGAAGCTGTTCCAACTTCTATCAGGGATGGGTCTGCACACTCCTCAGATTCCATTGCGGAGATCTTCAGTTGTATGATGCCTTCACTCTGCATGCCGTTTCCCGGCAGGTTTGAGTCAGCAATAACTCTGAAACCTGTTCCCACGAGTAGCTGGAGACTTATTCAGTCACCCTGGGCAGAGCTCCGCGTTCACCCAGGGAAGGCTGCCAAACTGGAGGTCGCCTGGTGTCCAGGTTCGCATACTCATGTCAGGCACTCCCTGACCATGCAGCCGTCGGCGTATGCTGTTTCACCATATGTTGGCTTGGCTTGCGCAGTTGTTACTTCAGGTGTTCCTACTTGAACACCCTACTTAGCTGGGACGCAACGGTGTTAGTTGCCAACCAGCCTACATCTACCACTTGCATCAGGAACCCGGAGGATTGCCACACCCCGGACAGAATAAATTCTGCCCCCCTGCGGGTTAGCCTACACCCTACTAGCATCTAAATACAAATTGAGGTTTCATTTGTCTAAACGTATTCTCAAGGCTTAGTTGCCTATATTAATAGCTTTGAGTTTATATAATTGATCCTACTCTATAAAAGTTGAGCAGTGAACGAATACGCACCAGTAGAACTTCGTCAACTGAAATCTCAATATTGACGGGTCGCAAACTGCGAAAACTGTGCTCNCCATTAGGTAACTTCAGGTTGAGGCCTGTCTCAATTGAGCTCAGCTTTAAGTTTTCCAAGCTTGAACTTAAAGTACCGTACCCTACTCAGTATTGATTATGGAATGAGAGTTTAGGAATTTCGACTTGTAACATAGAAACTGCATGGTTGATCACAATGAGTCCAATTGATTGAGTCCAATAAATTTATGTCATTAAAGTTATTTCATAATATTGATCACTACGACAATCATTGTTTACTTTATTATAGTGGACAAAGTCCACTGACTTTGATTCAATTACATGAGAGTTTATTTCAAATGCATGTAGTTGTGTCATCATCCATGGTTGGAAGATTCTCTTGAATTCTGGTAGGCTATTTCATAATGCATATTAAGAAACCAATTTTTCATAATATTATTCCTTAAAGTTACTTTTGAAGAAAAGCAGATAAAATGATATGTTTTTTAGAGAGTTCAATCTCAAAATTTTATTAGCTTAGTCCAAATAATATCTTGAAATCTTTGTTTTGTTCAATATATGAATATCTTGAAGTTCCTGCTATTTCTGAAATAATAATGATGTGTGATTGATGAATGGTGTTGACAGGTTATTGGGAATGAACGGTTCTCCGGATACGACCACAAACGGACTATCACCTCATCATAAAAATAACTGTCATCGACTCGAATACCTTGTCGAAAGACAACAGCAGCTTTAATGGACTCAGTGGCAATATTCTTAGGGTGGGTTTAATCTGGAAACAATACACTCAATAGCATAGTAGCACATATCTTTCATTATTGTACTTGATACTACTATTACCTATTTAAAACGCATTCAAAATGGAATCAATAAAGTTAATAGTAGCATATTATGTAGCCTACTTTAGTTGCTTCATCAATACCAGCATAGACCTCATAATAAAATCATTAAGAATAAAGCATAAAATGATGTTCTAGTCTAGGCAATGTGAGGGATTAATACTGTATAATTAACGCATCACTTTCTACTGATAAACCAGATCTACATTGTTGTTTTCTCTATTATTACTAATAATCACCGCCAAGATATATAGATCTTATATGGCAATAAACAATTTCGATATAAGCTGGCTATGATAACAAATTCATGTTTCTGAGGTTCATGATCTCATTTGATTAATTGTTGATTTTGGTTTGTTTCAGGCTGTAGGTAATGGAGCAGGATGAGCATTGAGGAATGCCAGCATCAATTCAGGATGAGGTCGATGGAATTGTTCAACCTTCAGCAACACAACGTCTGTGTTTGGAGGTGTTGTCTGTCAGTAAGTACTGCAGGTATTCTGTGAAAATCATCCATTTTTCTAGATTGGTTGGTCCTCCATCTGTTAATGGCACGAAGATGAGTTGATGCAGATTCGGGGGTTGACAGTTTGCGTAGTTATATTTAGATGGTAGCCGTTGGGTCAGCCCATGGCGATATTATATGTTTATTGGATTTTTTAATATATTTTTTGTGAATAAATGAACATGAATATGAATTTGTGTAAAGTGAGGGGAAATGCCTGATAATTCATTCCTAAATGAAGTAGTTGAATCGGTTCAATAATACTGTAGTATAGTCAATAATGATGAATCAAGCAATAATAATTTATTTAATCCATATATAATAATATTTATTTTTACATAAAACTACAATCATTATAGAAAAACATGGAAACAGAAAGATATAATATTTAATTGCATTGTATTATACTGTACAGAATACATTGTACAATATATAAAGAATTTAGTTGAATTAGTTTGTCAGATAAAAATAGAAGCTTGGATTTGAATTGGGACTAGAAAATACTTTCACTGAGTATAAACATAAGCCTTTACACGAAGTAAGTTGATTCCTAAGTTATTTGTTATGAAACACACACTTTGTTCAGAGATGTTGTGGAACGTATCCATATTGGTGAAAGAGTAATTTTGTCTAATACTGTGGAATAGACAAAATTTTGTTTTTATTCGTTCACCAATTATTTGTGGTTTAATTTTTTTCTATTCTACAAAGTGGTGCTTCGACAGACAGAGCAAGTAGCTATCAGAAAATATTAGATGCTCATGATAAAGCTTTATACTGTATAAAACGTATAAAAAGTGATACTGTTTTTGCAATACAGTAGAACGTCGATAATTCAGTCGTCAAATATCCGGATTCGTGACTAGCAAACAATGAGCAAAGTTTTTACTATACTCTTCACACTAACTTTGCTATGAAGACAGAATACATTGCTTAAACATGAATAATATGTCTTAAATTAATATCTACTTTAATATATAGTATGAAAATTATTGACGTTCTACTATAGCTTGACTTTAACATGGAAATACAGGTTGGCCCATTCGTTAGTCGATGGAAATGTCGAATATCCCTCCCATTACTACAACACAAGCCTAAAACTCATGTGTGCATCACTCTAAAAAATTGTTTCTGATAAAATTGACTTGTGAATAGAATTTATAATATATAACCCTCATCACAAGCTTCGCTTAGAGAGGGATGCAACAATTATTTAGTATATGATGTTTTATGTAAATATTCATTATTTTATAAGGAATTCGTATTTTATGTTTGTAAGTATGAATATTATTGTATCTTTTGTTGACATTAATAAATTGAATTGAATTGAAAAATTAAATATGACCTGGAAATAATATAAGTTACTCATGAGTATAATTTATAAATATAATTTTAAATCATTTTGTCAACAATTTTGTATTCAGGAATATAATCTGGTTAAATAGTATTATTTTGCTGACGTTTGCAGAGAATAGAGACTGGCAGCGTGTGTACGCGATCTCATCGGGCCGGGGGTCAACCTAGTGTGACGCGCCTGCTCAAAGGAGAGCTCCACAGAGTGCTGCGATAATACACTTGCGCAAACCGAGGAAGAACTGGCAGTGGGGTGGATGTTCAGGAGGTAACTTCACAACAAAACAAAAATATTCAAATAGAGTTTATTGCCAAGAATTCAACAGACATGTTCATACAATCATTTTCAAGCCAGAACATGGTGAGTGATTATCCACACTAATTATGTGCAATACCCTCTACTGCTTCAAAATGATCTATTAAGAACCACTTCCTCGGTCCTCATAGATTGAATTATTTTTTCGAGCCATCTATGGTGAGTGCTCAACTCTACGCTGTATCATATAATGAATGTGATTATTAAGTATTGCATTTGCTTGATATTGTAACATGCCTGTTATGGTTTGAAAAAGTAAGTTGATTCAAAGCGTAACTCAAAATTACACGAATGATAAAATTAAACTATGTAAACAATTTTCCATTAAAAACCATTTTGTTTATAATATTGTAATCAAGGACTGTGGATTTTACCAGTATTGGAAAATAATTTTTATTTATCAGTTAGAATTTTTTGTTATACTGTAGCTTATTTGCTTTTTAATAGAACTGTTCATAGATACTGTATTCACTTATTAAAAGGTGAGAATGTGACAATCAGTTCAATTGTATAATAACTAGAATTCCACTTAGCAATCTAATCCATATGAATATGAATGAATTTTTCAGGATATCCATTATGGAGAGAAATTTAGTAGAGACTTTGTCGATGCCAAAGAAAATCCTGATTCAGCCGAAGGTCTAATGAATTTGCATAACAATGAGGCCGGACGAAGGGTAAGTTATTTTAAAAATTCAAATTACCGGTACTGTATATGATACTTTTCAACAGAGGTAGCCTATACTCCTTCATTTGCTGTTCATGTCATATTTCATGCTTGTTTCATTCCCCATGGATTCTCTAAAAATTGAACGAAATCAACTCACAAGAATACGTTTTTTTTTGAGGATCCATTACTATACATGATCGAAGCATATTGCAGATTCATGATTTTATATCATTTTTTCAATTTTCACCAGAAAAAAGAGGAAAAAATTTGATGTAGAGAGGGAATAAACCTAGTTTGCTGTCTATGTCACACTCACATTGATAAGATTAGAGTGATTTGAGTTTGTATCATACACTAAATCCTATACTAAATTAAATGCGCGATTAAAATCGTGATTTTTCTTCCTGCATGAGCCTAAAATTGCTTTCGCGGCAAAATTTGGGAGACATGATGTCTCTCATGTCTTGAATTGGATAGGACGACCCCACTAAACTCCTTGGTGCAAACAGTATTATTTTGATGCATGGTACTACATGCAGTGATTTTCATTCAATTTGACGCTGGGCATTAGATAGATAGAGAGATATTATTTCTTGACGTTGCTGATGATCGTAGAGTACGATGGCAAAAAAATAATATTTCTTTGTCTATTTATCTATCTATGTATCCATCTAATGTCAAGCGTCGAATAAAATGAATCTTATTATACTTGAACATCTTAGTTGAGGGTTGATGGAACATAGAACAGATAGAAAACAAATTATACCTAAAGAAAATTGATTAAAAACCAGTAAGTAGAATAATTCAATTAATTTCTTAAAGACAGGGAGTTTTTGTTGGGTTGATATCGGGTTTCAACAATTTTCGTCAAGTATTTGACGATCTTTAAACGCATCAACAGATGATACGTTTATTATCAGACCATGCGAAATTCTGACCCTAAAAATCTGTTGCCGCAGAAAACTGTTCGGTTGCATTAGTTCATTGCAATCTTATAATAACATCTTAGGCTAGGCGTACACCAGTTAGTCAAGACAAGACAAGACGAGATTAGTCACGTTTAGTCTGTGGTTCTCATAGTTCTCATTGTCGGCACACACACACCGATTAGTCATTGCATCAGTGTGTGCTGCTTCATAAGCAACTATGTGAATTATGTGACTAAACGTGACTAATCTCGTCTTGTCTTGACTAACCGGTGTACGCCCAGCCTTATTTAGCTGTTTATGAAGGCCTATGAGAATGACAATCACTTGATATAGTATAAAAGATCAACTGGAGTTTCCGTCACTAAGCTACTATGTATATAGAATAGGTGTACGATCAGAGTGGAGCGGCTTGCTGGGAAAGTCGAAATAGTGATCTAACTGCAGTCCCAAACTCTATCTCGAACGTCACTATCTCGACTTTCCCAGCAAGCCTCTCCACTTCGACCCTGTTTTCATTCTACCTACCTTGCCTGTGCTACACGTTTTGCACGTGTGTGCCAAAAGGACGTTTTTGAAGATCGTCCGATTTTTTTTGACGAAGGTTGGTAATTCGTAGAGAAAAAATGTGAAGTTAGTCATATTGTTAAAACTAATACCGGATGTAACTTTAAATTTTCTGTTCTAGACGCAATTACCAGACTTACGTTTTACCACTCACTAGAAACGTTTTTGTCAGAAAGTCCGATGTTCGAACAGCTGACCATTTGATTCAATGTTAGCATCATTGAATCAAATGGTCAGCTGTTCAGACAACGAACTTTCTGACAAAAAAGTTTCTAGTGAGTGGTCAAACCTAAGTTTAAACTAAAAATTGGTTTAACTGTCGTTGGAGAAACCGGCCCTGAGTCCCAATTGCACAATAGTTCTATGTTGACCCTGCATTAGAATTACAATTAATAAGTTAGTACCCATTTTAGGATAACTGATGTGTTGTGATTTGCAGCTGATAAGGTCTCAAATGCAGCGCGTGTGCAAGTGCCACGGCATGTCGGGCTCATGCAGTGTGCGAGCGTGCTGGCGTAAGCTGCCATCGTTCAGGGCGATCGGAGATGCGCTCAACAACAGGTTCGAAGGCGCTTCCTACGTCAAAGTGGTGGAGAAGAGAAGGCGGCGGGTGAAGAAGCTGAGGGCGGCCATACGTGATCTCAAACAACCAAATCGTACCGAGCTCGTCTTCATGGAGGAGTCTCCCGACTACTGTGAACGCAATGAAACGTAAGTTCATTTCAAGTACCTAATTGGTTTTTTGCACTATAAAAATTTTTTCTTAGAACTCATGGCTGAAGCCCAAGGCTTCCCTCATTCCAGCCTCGCCAAAAATATTGTTTCCCAAATATTATTGCAGCCCAATTTGAGAGTCTGTTCAATTCAATCAAAGTCTTGAATATTATACAATTTTTTTTTAAAGTTGCTTCTTTTCGGTTTTTTAAATATAGACTTCAATATCCTGCAAACCATTAACCACAATAATTCTCAGACTACACGTCTGAGAATAAATGTTGGCACAACCACCACCCGCACCTCTAGGTCTGCAAAATTTTCCCACCCCTACCATCTTATTCACATCCTGTATCATAAAATTCCACCTGCTCTACGCACTGTCCAATGTAGCATGCATTACATCGAAAAGAATCCTGATTTCATGGCTAGCCAATGAGAGACATCTAACAATTTGTAATGTCTTTCCACCTGCTCCACGCCACCTGTCCAATGTAGCATGCATTACATCGAAAGAATCCTGATTTCATGGCTAACCGAAGCTGGCTTGAGACATCAACAATTACTTGTAATGTCAACTTACACCACATATCGAATATTCCCTAAATCATTTTTCGATTATTACTACCACTATCTCAATTCTCTTTTTTTTCCCTCCCTCAATCTTACATTCCATGTTTTATTTTCAATCCTTCCCCTCCTTTCCTATCCTACTGTCTCCCTTTAATTTTGTTCTATTGTTTTTTTATCTCTGCCACTCCATATTATTTCTGAAAAATTGGCACTAGTACCAGAACTCGGTTCCCGCGCACAGGCAAGTTAGACCGATGGCATAGGAACTTCCTCTAACTCCACTTCTATGACTTTATTGCAGTTTGCTAAAATTATGAGTTGATTGTCTTTCAAGATTTCTATAAGTATTGTATGTGTTGTAAATCTATGTAATGTACTTATTGATGATATTTTTTATGTAGGTAAATTATAGGCTCAAGTACCTATTCTAATAATTTCATAATATTATTCATGGACCTGCTAATCTAAACTGAACTTTGTGTGATAATTTATGAATATTCATTTTGTATGACATGTATTTTTGATAAGATAAATGATTGAAATGAATGTTAATTATGATGCAGGCTGGGCGTGCTGGGTACACGAGGCCGCCTGTGCAACAGAAGGCAACTTCGGCCTGGACGGGTGTCGGCTGCTGTGCTGCGGCCGCGGCTGCCAGACACGCGTCAGGAAGGTCGAGGAGAAGTGCAAGTGTCGCTTCGTCTGGTGCTGCAACGTCGTCTGCGAGACAGGCGTCGTTACAAGCGCGAGGAACACGTCTGCAACTGATCAAGCACTCTTCTTCATTACATGTGTTCATTTCTTGTAAATAAGACAACTATTGTGCAACATTTCAGTCGCGTAAATTATTAGCATTATTTAATTTATTCAACTAGTATTATTAGATCACTATGACATTCTACTTATAAGAGAGTTTCCGTTGATACGTTATTATTACGGCTGTATCATAAATATAGTCTTCACTTTCGTTCCGACATAAGCAGTGAGACGTTTGTGTCTTTGTAATTGCCTAAGAAAGTGTCAGGTACATTATTAAAACTTAATATCAATAAAGGTAACAAAAAAAGCAACAATCATTATTCATAATGTTTGACTAGGATGTAGTCAAAAATATCACTGTATTCAGTAGAGAAACTCACAAACATGTTTCGGCATCATTGTTCTATCTTCAGTGTACGGTGGTTTCAGTACACTGAAGATGGCACAATGATGCCGAAACATGTATTAATTCTCTACTATAAATATAGTGATATCAGCACGACTACATCCCAGTGGTTTCATTATGTATTATAAATATGATAACATCTCACCAAACACTGTGTCAGAAGTTAAACAAGGGTACTCAATTGCCAAGTATATAATAGCTATAGTGCTTTTCATCCTTCAGAAGACCCCTGGCCATTGATTCGTAATCCAATCAAAAGGCCCGGCAATATTGTCATAGTGTGTTCCATAATCTGGCACGCACCGTGTATTATAATGGGGACCGGAATATTTTTTTCAAATAGAATGATTCAGACATTTTTTCTCGCATTTGTTCATCACTATCATGTGATGATGAGCGTAGGTACTGGCAACGCTGCAGATTTGCTAACTCAGAAAATGGTGGTGGACTGTCTATGTGCTCAGGGGTCTTTAAGGCTGAATGAAAATCATTATAGTCTAGCTAGTATTTCCACCAATTTCCATTAAGACAGGGGAAAGTTTAGCCTACTGTCTACGGCGTCTTTTATAGAGCCTTAGTACAGTCTAAATGGGAAAGAGGCAGGGAAGTACTGGCTGCCAGTAACTTCCCTCTCTACGTTTCCTGTCTATAAGCCGCTATGGGTTAAGTGATGTGGAAAGGTATCTACTTAACAGGTTATATTAACTACCGTGCTACAGCTGCATTCGGATTGTCGTTCTTGATTGGGTTGACAAATCCAGATTGTCACATAACTGAAAATTCGAGGCTACACTCTTCAGTAATTCAAATGAATGTGAGTTGTCCTGAATGTGTTTCAATGCAGAACGCTGCTCTGTGAAAATTTCGTGCACAGAAACATCCAACCTCTGCACCACAATTCGTCGTAGGTAACACACCTTGAAACTCTCTCTTGATAATCAACCTGAGGCTGATTCTCATAAAAGACTGTGTACTGTACTCAACAGGATAAAATTAATTAAAATCTGTACTCAGACTCTTAAAGGTTCTTCTTCTAGTCTGCACTCAAGTTTTCTTTTTGAAGTAGTTGCAGAATAGCTTATATATGCTTGAAAAGTCTCAACAAGGCTGTATAAATGCACCGTGGTATTATAGATAAAGGCGGTATGTGTCACGGGCATACTTCTAGAAAATCTTTTGAAGTCACTGACTTCATACATATTTGATATGATAAGACAAAATAAAAATGAATAAAGTTGCCAATAGGTGTTTATGTTTAAATAGTGATAATGAGTTCCAGACTACTTCACTAATAGTAGATTACTCATTGTAAGTTTTGAAGAACAAAGGCCAATAAAAATATTTTATTCTGGTCACTTTCATCCATAAAAGCTTCATCTAGTCCAAGCTGACAAGGCTAAATCAAGCAGACTGGCTGGAACCATACACACACCATAATGTCTATCGTGTTCTTCTAAATAATGCTGTTTGCTTTGTGAGTCGATTGAGGATTGAAACAAATTTGAAAAGTAGACAATGGGTTTCAATTGAATATTCATAGTATTATGGTAGACAGCATAACACTGTCTTGAACCATCAGCTTTTTCACATTTGCTTCAAACATTTCCCTGTTCAAACGACCCTATATCCTTGTACACGAAATAGTGTATTCAAGTCATAATACTGTTTAAGTCAGTCTCAAATTTTTATACATTAAATATGAATACACTCATCGCAAATGCAAAATAATCAACGAGAATAACTGAGTGTTAACATTAATGAGAATGTCAACGGAAACTCTGTCATAGAGTTTAAACATTAATATTTTGTATAATGTATGTGTATTATTGTTGTGGAGATATCTTATTCGTTTTACTTTCAAATTTTGTCGTTTTGTAAAATAAATACTGTAAACAAGTTGCATTATTGTCTATTGATTTTCATCAACTTCTCTGTTGAATTAGCATGAATTTGTTTTGTTTACACAAAACTTGCAAACACTCCTTATTCAAATCAACTTTTTATTCAACATAAAAGTATGATTCCTGTTCAAGTAAAAATTATAGTAGTAGAATATAATTATCTTGAATCATAATCAATCAATTTGACCTCTAATCGTTAGTATAAAACCCTAACTATACTAAGAGTATGGCATCCCTAGTCTAATTGCTTCCATTTGATTTAATCCCCCGGTATACGCCCCAATGTCAGCATCCTAGTATATAATACGGGTCTAAGACAATTCTGTTGGCGAGGTGACATTTTAGGCTAGGCGTACTCCCGTTACTCAAGACAAGACAAGACGAGTTTAGTCACAGTAATCCACATAGTTGCTTATGAAGCCGCACACACCGATGCAATGACTAATCGGTGTGTGTTGCTTCATAAGTAACTATGTGAAGTACTGTGACTAAACGTGACTAGTCTTGTCTTGACTAACCGGTGTACGCCTAGCCTTAGGTCGGCATTTTGTTAGCGTTAGCGAGGTAAATGCTATAGACGAAAATTTGAATCGCAGGATTTGAAGATTCAAAGGTGGAACACAAACAAAAGCTCATAAACATTGTAATTTTACTTGTAATTTATTCGGTAACATATGTTCATAAAATATAGGCTACATATATATAAATTCACAAAAATAATTTCCAGATTTCAACATTTTAATTTGGTTTTCAAATACAACTAGCTCAATTAGATAAAAATACATGATTTGAATACTTGTGGTATATATATATATATACCGGGTGTCCCACGAAGAGGTTTAAATGTTTGATTTTATATTACGTGCCCATTCATGCACCGAACTTTTTTAAACTTCACACAGTTTACAAAGTGGGTTCTAAAAATATACTGGAAGCCCCTCAGCTCCATTTGTAGAAACAAAATGGCGGCTTATTGAAAAACGATACTTCGAAAACATTAAAGAAGGTTTCTGGTTTTATAAAATATGTTATTGTTACATTCTTAGGCAATATGACTTAAACTAGAACATACCAATGTCTGAAGTCCAAAATTAGTCAAACTGTAACCCATCCACAGCAAAACACTGATAACAGCGCTTAACAAATGATTCGTAAGGTCTTACAAAGAAACTCCGCGGTATCCGGAGTTCCTCTTCTATTGATCGTTTTAGTTCCTCATCATATTGAAGATATAGATATAAACTTGTTTTTCAAGTAACCCCATAAAAAAAGTTACAAACAGTTAAATCTTGTGATCAGGGTGGCTAATTCGGACTTATTGTTTTGTTTTTCATTTCTTATTCTAAAAAAATAGATGACAATAAAAAATAAGTAAAACCAAAACCACATTTTTAATGTTTTGAAGTATCTCAATATCTTTTAAAAGGTCTTGAATAATATTTTTATATTCTACTTGGTGTAAAGTCTGGCATGTTCTGCGCCCGTAAATACGATGTAAAACAAAGTTTAAACCTCTTCGTGGGACACCCGGTACTATTAAATACTGTTGATTACACTTTGGTATAACTTTTGAAATTGAATACCGTAATTTATTTCATTCGAACTAAAACTAGACAAATTACAGTCATTTGTTATTAATAGGTATCTGAACTAATGACAATCAGTTAAATAATAATGAATCACGGCCATGGGCGCCCATACACGGTGGTGGGGGAGGGGTGCCGTGGCCCCCCTAGCTTTTTGGGAATGAAAAAATGTAGGAAAAAGTCTTGTTGCCAAAAACAAATGGAATAATTTAGTCATATTTAAATATAAATTGGGAACAAAAACATATTGTAAATTATAATAATTTTATTATTGCAGGTCAATAAAAGGTGTGGTGTATCTGAATCACAAACAGCAATCTGTGTGAAATGTTTGAGTTGATTTAACGTTTTCAATATGTAAAAAAATGTCTTAAAAATCGTAAAAACAACTATTCTAGCTCCATTTCTTAAAATTTTCCGGGGGAGGGCCCCGGACCCCCCGTTTCCTTCGGGATGTTCCATACCCCCAAAACCCCGAAAGGTCACGTCTAGCCCACCCCTACAAATTTTTGTATGGGCGCCCATGCAAGTATTCTTCTACGGTAACTTTAATTCACTGTCTTATTAAAAGACATTGAAATTGCACGTTTGATTTGTACGCTTCAATTATGAAGATTTCACTTGATTATGAAGATTTACAGTAAAGGAGTGGGAGGTAAAGTTTTTAATTTCAAAGTAAAGTATGGTCAATTTTTCTGTGATGCCGACATGAGCTCTAGGGCTTGTGTGTAAATCAAACATTTTCTAAAATATAAAATAAAAGTAGCACTTTGAACAGTGTACCATATCGGGATCGGGTCCTTGGATAGATACATCGTTGTATCGGTTTATTTACATTCTATTATCAAGTATACTTCACTAAAGCTTCGATTTTTAAATTGTACTACTAGCAAGAAAGAATACTTGAAATTCAATTAAAAAAATCAGAACTGAATTACTTGTTCAATAATTCCATTTAAACAATATTTTCAGCATTAACTCAGGTTAGACAACTAAATACTAACGCAAAACCCAATTTACTAGATTAACTATGCGAATTGTGAAATATAACAATTAGAATACTAATTATTGCTCATATACAAATATTTCAAGTTTTTTTTCTCACTATAATAATATACTTTCCCAAATAAGTACCGTATTCCTTTACTGGAGCGGAATTTCTGGTCCAGTCTACATTGAAGAAAAGAGAATCATGACGCACCTCCTACACTTGTGGTTCAAGTGGAAGAGGGGCTTTTATGACTCAATTACGCTTTCAGCCCTTTTGTATTGCACAAGTAAAAAATAAAGTCATTTACTTATCTAACTTCATCAACTTTACTTATTTACTTTTACCTTAAACTTGACCATACCAGAGCCAAGGTGGGAATGTGATATCGCTGTTCTTCTAGACCAGACAAAATTCCGCTTCCAATGCAGGTAAGGAAGGCCTTATAAGACTGATAAATTTAACCTGAAATGATTGTCTAATTAGTCAGATAAGATGAGTGGCTATTACCTGCTACTCACGTTATCCGAGAATCATTATCTTCAATACACATATTGTCCTTCAAGTCATCGCTTGAAGGCCAAGGACCTCTCAAGTTATGTCATAATCACTTCCCGGAGGTTCGGAAACCACCTTAAACTTTTCACTTAGTTTGAAACTAATATGAGCATCATTCTCACCAAAAAAGGTTGTATATAATTATATAGGCCTAAAGAGTTTAAAATTCATAGAGAGATGATAATGAAAATGACAAATTATTTAGTTCATATTCCAGTAATTTGCATTCACTGTCATATTAGTTTGAATGAGCTTCAAAATTTTGAATAATTACTTCCAGTAGCTGGAAGTGCCGTTTCTGGACCAACTCCGTCTCAAGCCGGTTTTATTATGGGGTGGGGCATCTACTCACGAATTTTCAACTCCCTAACCCAAAGAGAAAGATAAACAGACTCATCATTGCAATACTAAACAAGAGAAAGTTTAGTTAGAGGCGTCTCTACTCTGCAGGACTAAATAATTCTAGAATCCTCTGGAATTCTAGAAATTTAGAGCTGTGATCAAGTAATCTGGAAAATCCTATTCAACAGGGAACCATGCCTCTGAAACGATTCAAATTTTTGGCTACATATGTTTGATAACAAAAATACTATAGTCTGTGCAAACCTTAGATTGCAGTGTTACGTTTATGGGGCGCAGTGTTGCCGGATTGCACATTAGCCAGCAAAGCCAATTCGGAGGAGTGTTCAAAAAGTATTCAAGACTTGACATTCTATACAGTCAGCTCCAATGACTGCTCGAGTTTATCAAACCATGACACTAAAAAGAACTGAATGTTGAAATGCTTTCTCAATTAATTCTGTCTCAGGGTGTGCTAATTTTTTCTCATTTATGTAGTTTTGACAGAATAAGAAATGTAAACAAAATAAGAGAAAGAGCGGAAAGAGAGCGAATAGCTGTTGAGTAAGGAGTAATAAGCAAATAAGCAAAACATGGCAACAGCGCTTCCATATCCCCATAACAAATAGCATTACCATTTAAACGCTTACTGAATTCTCAGGTTTGCACAGACTAGTACTGAGAAAGTGAATAAGCTGGTACAATTTTGTGTTACTTCATGTTCAATGGTATTCCATACTTGGGGGAGTTCAAGCCACCCAACTTAAAGTCTGATGCTGCTTATTACGTGTAAACATTCAGTGAATCTTTGCTAATAGCCTTCAATCAGAACAAAACGTTGGTTGCATACTCTCCTCAAGAGAATAATTTTGTGATTCAACAATCTACACAGCATTATGTGGTAGATATAAAAAAAGATATACAAGAAACTCCAATATTATCTTCTACAACCAAACAAAAGGAGGAAATGATATATTTTAAAAGGAAAGGGAAGGACAATACAACTCCAAAAAAGCAAGTTGTGGAATCAGCTGGGAAGGTTATGGCGACGGTCATCTGGGATTCAAAGGGGATATTGTATGGGGACTATCAACCATGTGGGACTGTTTTGGGACCTAACCTAACCTAAACCATGTGCGACTGTGATAGCAGCTGAATGGTATTGTGAGGTGTTATTGTTCCACAAGGATGCTCATCCACACTCTGCTTGTCAAACTCTAGACCTGCTTGAAGAGATTTGATGGGATGTTTTCGGACACCCACCAGTACTCCCCTGATCTTGCTCCAAGCGACTTTCATCTGTTTCCACAGCTGAAAAACCACCTTGGGGAAGATGCTTTGCAAACAAAGAAAATCTCAAAGAAGAAGTTCAGACATGGCTAACCAGTTTGAGGGCAGAATGGCATGATGCTGGATTAAAAAAAACTCTTACCACAATACCAGAAATATATTGAAACTGAAGGAAATTATGTAGAAAAATAACTAATATATGTAGTTCCACAAATATAACCTTTTTAACAAATTCTGGGCATTATCATTACATTTGTTTTTAATAGTGTAACTTACTTTTGAGACAACACTCGTAGGAACATCACAAATGTTTGTTTGAAGAAAATATTCATAGTTGTTTATGGAATCACTGTTGCAAAAGTGAATTACGTAGTCCACGAACTGCAATCATCTCCAACTGGCTTTCATGGATGTGATCAAAGAGGATTACACACACACACACCTAAAAATAAGTTTATTGAAGAATGGATAAAAATACGTGAATTTATAGAACAATGTCCAAAACATGAAAGCCATTATTCCTGCAGACTGTCCAAATAAAATATTTCTATCAAGCCACTTAAATATTAAGATAATGTTTGATGAATTTATTAAAATGAAGACACAGAATGAGAACACAAAAAAGCATAAAAGCATGTTATGATACAGAATTCAACGTGTTTGTAAGAGTAATTTGAACACTGGTGCTCTTCCAGCAGAGAAGAGAGGAGGAGATCGTCATAGTGAAAAATTTGAAATTATAAAAAACTATGAAGGATTTCATTTTGAAATTGAATTGTATTGAGAAACATTATTGTAGGGGAAAAGCCAGGGTAGGGAATATGTATCTGGTGATCTCAACGTGAACAAAATTTGAGGCACTATAATGAATCTGTTGATGCATCACTCAAAGTGAAATGTTCTTACTTTCGCAATTTCTTCAACATGAACTTTAATATTGGTTTTGGTGCTCCATCTACAGATGCTTGTTCTCTGTGCATATCACTCAGAGAAAAATAAAAATGGTGGATTCAGAGAGTGAAAAGTCAAGCACATGACTGATTTGAGGATTCATAAGCTGAGAGCTTCTGCTTTTACAATAGGTTGAAGGAAAACGAAAATGATGGCTTGAAAATGTCATTCGACTGCCAAAAAAATCGTGTACTGCCTAAAGTACCAGCCCAATCAGCCTATTACTCTCGGCAACTCTACTCCTATAACTTCACAATATGCATGGCGTCTCCAAAAGATCATCAAGATAAAACCAACACATTCCTGTATGTTTGGAAGGAGACTGATGCTCTAAGGGGTCTAACGAATTGCATCTGCTGTATTCCACAGACTGTGCAATACAGTTTTCTTGGACACTATAACCCCTTCAGACCCAGAGGTCATATTAATGACCATCACTTTTAAAGCCGATTATATCAAGTCGGCATTGGTTTTTTCACTTTTAAACTACGCGGTCACAATCCTCAGCTTGTCAACTACACTTTCCTACCATTACCTACCATCTAGCGGCAATTTTCTAAAGCTTCAGTCCTAACCTACAAAAGATGGACCAGCAACCGTCAACCAGTAGAGGTGAGTCCCCAATATTATTCAATTATACTCATAAAAAACTTTGTTTTATTGCAATTTCTCTATGTCAACATGATGAAAAATATTTGTTCATGTGATTTAGCATATAATTCAATCCAAATCACATTTGAAAATTTGTGAATTCTTGTTATAAAATCACTGGTCATAATTATGACCAATCCGATTCAAGTAACATGTTTTGGAGGCAACTAACCAAATAAATCTGACAATACAATATTACTCTAGGATCTGTATTTTTCTCTAAATAATTGAATCTTATTTATTTCAATATAAAATATTTAAAACTTTATTCAATTCTTTATTCAAGATTAATTATTATTCTAAAATAATCGACTTTCAACTTTTCTAGATAACATTATTTTTCCAATCTTCTCTGCTCTTGTAACCTACCTAGATGTAATTTTATGAATCTTGAACATGCATTTTGTTTTTGTTTTTAGGCTCTTCCAACCAATTTCATCTGGAGCGTGATGCTAATCGAATCCTTGACATCATTGAAGATGGAAATCTATCTGACTTGGAGGAATTTCTCAGTGATGGTGAAGATATGGATACAGAATTAGCAAATATTATCAACAGTGCAAATCGAATAGGATGTGATAAAGATAGCCCAGACATAGGTAGGCCTACTGAAGCTGCTGAGGTGAGTGAAACTGATAATTCTCAGACTGATATAACTACAGAACCTAATGTAACTCCTGAACCTGATATAACTCCTAAAAATAGAGTTAGATGGCGTAGAACACCATTTGTGCCACCAAACATTGAGTGGAACATCGAGGAAGAAGACTCTGATGAATCCTTATTACTGACACCTGCCCAGTATTTTTCAAAATACTTAAGTGAGGATATTTTTGAGGCATTTGCAGTCAATACGAATCTCTATGCACTTCAAAAAGATGTAGCTAACTTCAAGAACACAACTGCTGCAGAAGTGAAATCTCTATTTGGTCTACACATTTTTATAGGTTGTTTGAAATTCCCAAGAGTGGAATTATTTTGGAGTAGGGAATTGTGCATCACCATCTTTCCAGAAACTATGTCACGAGACAGATTTTTCAAACTTCGAAACAATTTACATATAGTGAATGAATTGGAAATCCCACAGAATAACACCGATCGTTTGTATAAAGTGAGACCACTATATGAAGCTATCAGAAATCGATGTTTAGAGCTAAGTGTAGAAGAAAGTATCTGTATCGATGAACAAATAGTACCATTTAGAGGACATTTGAACATAAAACAATACATAAAAGGCAAACCCAATCCATGGGGTGTAAAAATATTTGTTTTGTGTGGAAAATCAGGCTTAGCCTACGATTTTCTTATATACCAGGGAAAAAATACTGGATTGAATGAAGAAAATTTGAAAAAGTATGGCTTTGGAGCATCTGTTGTTCTACATTTGGCACAGCGAATCAGTTTGCCAGGCCACAAGCTGTTTTATGACAATTATTTTTCGTCTTTCCATCTTCTACAGCTGCTGAAATCAAAACAGGTATTTGCTGCAGGCACCATCAGGACAAACAGATTTCAAAACCCACCGCTACTCAGTGACAAAGATTTCAAAAAAAAGTCTCGGGGAACAAGTGATGAACTGGTGACAATGGAAGGTGATATTGTTTTGGTGAAGTGGTTAGACAACCGCACAGTTTCATTGGCCTCAAATTTTGTTGGGACTGGAGCTGCGGATGAGGTGAAGAGATGGGATGCATCTAAAAAACAGTACATAAATATATCTCGTCCAGAAATTGTGAAACTTTATAATCATGGAATGGGCGGGGTGGATCTTATGGACCAAATGATTGAACTCTATCGAATCTACATTCGTTCTAAAAAGTGGACACTTCGATTAATATTTCATGCAGTGGACTTTGCTCTCGTGAATAGCTGGATGGAGTACAGGCGAGATTGCCAACGGCTTCATATTCCACAAAAACAAATTCTTGATCTTCTGCATTTCAAGATGAGAGTGGGTCATTCTCTCATCAAAACAGGGGTTCCAGTATCAAAGGCTAAAAGAGGAAGGCCCAGCTCAACACCGGATGACGACCTGCCTCCAATCAGGAAGCCTCGAGGGAGAGAAGAAGTCCGCCCTATCCCAGATGTTCAGCATGACTTGGTTGACCATATGCCTCAACTGGATGGTAATCCAGATGGATTGCGCTGCAAGTATGCAAAGTGCCAAAAAAGGACTCATGTATTCTGTGACAAATGCAATATCCATCTTTGCTTCACGAAGGAACGTAATTGTTTTGCTAAGTTCCACAGAAATCAATAAGTATGTCACCTCTAATGAAAAAAAATTTTTTTTTACATTGTCATTCTTTTGAACTTTATTCATTCTTAGTCATTCTTTCATGATTTTATTGCTTGGTACTTTTTCAATTTTATATTATTTGTTCTGAATTATTCAATATTTAATAAATAATATTCATTAAATTTGATAATTTACAGATATTGTCATTAGTAAGAATTCATCCGTGAAACACAATTTGAAGTATTTGTACAAGTAATAAAACTTATACTACTGTTCATCTAAATTCAAAAAAATGGAAATGAAAAATCCAATTCTCAAATATTAGCGAGCATGAATTTTAGTAGGCTATAAGTGTTTGAGCATAATAATACTTCAATCATTACTTGATACACCAATTAATTCATTATAAGCTTTTTGAGTAGGCTACCAGTCCATGAACTAGTAAATTCTTATTTCGTAACATATACTTGTGACTTGACAAAAGTTATTATTTTTGTGACTACTGGCTCTGAATGGTCATAATTATGACCAGCACTAAAATAGGCCTAAAATTCAAAATAGGGCCCTGGGACTTGGTATACACTTCAAAGTACCTATTAATAGTCGATTATGAGAGAAAACTTTTGTAACATTCCAAAAAATTCAGGTCTTCAAAAGATCATCAAGATAAAACCAACACATTCCTGTATGTTTGGGAGGAGACTGATGCTCCTAAGGGGTCTAACGAAATTGCATCTGCTGTATTCCACAGACTGTGCAATACAGTTTTCTTTGACACTATAAGTACAATAAAACTGTTCTCCGATGGCTGTGGAGGCCAGAATAAAAATACTGTGATGGTTGCTATGATTTCTTACTGGCTGGTTCATAAAGCACCAAAAACGATAAAAGAAGTATGCTTGGATTTTCCAGTAGTTGGAAATTCGTACATTCCACCTGATCGCGTCTTTGGGCGGATTGAAAAGTTCTAAGAAAAAGATACAATCATTCTCCCAGATGAATATCTGGAAGTATTTGAGAATCGTGGAACAGTTTTCAAACATGGAGAAGACAGTAAAATCTTTGACCAGAAAACTGCCAAAGATAAAATTTTCCGACCACCTTCATCTTGGCATTTCAAATTCAATTTATCAAAACGAATTTACATCAAACGAAGTGGAACTGATAGGATTATTGTGCGGAGAACAACATTATAGGAATGATTTTGGGCAGTATACAACTGTTTGCAAGAAGGGTAAGAAAGTTAGTGGAATGATGTTGAGTGAGATTGATTCTTTGACAAATGTGGTGAAAAAAGAAAACTGAATGATGTGGACAAATTCTTGAAAAACATTTTGGTGATGATTGGCAGAGTATTGATAAATTAGAATGGTTCAAAAATGTTATTAATAATTTTTCAAGAGTCCCCGATCATGAAGATGAGGTGCTCTGCGAAATTCATGAGGAACATCAAACTTTATTGTAATCAAATTTTTATTGAAAGAATTTATTATTGACATTATAAAAACATTGTTTTTTACAAACAAGCTATTGTTCTTTGGACAAACGTTTTCTATTGTTTTATCATACTGACTGTGTGTTGATAAAAAGTATTTGAATGATCAACAATGACTTATTTCACTCACTTATAACACTATAATAATTAAGAGTCAAACACAAATTATTTTAGAATGATCATGAAGAATTTTCTCATAGAAAAGATTACTGTTCAAACTATCATGGTATATTTTTTGCCTTTAATGGCAGGCAGATTAATTTTCAAAACTGGCCATGTCCAATGCTCATTATCATAAGTCGCCATGTCCAACCTTTTTCTTTAAATATGAAATAATACAGAAAGAAATTTTTTTTAAAGTGTTGGAGATGAGCTTATCATACCCTGTTCAATAATATTAGAACAAGTTCTATGATGAAGAACAATTAGTTCAACAATAGCAAACTTTTTCTGATTGTCAAAAATTTGTTCATGGTGACATGACCAGTTTTGAAACTATATGTCTCATATACTACCGGGTGCGGCAGTCAATCCTGCATTTATAAATAGCGCGCAGGAGCGTAGGAGTGGTGGGGGCCGAGCAGCCAAGGTCACCATTGTGTTCTCCTATTCATAGCATTTCAGTAGACATGGAGCCGTGGACTAAGCAACAACGTTCGTTTGCCGTGAAAGCTTTTATCAAAGTGGTAGCTATGAAGCCGCTCGGCGTCGTTTCGAGCGCATTTTCAAATTAATCGCAATAGACCAGTGCCTTCGGTAAACTCAATCAAGTTGTAACTTTGAAAATATTGGTGAAACGACAAGGAAAAGAGGTGGCAGTGCGAGATCAGTGCGAACTCCAGAAAATATTGAACGCGTTCAAATTGCTGTGGGAAGAAGCCCTCGGAGATCAGCGCGTAGACAGAGTACGGCACTTGGAATTTCTGACAGAACCGTCAGAAGAATTTTGAGGTTAGATTTACATCACCATCCTTACAAAATTCAAGTGGTTAACGCTTTGAATGAGAATGACTTTGATGCTCGACTGCGTTTCTGTAACCATTTTTTGGAAATCATCCATTTCTGGATGAGTGACGAGGCGCATTTTCATTTATTGGGATATGTGAACAAACAGAACTATAGGTATTGGAGTGACCAGAACCCGCAACAATTACATCAAAAACCTCTCCATTCATCTAAGGTAACAGTTTGGTGCGCAATGTCCTCGTCGGGTATCATAGGCCCTTATTTTTTTGAAAACGAAAGAGAGCAATCTGTTACTGTGAATGCTGAGCGCTATTCGACAATGTTAAGGACATTCTTCATTCCTCAGCTTCGGCAACATGAAGTGAATGAAGAAACATTGTTTCAACAAGATGGAGCAACAAGTCACACAGCCCGCGTGAGCATGAATGTTCTTAACGGAGTTTTTCCAAACCGAGTGATTTCCCGCAATGGCCCGGTTCACCAGACCTCACTGCGTGTGATTTTTTCTTGTGGGGTTACCTAAAAAGTAAAGTATATGAAGAAAGACCTCATACTGTTGGTGAACTGAAGGCAAGAATCCGGCTAGAAATTGAGAGAATTCCTCAGCCTATGCTTCGTGATGTTATGAACAGCTTCCCAAATCGCCTGCGCGAATGCCGTACTCGGGAAGGCCGCCATCTTGCTGATGTTATTTTCAAACAGTGATTATTTTCAATGTTTCTTAAATGCTTTTTAATGTAGAAAAATATTTTATTATTTCTTTATATCAAAGAAATTAATATGTGAAATTGAGTGTGGAAAAATATCAGCATCTATTGACATATTTATTGGTCAAGACATTGTTATTGACAGAAAAAGTCTTGAAACGTTGGGAATAAACCAATCTGATTTTCCAAAACCAATCAGTACAATTATTTCTTGAGTGAAAAATGTACCTGCATTTCCTGCAATATCTTATTTATAAGAAGTTTTATACAAATATGATCAAATTTTTGATCTGTTTGTTTCATCTGTAATGTTTGTGGAGAAGGAACAGTTTTTTAAAATTCTAAATTGTGCAATTCAAATCCTAAAATATTTGATATTAATTGATAAAACATCCAATCATGTAATACATGATCAAGTCGAACTATGACTGTTTCCTGAGGTACATTGTAGCCAACCCCTATGAGGGGGAGATACTGCTAGAACACACAACAGAACCAGCTTGCACTAGAATGAAATTACTATACAAGGAGAACAATCACAGCTTCAACAAACCTTACAATATCAAATCTGTATAAACTGCGGGAAAACATTTTCTGTGAACAAGAAAAATTTCAGCATTGAAAGGAAGGTTGTGAATAGTGTCCTAAAAGGGTATAGAGCAGAGGAGTAAGAGCACAATTATAAGAGGAAATTTGTAAATGCTAGGACTCTCCAAGAAAAGAAATTAATATGTGAAATTGAGTGTGGAAAAATATCAGCATCTATTGACATATGTGGGCACTAGAAGCCAAGGGGTCAAAGTGACATTTTTGGTCAAATTCTGCTAAGTGCAGAAATAGGTAGTAAAAAATCGAATCTTTTGAGTGGAAAAGGAATCCAAGTGATTTTCTCAACAGGTGGTGCTATCTATCGGGGTGCCCCTGCACCAACTAATTGAAGTAGTTGATAGTTTGGAGCGCTAGGAGTCCAAGTGTCACTTGGATCCCTTGACCGCGAATATTAGCTAGTAGTGGAATAGCTTGCTTGTTGTTTCAAGTGCACCACGAGCGTCCTTCCGGAACAATATTGTAATTAAACTACTTATGTATACTGAAAGGCTTTGCTTCCAGTTTGATTTTTGTTATTTGTTACATATTTTTATTTCTTTAAAGTATTTAATTGAATAAGAGGAGAATTTTTAACGGGAGAAAGACAGTAGCCCTATCGTTTGAATATGAGTCTTCATGAAGGTGGATCTGATTCAGGTATGTTATTCTTCTCTCTTTACTACATTACTTTATATTTTGTTACAAGCTTTTATTATTCTTTTCCTAGCTATTTTCATTGCCTTCCAAGTATTGCTACCATATAAATACTATTGTTGAATTTACGGTTATATTGAATAAATAATCTGGCTAGTAGAGTCACTTATTTCTGATTAGGTAACTGGTTATTGATGAACTATCTGAGTATGTAGGCTATAGTTTATTTTTTCAGATGAGAAAGTATGCTCAGATTTCAAGGCTAACCCTTTTTCGTTTTTTTCAGATGGATCTTTGTTTGGAGATGATAGTGATAATGATCCAAATTACAATGCTGAGAGTGATGATGGAACTTCGAGTCATGGAAGTAGTCTGTCCTCAGAAGGTGAGATTCTTGTCCCGTTTGTGAAGTAAACCTACTTACAGTATTGGCATGTTTTACAAAAATAGAAAAGCATCAGAATATCTTCGATTCAAGTGAAGTTTTCTCCATAAATATAAATTTGGAAAATAGACTACTGATAGCAGGCTATAAGAAACAAAATCACATTTTACTCTTATCAATTCATTCAAATTTAGAAAGCTGATAGTTAACCTACTGCCCGTTTATTTTGCTGATGCACCTGGATTGATAGTGGAGGGAGGACAATCGAGCCTGGAGGCAACATCCTGAATCGAAAATGAAGAATTTAATATTGATGTTATGACAGATGATACTCATAACATGCAGCAGGAGGAGAGTGTGCTTCCGCGGAGCCAGATGCCACAGAAAAATGAATTGGCAGTACAGCAAATAATGTATTTCAAAATAAGAGATACTTTTGATGTCCCCTCTCATTAATTATTATCAATATAGGTGGAAGTATATTTTTGGAACTTTTACAGAAACAAAACATAATATCAGATTGTCATCTTTGTAATAATGTTAGTGTGGATCCTCATGACAAGGAAGGTCATGTGAGCCAGACAAGTTTTGTCTGAGGTGAGACTTCTCTGTCTGTACTGTATTATAAACAAACCTAATCTAACTTATCAAACATTACTCAACCCTACTTTGATATTTTTTTTTCAGATGACATGGAGCAACCAGAAGCTGAAACAGGACCAATAGAAGATTTGCCAGAGAATGCAGTACCTCCATCAAAGCAACCTGGAAGAAAACGAGTCAGGAGGGTGGAGCTCTGGAAGCGAGAAAAGACCAAGAAGCTAAGAAACTCAGGCAAGGCTTACAGAGACCGTAAATTAAACGATCATGCCGCCAAGAAGGTGAGAGAGTACAACCATAACTGTCGTTATAAGTGTAATGATAACATTCCAGAAGAGCAGAGGCAAATTATATTTGAATAATACTGGAATCTTGGTGATTGGGAACTGCAAACAGCCTTCATAAATGGGGCTTTACAGCTTATGCCTGTGAAGAGGAGGAAAGAAACAGCTGTAACTAGAAAAGACTTGTCAGTTGAGTATCACCTTGCTGGATACAGAGTTTGCAGAGAATTTTTTCTCAGAACTCTTGATGTTTCAAATAAGAGAGTGAGAAATATTGCTATAAAGAAAAAAGAAGTCCCTTCAGGCATAGCATTGCGAGACAAACGAGGAAGAGTGGAACCTGGAAACAAAATTTCAAAAGAAAGAGTAGCATTGATTGAAGATCATATTAGAAGCTTTCCAAAGTACTCAAGCCATTATAGCAGAGCACAAACCAACAGAAAATACTTGAATCCGCACTTGAACCTGACAATTATGTATAACCTGTATAAAGAATTCTGTGATGAAAGACAAATTGTGCCAGAAAAGGAGAGTTTCTATCGTAAAATTTTCAATACAAGGTTCAATTTAGGGTTCCATAGGCCACATACAGACACTTGTGTAACTTGTGACAGGCTCCAAATGCAAATCTCACATGGTACTGTAGAAGAAAAGGATTCAGCAAGAGTACTCAAAGAGCTGCACTTGAGAAAGGCTGAAGCTATAAAAGAATTGAAAGAAAGAAGTAGGAAAAACACATCAAAGCATACAGCATCAATATGCTTCGACCTGCAAAAAATGATGCCTACACCAGACGTGAAAAATTCAAAAGCTTATTACATGCGCCAACTCTGGACCTACAATTTGAATGTTCATGACCTCAAAGATGGCACTGGACATAATGTACATGTGGCATGAGGGCCAAGCAAACAGGGGCTGCCAAGAAATCACCAGCTGCCTCCTGAAATATATACAGCAATTAACCAGCTATGTTAAACATATTGAGGCATTTTGTGACAACTGTGGAGGCCAGAATAAGAGCCACTTGACTTCAAAGTTTTGGATGTATATAGTGAAAAATACTGGAATTGAGTCAGTCACTCAACATTTTTTTGTTCCTGGCCACTTTTATAATGAGTGTGATAGAGATTTTGGGCTGATTGAAATAAAAAAGAAGAAGAACAATCGTGACATGTATACTCCAGATGACTGGGTGAATTTAGTTGCCTCCTCAAATCGTAAGTTCATTGTGACTAAAATGAGGGATGAAGATTTTGTAGACATCAATGCCCTCAATGAGTATTTTCCTAAGAAGGTAAATGGGATAAGAAAAATGCAGATTCTTCAATTCAGAAAATCCAATCCATCTCTATTATTCTACAGGAGCTCAGCAGGAGACCTGGAACAGTACAATCAAATCCTATTGAGACCAAAAGATGCTGGACGACTTCCTTCTAAGCTGCCAACTCTTCAACCAGCAACTTCGAAGCCTACAATAAAACCAGAGAAAATGAGGAACCTGATCGATCTTCTACAGTTTGTGCCACCCATAGACCATGACTTTTATAAAAATTTGCAAACACAAGGTGCTCAGCCTCAAGTTATTCAGCAAGATGAAGCAGAATATGACGATGAAGATCAAGATGACAACATCTATGAATCAGACAATGAGTAACAAACATTTATTTTGTAATATTCCATTAATTTCCCATTAATTATTATTTCCTATAATACACTTAGAAGGCAAGGGGTCCAAGTCGATTATCTCGGAAACAAGCTTTTTGCACTTTGACCCCTTGGCTTCTAGTGTCCACATATTTATTGGTCAATACATAAAAGACATCCTTATTGACAGAAAAACTCTTGAAACTTTGGGTATAATCCAATCTGATTTTCCAAAACCAATCAGTACAATTATTTCTCAAGTAAAAAATGTACTTGAATTTCCTGCTATATCTTATTTATAAGCAGTTTTGTACAAATATGATCAATTTTTCATCTGTTTGTTTCATCTGTAATGTTTGTGAAAAAAGAACAGTTTTTAAAAATTCTAAATTGTGCAATTCAAACCCAAAAATATTTTATATTAATTAATAAAACATCCAATCAAGTAATACATGATCAAGTCAAACTATGACTGTTTCCTGAGGTACATTGTAGCCAACCCCTATGAGGGGGAGATACTGCTAGAACATACAACAGAACCAGGTTGCGCTAGAATGAAATTACTATACAAGGAGAACAATCACAGCTTCAACAGACCTTACAATATCAAATCTGTATAAACTGTGGGAAAACATTTTCTGTGGACAAGAACAATTTCACCATTGAAAGGAAGGGTGTGACTAGTGTCCTAGAAGGGTATAGAGCAGAGGAGTAAGAGCACAATTATAAGAGGAAATTTGTAAATGCTGGGCTCTCCAAGAAAAGAAATCAATATGTGAAATTGAGTGTGGAAAAATATCAGCATCTATTGACATATTTATTGGTCAAGACATTCTTATTGACAGAAAAACTCTTAAAACTTTGAGAATAATCCAATCTGATTTTCCAAAACCAATCAGTAAAATTATTTCTTGAGTGAAAAATGTACCTGCATTTCCTGCAATATCTTATTTATAAGCAGTTTTATACAAATATGATCAAATTTTTCATCTGTTTGTTTCATCTGTAATGTTTGTGGAGAAGGAACAGTTTTTTAAAATTCTAAATTGTGCAATTCAAATCCAAAAATATTTGATATTAATTAATAAAACATCCAATCATGTAATACATGATCAAGTCGAACTATGACTGTTTCCTGAGGTAACATATCAAGGAACATCTGTCGATATATGATTGTTAAAATAGCTGGTTAAGTGAACAAACAAGTTCGAAAAGCATATGTTGGCAGTGTTAAAATCGATGTTTAAAGATTTTTGTGGTTAAAGAATTTAACCTTATATTCTCTAAGGTGATTTGTGGAGGTCCGACAATAGCTATAAAACTGTAGCGGCCAGTTAAATACAGTAATATATAGTAAGAAAACCTATGTTTAATATAATTTCAGTTTATAATAATGTTGATTTGAAATGTTCAATTGTATGTGGACAATGCAGTGGACAGTCCTGTGAGAATCGACCAGACATTGTCATGGACACTTGATGTCAATGAACTTATGGATATTAATGTGGTGAATGCCAAGACTGAGAACAAGGAAATGGAATTTTATGAGTTGGGAAGGCCTCCCAAGAAGTTTAAGCAGAGTTGATATAAACGTAAAATATTAAAGTTGAAATAATGATTTACTATCACATAATTAACTCAATCATATGCATATTGCTTTTAAAATGGTTTGTTATTTCAGTTTGTTTATCATCCACACTTCTGAAACAGTCTTTACTGAAACAGTCAATAAAAACCTCACAAAGGTGTTCTCTCTTTCTTTATTTCAAAAGTAATAGTACAACATTGTAAAGTATTAGAACAATAAAAATTCCATTTTCAAATTATCAAATTATGTTGTAATTAAAACCCAGATAGCCCTGTAAGCCTTCCTGAAGGATGAAATCAAGCCTTTGCAAAACATGCCAGTATGTTAGTTACAATTTTTTCCACCAGATGGGAGTGGGTGCAATGTGTAGAGGGATACCTAGTCGTGTCCTTGGAACAGTTCATTCACCAGTTTCTAGTTAGCTGGCGTCAGTTGAACATGTGGAAGTTCCTGTAGTTCCAAGATGGACGATTTGACGAACATCGTATGAAATGAGTAAGTATAACTTTTTTTCAAATCAACTTTCGAATTTCAAATTCTAGTAATAAGTAGTCAAAGTATTGGTCTACAAGGATAAATGGGTGTTTATGACCCTAGATCAATTATAAATCTATAATTTCATGTTGATCTTCAGAATCCTTCTGGAAGGCTTTCAGGGCTATATGACATAAACATTTTCTGCTTGTTACAGGGAGCGCCTGACTTTGAATGAGTTGTTGGACATTCTTGCAACAGAAGATGAAGACCAAATACCAGCCAGTGGATTGGATATTGCTATTCTACATCCAGAAAATGATGTAACTGATGAAGATTCTGGAACAGAACATAACTCATCCATGGATAACCTCCCAGGCAGCCAACTAAGAGCTGAAGTGGTTGTGTTTGGAAGGGATAAAATCAGAACAATAAATCGGCCTACAACAGCTGGAAGAGAAAGAACACCATCACCACCACCAAATCCTCGAGTGAAGAAAAGGAAGAAGATAGTGAAATCATTCAAGTGGAGGAAACAAGAACTACATGAACTTGCAAATGAGTGGCCTCATATGATGTCATGTTCTGAGGAGAAAGGTAAACGAACACCTCTAGAGTATTTTTGTTTATTTTTTGATGAGCAGGTTATAGAACTTTTTGTTACATTCACCAATCAATATGCAGCGAAAAAAAATTTGCTTGGGAATTGTACTGAGAATGAAATATTAGTTTTCATTGCAATTCTTCTTCTCAGTGGATATGTGAATGTTCCTCGAAAAATAATGTATTGGCAATCAGATCAGGACAGTCATAATTCATTGGTCAGCAATGCAATTTCTCGTGATAGATTTCAGTTTATTATGTTGGATAGAAACTAAAATGACAACTTTATTGTGTGAACCCAAACGTAACAGAAAGAACTGATTTGGTCAAGAAACATATTAATATGTTTCCCAGATATATTAGTCACTATTCCAGACAGCAAGCACCAGATAGAAAATACTTGAATACTGACTTTAATTTAAAAAAAAAAAAATGTATGACTGTTATCAACTATTTTATGAGGAACAAGGACAGACGTATACATGTTTCAATCTAACATTTCATCGACCACATAGTGACACTTGCAATAATATTGTGATAGGTTCAAATCAGTTATTGAGCATGGAGAACATGAAGCCAAAACATGCTGCAACAATTGCTAAAGAGTTCATCTGCATAAGGCTGAAAACGCCAAAAACGAAATGTGTAAGGCAAAGAAAGAACTAGAAAAGGATCCTACCCATAGAGCTGTTTGTTTTCAACTTTGAACTGGCTTCTCTCAAAACTCACTTTTGTGCACTTATACCCCTTGGCATCTAAGTCATTCACATGTGAAAATAAAGTTAAAAATAAAATGAAGAATCATTGAAAGTATTAAATTCAATACCAAAGGGTAAATATTTCAAGACATCTATGGAAAAATCTTTCCATAATTTGTAATTCTGATAAGGCATTATGAAATAAAAACTTTCATCAATTAAATGAGATTTGACTTTTTCTATTGGATATCAAAAGTAAATAACTCACTTATTGAGCTATGTGCATTATGTACCTAATACATAATGTACCTGGGTGATGATAATAATTAAATATGAAGTGAACATGGTTCTAAGTTAGTTCCTCACCACCGGGAAGTGATTTTGAACAGATTATTAATGATCTATGTTGACAAGAATATTCAAGTTTTTCAATGCAATACACTGAGTAATCTTGAACTAATAATAGGATAAATAAGGCACTTATTTGAACATGCATTGGAATTCAAGTCCAAGAAAATAACGTACATAGTATTCTTACGTTCGATACTTAATTGAATGAGACGACTCGTAACGATAATAAGCTTCCTAGGTCTACTTCTTCCAAATTCAAGTCGCACTGTGAAACATTCAAATAACGAAGTGCCTTGCACTTACTTTTTATAGTTCTTAATCCATTAACAGATAGCTGGTTGACACCCTGTGAAAAAAGAACATTCATCAGTTAGCTTAGAAAAAGAAAAAATAGAAATTATCACCATGGCAAGAAAACGTTTAGTTGAATTCGACTTTAGAATATTATTTAAAACACAATGAATTCATTTGGATAATAAAGAATGGATTAAAATAATCAATTTTATTTGAATTTTCAGTTCTGCAGCTTGTTTATTTCAAATTCAAGTTATTAAAATTTATTATAACAATATTAACATTCGAACAGCTCATGAGAGGCAGATTACGTACAAATAATAGTTGGCAGCCAATTTTCATAGGGTAGCACTGAATTTGGAATTCGAGCTCTTTTGAGAAATTTGAAACATTTCAATAAAAATCCTGACAAATTAGCAACTTCTGCCAACGAGCCTCACTCATTGGGTGAACGAAAGGAAGAAAAGAACCATACATTTTCAATCAACTGGAAACAGTATACAGAATAGAATAATACGTTTCATTAATCAATCACTCAATAGATCGCTAATCTAAATCTAAAAAATGCTCCTTTAACCGTGGACCGCACTGGAAGTGGATAGTTGGTGGATGGTAGATCGTTGACACGGTTTACCAAGAAGGCCGTGATAATTTTCTACAAGTTCTATTATTAAGGATTTTGTATGAGCTGTATTAGATATAACATCTACCATCCAGGTAACCACCCCAGCAGTGCGGCCTGAGCTTCACAGTATGATATCACTTTCAAAAAACGCTTCGACAACGTATCAACGCAGTGACTCCAAAAAATCTGAAGGGTGTGAAATGCACCCTTATATACTCATCATCCCCCTCCAAATACTCGCTCCACGGTGTAATGAAGACAAGAAAGGCTCAAAGTATTTTTGATGGGCATGAAAATTAACATATGAAATGTATTTTTAATACATGAAATAACATAAGGTCCCTCTTTCATGGAACTTGAAAGTCCAGAAATACAGATGGAATGGCGATCTCACACTAAACAAGTAGATCAGCTTTAGTACTCTGTAGTAACTCATAGAAATATTTTTCAATTTATATTCAATATTTGAGGTAGCTAATTTTCAATTGTTTATTGTTCATTCGGTTTGTCCATCAACCTTTAAAGATGTAAAATCAATAATCTACTTCTTATTAGCTTTTTCTACTGTAAAGAGTTTACTCCGTGTAGCGCGAAGCGATGCTTTATTTCTTTGCTACAGTAAGATGAACTTACTGTAGCAAATTGGAATATTTGAATCCAATTGAAAATTTGAATCATTGGAATAGCAATTTTTTTTTATTTTTGTATTACTCAATAGATGCATACATCAATAATTTCAATGACAGTGCAATATCTAACTCATTCTTAGATTTTTGCGGTAAGACCTCTGTTGGAACTGATAGACAATATGTGTTTCCTAGTTTCATTTTTTTTATATAGGTTGCTGTACGAAACAAATTGTCTCTTGCTAGTATGCAGGCCTATGCTAATATGATAAATATGTCTGTACATAAAAAGTTAGACAAGAACAAATAAGTAAAAAAAAAACAGTATTCTATCTATTGACGGATGCCTTGTATTTCAATTTTGACAGAATAAACATGAATGTTTCCAAGATGCAGAAAGAAAAGTAAGTTATGAAGAGTTCATGAAATTATTGCCGTGTTTTACTCGAAATCATTATTATATGGAGAATTAAAATCGAATCTTCTGGAAACCTTGTAGCACTATTAGCTTCTAAGCTCTATCTATCTATGTGTCATTTAACAAACTGATAGTGAAACTTTATGCAAACAGATAGTGCCACAGGAAACTGTGTGAGGTTTTTACCAAAGTTTTCCTATTTGAAATGATTATTTCTAAAAAACAAATAGAGCCTGCAAAACTTCAATTTTTCTAAAAAAAACTTCTATTTGTTCTAAAAAAACAAATAGAGCCTGCAAAACTTCAATTTTTTATCTATCTTTTGGCGCAAACCGCATCAAAATCGGTCCACTCAATCTTCTCCACGAACTTTCCAAAGTTGGACACTGTGTGGACACAAAATTCTTTCTGAAATAGGCTATATTATAAGATTATAATATATATGTTGGACATAACCCAACTTTGGACGTTTAATCTGAGTTCGCCATTGCACCTATATTTCTGAACTTTTCCATTCTACGGAACATGCCTCTGATTAATAAAACATGATTGAAAATATAATGTGAGATTGAAAGTGCAATACCGGCACCTCAAAGTATGTAAAGTATCCAATTGAAGAAGCAATTAGATGAAGCAAGAGTCTTATAAGAGAACGTATTCTGAAAAGTTCGTCTAAATTACTTCGTTCTAGAATCTTCTTCCACTATGAAATTCTTTAATTAATATAATTTTATAATTATGTAGTATTCTTTCTCGAGATATTGAAAAATAGCTAGAAATCAATTTTCACCAATTTGCACGGTTATAATAACTGGTTGTAATGTGGTAGATCATTGTCAAGCCAGGTGTGTCTACAAAATGAACCAGTTATAAATTATTTTACTAGACATCTATTATCTTAATAATATGATTGAAAAATTCCAAACTTACTTTCAAGGACAGGCGCCTCAATCTGTGTAAATTCTGAATAGATTGTGTGAGTCCTTCATCAGATAAGTTTTTACATCCACTAAGGTCAAGCACTTCAATGCTTGGGTTGTTCTTTGACAGCATTCTAAGTCCGTCATCTGTAATCTGAAAAAAACTTTATATTAGAGTAAGAATGCTTGCGTTGGAAAATTGATTGTACTCAATCATACAAAAGCCTTGCAAAAGAAGAAAAAGTTATTGTAAATGCAATATGGAATTGGAAATTTACTATTTTCGATGAATTTTCACTAACTTATCCAACATCCACATAATGATTTAGTAATAATAATTCCGTGTAACCTTGCTGGCTCAGGACTGGTGTCAGGTCACTCTAGATCAGTTAAGGGTCTCTGACGTGACCTAACGACTGTTTTTAGGCAGCCGGGACCGACGGCTTAGCGTGTCCTCTAAATTAATAACAAAACTTATTATTATAATATAAATTATACTTAATTTACTTATGATTTAATATACTAATTTCGATGAATCAAATGGAAAGGACAAAGACGTGTCCCATTGATTGTCCCTGATAAAAGGGGTCCAACAAAATGTAGTCTTTTAAAATTTATAAATCCATTTCTTTCAACAAAGTTAGATTTCTGAAAATTGGTATTGTTGATTGAATCATTGTCTTGAGCGAAAACAATTCCACAGGCCGCTTTTCTCATTGGATGGGACTGATGGAACCAAATGAGTTTTCAGCACTTTCAGCTTTACAATCACCTGAAATTCAAATTTGTTAGAGTTTTAATGCATTTTCTACAGTAGTACAGGCCTATAGGCCTACATTTTCTATAGTATACATCTTTTGAACACCTTGATATGAATCGAAACGCAGAGATTTTATTTTGACTCTGTCAAATTCGTTTTCAACACATAGGGTGATAGCTTTTATTGATCAGAGTTTGCTCAAGTTTTGGACTTATCGACAAAACAAAGATTCGTTTGAACGACTTTATATGGAGAATTGTTTTGAATAAAAAATAAACAGGCACAAAACAAAATATCAAAGATTTAATTTCACATATCACGAGTTACAAAAAGAGAATTAATTTATTAGATATCTTCTTTTTTAATTGACAATTTCCTTACTCTGTAAGAGATTATGATCAATAACAAGAAAATCAGATTGAGAAGAGCAAACTCCATTGAAGATTGTTCACTTTATCTAATGAATAATCGTAGATCAAATTCTAATTGACATTTTTGTAAAGCCAATGCAAAAAAAATAAAAAAAAAACTACGGCTGAGTGTTACCAATTGAGGAGCCCTAACCTTCGCAAGTTAAAATTTAAATGAGAACTTACCTTTTCGCAATAAGATAGATCCAAGTCTCTCAGCTCCAAGAACCGAATTCCATATTTCAAAGTGATGTCAGTTATATTATAACAATAACTCAACCCCAAGGTTTTTAAACCTGAAACGTTAAAGGCACACTTGAAAAAGTACAAAAAAAAAATTGTTTATGTCCCAATCATAAATAATAATTGAGATTTATAGAAATCGATCCCCTGAAATATAATTTTCATTATCAATGTTTTGTTTGTCAATGGCTCAACAGCCTTATGTGGGCTTAGGCCTACCAGCTGGTTGCCAGTTTCACATCCACTTGACTGAATCAGCAGAGGTGAATGATCATTAACCAGAAAAGATGTAACGTGAGGTTAGCACATTGACATATCAACCATAAGCTAGTCTTCGCAACCCAGTGATGGGAACAAAGCACTGCTGGATAACATTGTGTTGAGCAGCTATATAGTGCAATGCAACAATTTAATATGCCTCCAAATATAAATCACAATATCATTATCATCGAGAGATGGTTAATAAAAGATGTTTTTTGTAAAATTGTATGCAAGGTCCCTGATAATCATTATCTCATTACAAATTACTGTGCAGCAATGAATACAAAATATTTTTCTTACTATCATTTGTTGGGTGATGAAAATATTTCATTTAGAATTATTGTGATAAGTCTCGTTCCTGGCTCACAGGCACTTGAAGCATTGAAGAACGGACTCTTCAATGCTGTAGCCATATTCATACAGTATAGTTAGAATTGTTGAGTTTTTGAAAAAGGATGAATATTCCCATATTTGAGAGAGACTAAATCCATAAATTTAAGAAATTGATATTTTTTACTATTCATTTTTGCCGTGGTGATGCTCACATAAGCTCTTAGCTTATGCGTGGGTAATGGGAAGGATAATGATGAGAGATGAGTGGACCTAGAGCTTAAAAGGTGGGTTCCGAACCACCGGGAAGCAATTTCAATTCTCATGAATGAATGACATTCAGTGGACTGACTTTCAGGCCTCAAATGAAAGTGGTCACCCATACAATGGGAGTAACACCAGTCGCCACAGTGAAGTTGGTACAGTGGAGCCTGCAATTCTGCTTAATTATTCGATGAAGAGTTCGATTCCCATTCAGCTTGATAGATTTACTAAAAATCTCAATTCATAAACTAAATCCAAACTTTCAGTAAAAATATCGACTTTGATTATAATTATAATCACTTATTAAGCTAGTTTGTTTTGTAGGAGAAGTTGAGAGTAATTGGAATTTGCGAGAGCTGTTAAATCAAGCTGACTGTACTTTTCAACATTGAATGTTACTGTTTATAAAGTAACTGCTTGTGAGAGATGGAACAGGATTTTGGATAACTGAATTAAGAGAAACTCACCTTTCAGGTTGGCCAGTGAACAATTCCGAGTGAGAGCATTATATTGTCCATAATCCTGAGTGATTGAAGAGCACAAATGAGTTTGGACTTCATCTTCATTTTTCACGGTTGAAGATATCACATTTTTTGGATCTACAGTTTCATTTTCATCAATTCCACACAACCCATAGTCAGATATTTTTCGACATCCGCGAAGTTTCAAGTGCTGCAGACGACGAAGATTTCCGAATATAGCATGCAGAGATAAATTCGAAACGGCGTTTAAACAAAGTCCAAGATCCAGATAGACAAGATTAGATAGATGAGCGCTCAAATTGATCAGTATTGTGTCATTGAAATTCAAAGATCTTAAATCAAGAAATTTTATTGTGTTGCTTGCCGGTGAACAAATAGCTTCAACTATTCCAGAAGAACTGCCTTCTGAACATGACATCATAATAAGTTTGTTGAGTTTTGTCAATTTAGACAAAGAGCCAACTCCCATGTTGGTGATGCCAGAGCAACCTGAGAAGTTCAGCTCTCTTAATTTTTGAAGACTATCACTTATTGCAATTAATGCCTTATCAGTCAAGCGGACACAACCACCGATATCAAGTACCATCAAGTTCTTTTGAGAATTCACTAGATCTATTATGCTGCCATTAGTCAACTCAGAGCAGCCATGTAAACAAATTTCAGTTAAATTTAAACCATTAAGTGAAGCAATTTTCCTCAAACCGGAGTCGTCCAATTTCGTCAAACTAAAATCAAGTTTTTTCAAAGAGCTAGAAGCCTTTCGTAGATAAAACAAGATGAAAGTGAATGTTAATACACTGTCAGACCCCGATCCTAAATTGTCTTTGTTATAATACCTTCTATATACAGCTTCATGGAAATTTATATAACAACCAATAAGAGACAAACTATTTAAATTAGGCATAGATATGACAAGCCGATTGAACAGTGTATCACTCAAATAATGCTGTTCGTTCACCAGCAACTTCCTGACATTGTGCAGAGCTTCACTGACTATGATCAGATCATCAGGTTTTGAAAAAATAGTGCCACTCATGAATAAATCCCTGCATTCATCTAATTCCAAATTCTCTAAGCTTTCCATATAAGAGAAGAAACACGTGACATAGTTCAACGAGATCGAACATTTCCTCAAGCTGAGTGACTTGATGAAAGGAGCGAATTTCCTCCAGAATATATCCGATTTACTATTTATTTCAATATTGATACACTTCAAATTTAAAAATATTCGCTCACTTTTCAAAAAAACATTCAATGGAGAGTTTTCTGGAGATAAGACACAGTCTTCAAATACGATTTGTTCTTCCTCCAAGTATTTGCGATCCAAACAAAGACGATTGAAATAGGTTGAAGTCTCACTTAATGATTTTCTGTCTCTGTATGGCAAATATTCAAGCAATCCGATAAAAACCTGCAAAAAAAGAAACATTGATTGAAAAAATCTATGAAAAATACAGAGAATATCTCGTAACTCTGAGAACAGTTTTGTAACCTTACTTGAGTAATTCTAGATGAACCAGTCTGTGCTTTAGGGTAGCCTACTCAAGATTCAATTCAATTATTATTTCATATGAAATCATCTCTAAAGACACACAGTTACACAATCAGTGGAAAGGAGAGGCATAAAGATACGGTTAAAAGTATAAGATTATCCAATGCCAATCTAGTACTAGTCACGCCTCAGTCAAATTAGGTTGGGGCATTATCTATCTATATTCATAAAAGGCTAAATCTGATCACGGAAATCACGCTGCAGCCCAAATTACTTGACCTACAGACTTGAAATTTTGCATAAATATTCTTCATACCTACTAGATGCGCACTAAGGAAGGATTTCAAGATCTTTTGTCTCTAAGGATCACAAAGGATCATCAGAGGATCGATCCCACAGAAATCTAAGAAGAAGAACTGGAATCACACGTCATATAAGGTTTATAATTATTACAATAATACCATATGTTTAAAGTATGATCTTGGATGAAAAAACATGGATATATGGATACCCATTAATGCTAAATTTTTACCTGTGAATAACGTTCGAATATAACAGATGTTCTTTATACCATAATGGTATAAATAATGAAATGGGAGAGGTGTTTCATAATACCATAAGTTCAAAGTATGATATTGGATGAAGAACATAGAGATACGGATACCCAATCCATCAAAAATGTATCCCAAATTTTCTATCAATTACCTCATTGAATTTTACTTGGACCTAAATATCGTTAGCCTCAACGGGATTTCTGAGATCACGGGTGACCTGCTAGTAATAATAATAAATTTCTTATGTTATATAATGATAATACATTTATAAGTTAAGCCCCATTCAACTCTGACTGGGGCATTACAATGATAATAATAATGGATTATGTTAAGAAACTCGTCTGCACCTGGCCTCTAAGTGCTGCCTCGACGGGCATCGTAAAGAATGCTCTGAATGCATTATTACTAGTAAGAAAGACTGAAGTTAAGTTTACTGGCCCACGTTATTCTGATCATAATAACATGCTGACTCGATTGCAACCGGAAATTTGACTCCAGCAAGGTGGGCCAGTAAACTTGAGTTACACCGTAAGACACTATTAACACTTGGAAACTTCAAATCGCAAAGCAACTCATCGCTCAGCAACTCAGTATGATTTCAAATGAAGACGCTCCGACTAGGCGATTCCAGAATCACAAACTCGATCGCAGCGAAACTGAGTTGCTCTGCAATCCAACATGCTGATTTTTGAGTGATCGATTTGCATCATTGCCAAGCAATTGTAGGTTATGTTGACAGTCTTTTCGTACAGATAGGCCTAAGTGAGGTTACGTGATATTCTAACCAAAAAAACTGGAAGGCTAAGGCCACACTACTACGTGCTACGCTTGGTGCTAAGAGCCAAGTAACTCGCATAGTATAAAATTATGTATCGTATGGTATATAATATACTATGCGAGTTGTAACTCTTAGCACCAAGCCATAGTAGTGGCCTTATCCGAACATTTATTAGGATTATTTGCTTAAAAATTAGAATTTCATAGCTTTTGTTACTTCAACGTATAAAATATCGATAAGTTCTAAAACTCTCAAAATATTCAATATTTGAGAATAATGTGATAGTAGTCGATTGGCAACTGCCAACTAGAGTCCCAAGTGTGAGCCTCTACTCACACTAGAAACTCAAATCGTGTCGCTCGGCCACTAGAATACAAAACATTTGTTTTCAAATGATGACGTTCAGACAAAGCGGTTGCAGGATCGTCTGAGCGTCATCATTTGAAAACACATGATTGGTTATTTCAGTCGCCGAGCGACGCGATTTGAGTTTCCTAGTGTGAGTAGAGCCGTCAATCAACAATCAACTGAAGTTCCGGACTTTCCGAAACTCGGCAACTCTTTTCGTACGATTTCAGTTTCCAGGTGTGAGTAGTATCACAGACAACATATAGAGTATAGTCAGTATAGTTAGTCTATGGTAGTATATATAAAATTAGATAACTTTGAAACTGAACGTTTAACGGCATAACCTAAAAATTTCAAAATATAGTAGCGAAAAAACAATTTGCCCTTGTGTGGCGTTTCCACGCAAAATGGTCTAGAAAAAGAAGAATGATCAGTATGAAACAATTTAAAGAAGTATAATAATATGATGAAGTTAGCAGTAACTTGAAAATTACAAACAAGAACCACAATAATGTTAATACCTCAGGTGGAAGTGTCTGCATCGTGATCTTGGTGTTTCATTCAGAGTAATACAAGTTTTCATTTCCAATCCATATTAATTGAAATTCAACACATCCTGACAAAGAATAGGCCAACATAATGAATGGAATATTATGTGGTCTTTAAATTAACACAAAAATTTTGAACCCATACTTCTCGAACTCGTGACGCTCAACGCTGCTCTCCACCACCACCAGCAGCACATGAGCACGCAGCACGATCAGTCAGCATGGTGAGGAGGGAGGAAAGGAAAATGACATGCGTGATGCAAACCACTGAGCTAAATTATCCATCTGGAGGTAGCACTGATTGAAAAAGCTGGGTTCCACCTATTTTTTTTCTAAAGGTGGTCTTCGTTGGGATTTAGTGAGACCAGCCAAGATGGCGGACAAATTCGCAGTAATATCTCATATTGTTCAATTCGATGTTATCAATTTGATTTGATAACGGCCTTCGAATTGCCCAGGTGCCTGAACCAGCGTTGCCAGATGCAATTTATGAAAATCCCAACAATTTATAGTGGGGATTTCTAAAGTGCATCTGGCAACGCTTAGCATACTGTTCTTGAGAAAAAAATTTCAATCCTCACTGTATTGCCAACTTCAATTTTTTTGTACTACATACTGTATTAGAAAAAAAATTCATCCTCACTTTATTACCAACCTAACGAAATTAGACAGAGCACTAATCCTGCTAGCAGCCCTAGCTTGTGCTACCTCCAGATGGATATGCGATATTGTGCTACCTCAGTGGATGCGACATCCGAAGACTTGAATTCTGATCAGCTGATCAGGATAGGATTGTCGGCTGGTTGTTGTTGTTGCTGATTGAGATAGATCCAACTTTCTTTTGAAAGATCCAACTTTCTCTCTGAATTATTAACGTTTTGAATGTGAGTTTCATGAAAAATACTTTTTCCGTTTAAAATCGATATTAGTAAAAATAACTGTGCACGATTTATTTGTATTTGATATTTTTGGATAGAAATTTTTTTAGGTTATTGATGCAAGTTGGATGTCAATATTGGTACTCGACTGGAAAAGTAGAATAATATTATATTATATACTGTAGTTCCTTCCCGTTTAAGCTTTTATGTTACATAAAAATTAATGTGTATAATGCTTGTTACTAAAAATTATTTATTTAACCTTCTAAGGCCCAGTGTACTTTAAAAGGACAATATTTTGTACTCTGGTAAGACCCAAGATTGATTTACCCCTTTATGTAATTAAAACCCAACGTACTTTTAAAAGGACAAAATTTTCTACTCAAGTAAAACCCAGAACAATTTTTTCCAATCCCAGTTATTTATAACTCCATAGAGAAACATAAGATACAAAAAAATGTTTCTATTCGCTTAATGGATTTTTAGCTGTCCTTTTAAAAGTACACTGGGTCTTGAATAGTTGAGAGATGGATCATTGATCTATACTATGTCCTTTAAGGGTACGCGCAGACAGAGAGCGGTCAGGCGTTCCGAGTTCCGCGTTCATTGTAATACCTACTAACTAACGTGACAGCGAACACTACCAGCGGTCAGACCAGTGTGCTCTGTCACATTAGTTAGTAGGTATCACAAAAACGGAACTCGGACCGCTCTCTGTCTGCGCGTATAAAAAGGACATCAGGCTTTAACTTGGTAAACTGAAAAAAAATGCTTGGGTTTCAATTGAGTTTGAAATTATGTTCTTCTAAGAGGACAACAGGTCATAGCTTTTAAATATAATTTTGGGTTTTAGGAGGTTAAGAAGAAAACATTTCTGCTATATTTTATAATGTAGCTACCGTACTGTTTTTTTCTGTATTAATATTTTTCTTCCAATTTTCAGGAACATTTTATAAGAGGAGAAAATAATGCACTCCTGAAAATTTCTCTGCCATCGATTTTCAAGTCGTTCATAATCTTCGGATGAAACCTGGATAAATATTTAACATGCGGACTAGAAGTTCGGTGAGTAATAGAACTTATTTTTGCCCCAAGGGTCAACTGCAATAATAAAAATTACGTTAATTTATAAGCATCCTCATGATTCCAGGTTTCTGGAAGATGTTATTCTATCAATGAATGACATCCATGACAATGGATGGTTGACATCCAGGTAAAACAAACTCATCTAACTTTGAAAAGCATCGATTTAAACCTCCTGGATGTCATCTCGTTTCCATTCATTTCAATGTGTTTTGTTAGACCTACTGGATGTCGACATCGACCACCTCCGTAATACGTTTGCGCCTTGAAATTTTATTCTTACAAAGTTGAAGTTGTCAAGATTAATGAGCTTGAATTTCCCACGTACGTAAAATGAAAAGGGCTACTTACAGTAAGAAACTCATTGATTAGAGTAAATAGAGGTTTTAGAGTCTAATTTTTTATGCTTTACTTTGACAGCTTCTCACGGTTAAAGAACTACCTATCTTACTTTTCTTAGATTAGAACTAACTTATTCCACTTTATAGTGTTGACTTCTTTTAACGTATCATTACAGTACATTGTTTTATTTTCAGGCACGGAAAATTCAGAGTGACCTCTTGGAGAAAAACGTTGTAGAAGGAGATGTTTGTTCAATCTGTTATACTGGAGTTGACAAGGAGTTTGGATTTGCATACAAAGAATCTATATTGTGTCGGATATGCTACGATAATCAAGTGCGGTTGAATTCCTCAAAAAATGAACAATTAAATGACCCAGGTAAGTTTTATTGGTTCTCATCATTCTTGAAAGTACATTAGAAATATAAATTTATTACGACGTGATTAACTTTTTTATTTTGTATAATTGAAATTAGCAATTGGTTGTTCCGTTCGAATATGAATTTCACCCCATATAGTGGGGCGAAGTTGATCAGCCATATAATACAGTGTAAAATCGACTTCACTCCACATATGAGGTGATTTCGATCAATTATTATCAATTTAATTTTTCTTTGGAATTTTTTCCAGCATCCATAGGGGGATTAATTTCAATTTTAGTAAATAAAGTTCAAAGAGAATTATATCCTTCATAGATATATATTTTTTCCTAGTTTTAGTGTTCATTGTAAGGGTGGAAAGTTTATTTGAAAAAGTCTGGTGTGATCAACTTCACTCATACTGATCGACTACGCCCCGGGTCCCGGTACTATCTTGGCTTATTCCTTCCTTCCCCAATCCTATCTTGTTTCCCTGGCAGATAAAATAACACTCCTTACAAGCAGGTATAAGAAAAAGGTATTGAAGGTGATGCATGAGTTTGCGCGGATGACGAAGGTGAAAGTCATGAAGGATTTCAAGTTCACCTGGTACCGAGACCCCTGGACAGAGCAGGCAGGGTAGTTGCCTACAAGGTTTACTGTTTCCTGAGGCAACTCCCGGTGATAATGACGCTCTCGTCCAATGAGGCATTCACGCCGCCTACCTTGCCTTAATGAAGCAATGGGAGACTACACTACCGACGGAGGTTGATAAAAAAACTCTACTCAAACTATTTAACATACGGTTATATTGTATCAACGGCTCAACTAGGCTACTGTATTATAATTGGTAAAACATAATTATGATTCAACATGACTTTTTAAAAAGTTTTGAAGCCTTTTATTCTATTGGGATGCAACATTTTGATTGTGTACATGAAGCTCTATTATTATATTGGGATGAACATTTTCATTGTGTATTATGTCTTTAAACATAATTAGAGTGTTGTGTTTCTACTTGAGTTATAACCTGTGCTGAAAAACGTTGTTTTAATTTTCAGGAAGATGGATGGACATTTCATCAGTCAGACAACTTGTTGACAGTTTCAAGTTTCGACCTGTTCTGCATATATTAATTCTAGCCACCTGTGTTGGTTGTTATTTGATCGGCTACACAATTCTCGCACATTTAAAGAAGGACTCATTAAATATCAGGTGCAAAGATGTGGAGACGATACTTACTGATGTGCTAATTTTAAGAACAGAGTTTTCCAAGCAGTATGACGAGATTTGGTTCGATTTTGCCGCTGGAATTGACAGTGTAGTGAACTCGAATCCGGCCAGACCGACGACGTTTCTGTTGTTACATGAAGATGGCGCTGAACCAATTGCTAGCTCTCTGACTGAGCGCATTGCCTCACTAGCAGCCAACTGCATGGATGGAAAAGTGTTGCAACTGGAAGCTGAGCAACTCGGTCGGGAACTGATATCAGACAGTGGCCGGCTGTTAACTGAATATAGAGACAAGATTCACGCGTCCAAAGTGGTTTTAATTGATAACTTTCATCGCTTACCAGCGGCACTCGCTAAACAATTACACCATTTATGTGATTTTCATCAACCGGTCATAGGTCGAGTTGTTTACCTGTTTTTGATGCGAGTTGACTACCTGCCAACCGAAATGAACAAGACTGCAGCTGCCGAGAAAGCTCTGTACGAGTTGTGGTCCCCACAACTACACAGCTATCTACTTGATCCGCTTATCACTAGGATTACTGGCAATGTTATAAGAGTTTCAAGATAATATTTAGTCAGTGAGCCTTCCCCGGCTTTTAATTTTGTTTAAATAGTTAAAATCAAACTAATTTCGGGAAGGTAGATAATTTTTGGATTAGTAGAGGTGATATTGTGCTAGTTACTCATATTGAGTAAAAATACCAGAAATTGCTACAGCCACATATTCATCAACATATTGAGATACCGTACCGCTCCAGTTGTTTTACTGGTAGTCTCTAATTTATAATGGTGTAACAACTGAAACCGGTATCTCGATTTGTCAATAATTATGTTACTGTGAAAATTTCTAGTATTTTTTTCATAAGAAAAAAATCCTACTTGAAAGAATTTCAACAGCCCAAGTTTAAAGAAATCTTCTAACTTTAATAACAGCTACCAATCTATCATATTCAAGCATGGAAACACGAACAAGAGCCCTGCTTCATTGTTGACTCGACACACGCCAGGGCACATCTTCTCAATCTCAAGCACTAGTGATTTCTTAGGATAGCCTTTAAAAACCACTGTAGTGATCTAACTATCAACAGTTATAGAACATCCTCTACACATCAACTATCTGCTACGTTATAAAATACTACTTGAATTATAATAAATAATGTGAATATGACAATAAATAATACACAACCATAGAAAACCATTAATTATTTTATTTATCATATAATAGGTTTCTTATGCAACATACTGTACATATTACATCAAAAGTGATTCAAGTTATGAACAAAACTTGCCATGTTAACAGTCTTATGCAGTATCATGGTAATGCAAACAAAACAAGACATCATTATCACATTCATAAGATTCTAATTTCCAATCACAAGAGATTATAATTTATGTTATTTACAATATTGATTTCTAACTTGTTTGACACCAAGGTAGAATGAATCAAATTATCGAGCTCACATTTTGTGTTTTAAACCTCCGATAATCCTTTTTTCTTGTCAATTTCTTTCAATAGTTGACTAAAAATGTTAACAGTTGAATGTCAACTATTCTATAAATAGTTGACTATTTAGTTCTCTAGTAACAATATTGATACATTCTGCTTTCAAGTGACTTCTTGAACCTGCAGGCCTTTATGCTTGTTAATCATAAAGGCCTATCATCACATTAATACAGGGAAAACAAGTGAAATGAAAACCGAATTCATTATAAGGCACAAAATTGAGTTGGTTAGACAAAATGAAAATAGCAGTAGGTTAATTTCATTTGAAATTAATTTGAGTTAGAAAAATAAAAGTTATATTCAGAAGTAAATTAGGCTAAGTTATTGCCAAAAGTTCAGAAGTTGCAGATGATAGGCTGACTGCTTGAAAATAAACTTAGGGCCTGTGAAGTCATACAAATATAGCATCATTATGAGATTTTAATTCACGTCATACACCAAATTGTTGTTTTGGAAAGGGAACTACTGTAGTAAAAAGAGCGCTATAAGCTTTCTAAGAAAATTATTGGGAAAAAAATTAACCAACAGATACCGAAACCTTAAATAGGCCTAGGTTATAGCTTGAAATCAATTACATGAATGCCAGTACTGTAAAATGAAGGAAACCACAAGGAAAAATGAATCCCATTTAATAAATCACTTCGAAGCTTCACGGTAGATTTTGTTTTACAATGCTGTCAATTAAGAACAATGGTATGTCCATTGTTTCATCTTCCAGTAAGACAATATCATATTTTGAAAGATATTGAGGTAGAAACAAAGTGAGCTGAAACAGAAAAAAATATTTTATCAAGTTGACTAGATTTTAAAATCATTAAATTTGGATATTTTTAACATCAAGTAACCTCAAGTGTAAGGATTTTGCAAGGTAATTCTATAAACATTTTTAGAATCATGTTTAAAACGTGTTCTGGGGTAATTGGTACCACTTTATTCTTTGATAGAAAGAATTTACCGTCTCCAATTATCAAGATTCTAAACGGCCGGGAAGTAACCATTTAAAACATAATATTAAGGATGAGCGCTACTGGTCACCAGCAGCCAGAACTAAGTTCCCAAGTTGACTCTGAGTTCTAGTTCTAATTGATGGTCAATCCAAAAGCATACCTCCAAAATAATAATGCTCTTGCAAGAAAAATATTAAGCTAATTATATTCTTTGAAACAACTCATTAGACTGAAAAATATTGAAAAACTGAAAAAGAATCATTAGAATTAAAAGCAAAAAAATCATTCAAACTCTATTGAAGGAGTAATAGTTAAATAAAATAATCGAAGGAGAATTCAATGTTAACGGCATAAAATTATGCTGATCCCAATAAAATTGCAAGAAAGATGACTTTGAAAAAAAATGTTACAGATAAATGAATAATTATTTAGATTTTTCTATCCTTTTTAAGAATATAATGGACGTTTCTGATCGTTTCTCAGCATTATCAGGTTTTGGTAACAACTTTGAAATTTGGAAAACTTTGGTAACAACAAAATTTGAAATTATAATTTCAATTATGTTAATTTTTACTGCTAATTGCATAGGATTAAAATGAGAAATATTTACAAATGAGTTAAGCACAGTGGGTGGGGTCTGAATTGAAAATAAGAGAGCAAGCAGATCAAAAAGCGAGACGACAGATCAAATTCACTTATGTTAATCATAACAACATATTATTATCTATGTTTTCCGTGAAGTCTTTAACTACACGGGCTCCGTTCTTTTCATTAAATAATTTTCCAATTTTATCAACTTTCAAGGAATAAAATTTTTAAACTTTTTAAATTTTGAATTTTTTTTTCATAGAATAATAGGCCTACTCATATAATGTGCGCGTACAATCAATCGATTGAGTTCATACATCTGAGTGGATACTACTTCTAGGACAAGGAGCCGAGGTGCTATACAGAAAGCAGTGATAGTGGTTGCTCTTTCAGGAAACGTTACGCCACTTACTGTGGTTTCCATGTTTCTTCTATTTGAATAGAATCAAACTTTGCAATTGAGTGACTGTGAACTATAATGTACTTTACTTATCTTACATCTTTGGAAGAGAGAAATCCTATTTTTAATATAACTCCTGCGTTTTCAACGCCTTCAGCCATGTCTGCATCTCCAAGAGAATCGCCCATTAGAATAACATTTTTTCTGTACTTCACGTCCTGCAATTACATTATTAAGAGAAATCAAATTGATAGTTCAAAGTTACACATATTGTAGGTTCATTGAAATTATTGTGGGATTATTGAAATTACATTTAGGCTAGAGATCTATATCTCAAGCATATCTAGTATCTACTTACACCTAGTAAGTACCTATTTACTTTTGATTGTAAACGCCATAATACATATTGGAAATGACTGATTCGTCAATAGTGAATATTTGAGAAGAAACCAAATTTTTGTTTGTCAAAGATGGAAATAAAAGTCGAAAAGTTACCAATATAGTCGACAATTGATAAAGGACTATTCCCACATATATTAGTACAGTCTCTATATGAGTCTGCCTCTATGATAGACGTCGGGCGCAGGAATATAATAAGCCTCAATGCTTTAGCAAATTAGACGACGTCGCCCGAAGCAGAGTTAGGAAGTGCCCATATACATTATAGAAGCACAACAAAGTAGAGGCTTAGGGATAGATATGATTTGTAACTTTGGATCTGTTTTTTTTTTAGGAATCGAATAGGAACAAACCTCATTACACTATATTGCTTTTCATCCTTAAAGACTCCTGAGCGCAGAGACAGTTCCCCACCACTTTCCGAGCTAGAAAATCACACGCCTGCAGCGTTGCCAATACTAACTTACCTATGATAAGTTAGTTATAGAACTGATGTGCCAGACGAATTTCTGTTTATCTCTTCTAATTATGAATCATCCAATTTAACACACGTAATAGCAGAATGATAATTCGGTCTAATACGCATGCGTGCCAAGCACACAATATGACAACATTGCCGGACATTCCAATTGGATTAAGCAACAAGCTGGTCAAGGGTTTTCAAGGATGAAAAGCATTATAATACTTAGTAAGTGATAATACTTTATAGTAAGATTATCTTTTGGTTAATATTTCAAGAATGAGAAAAATTCCTTCTCCTACAGTACTAACCTAGAAAGCTATTCTTACACTGATTACATTGCGCAAATTCTTCTTTCCTGTTCAAGTGCGGAAAAGTTGCTCTATAACGATATTTTACTGTTGTAGTGCGAAATGCAACCGAATTGAGCATATGAATCCAGTTCTAGTGTCTTGATCTTCCTCTCTTACAAATAACTATTTTTTAACATTAAGCACAGATAATAAATACAGAAGGTGGTATAAATTACATATTAAATTATGGATAGTAAGTATTTCTACATTTGTGCTTAAAGTCAAAATTCCTTAAAGATGCCAAGTTCCAGTAACAATCTAAATAAATCAAACTACTATTTACCTTGAAGTACGCTGTTCCCTCAATCGCATGCTCATTTTTGTTGAATATGTGTATCATAGGACCCTTGAAACCATCTACAACATCACCATTGAATTTCAGGAAGTTAGATACAATATGAACATTTGCATAATCGAATGAATGCAGTTTCACTGCACATTGGATAACATCTCCAATTCCTGCTGAAAATATCAATGTGGGAATTCCGGCTTGGTTCAAGATTTTCAACATTCGATCACAATCCTCCCTGGAACATTGGAATGATCAATAATAGTTGGGCCTATACTGTAAGTAGGCTACTAGTTAAAATACACATTATAAATATTATTATGGTTAAACTACATTTATAACTAGGATCTTCAAAACAAAAATTCCGTGTTCAATAAATACAGTAGCATAATATAAAATTAATAATTGATCAATCTACGTACCTATGCATAACTTCAAATTAGCGTAGGAAAACACACTTCGATCTTTACTGATTTATATAGATTAGAAATAATAACTGACTGTATTGAAATACTGTGAAATAACTGTTGATTAAAATTATTGAATTAATAGATGAGTTTGAAATATGACATTTATACGTGATATGAGTAAGGCCTCAGAGGCCTACTTCCCAAAATATAATTTTAATGAGAACGATTCCAGGAAACAATTATTTTGTTTTCGATGGAAATAATACCAGTACGTAGTAGAGACAAATCTAATCTTGCGAACTAAACCAATATCCAAAATGTTATGAGGGGATTTCCTTCGAAGAGGCTCAAAAATTATTTAGAAATCAATGAAGTTTTTGAAAGTTTTCAATTGCTTGGTAAGCCAATAGAATGAAAAATTATACGTACCGACCTGAAAGGCATATTAGCTGATTTAACAGCAGCTTCAAAGTTGGCATAATCCAGTACCAGTCCTTTCAGGCATTCTTCAGAAGCTTCCCACCACTCTACCATTAGAGGAATCTTTTCTTCCACAGTAAATTTTGGATCAACTTCTATCGGAAGATATTTTTTTACCAACTTCCCAGTCTCAATTTTAACGCTTTCAGGAAAATTTGGGTGGTGTTCCAGGATACCTAGAATGTAAGGTTTCATAATTTTATGTTTTGAAACAAAAAACTAAATGCTTATAATAGTCCTACTATAATATTCTAATATGTAGGAAGATTGATGATCAACCATTCTTGATATAAATATTGTGTTCGAATAGTTCTGTGTGACACTTTATTTTCAATAATTGTCTAAAATCACAATAAGAATGCTTGGAAACCGTAATTTTTCATATAAAATATGAACATTTATATAATTTACATTTAATTAGATCAATGGGCTAGAATCTTTAAAATTTTCATTTTCGTAAATTCTTCATGAAGTTGAGAGAAAATGTTCAGTTTCTTGATTTCTAGTTCATGCTCCGTTTGAACAAGTCATTGTAACATACTAAAATTATTTAACTGAATGATTTAATGAAAATAACGAGTTTACCCCGTGCAGCACAAAGCGCCGCTTCCTTGATAAGTACTGTATCGTTTGGGAATACATTATCATTGCAACAGACTTGTATCAATGTGAGTTTCCTCTAGATTTTACATGAAATCTTGCAGAGGTGGAAGCACAGTAGAAAGGAATGCGCCAAAAGTTTTTTAATATAATAGATTGTTTATGAAAATATAAACAGAAATTAGGGTAGAGCGCTAGCCTACTGTCAAAACTGAATAAAGAACTTTGAACTGTGTTTTTTTACAAAACTTGATTGTATGTTGTTCTTTTCTTATTATGCTATCTGATTTATGATAATTGATAACAGCCTTCATTTCTACAGTCTTCATTGATTCCAGTTGAATATGTTAAAATAAGCATGGGAATAATTTTTATCATGATCATAAATACCAAAGGATGTTTCGGAGTAACTCTTGGTCATTGTTCTGTCGAAATCCGTGATGAATTGAAGATTGTCTTTCCCTTCTAGAACGAGCTGTTTTATTTTTTTGATGACACCATCCAAGTCATTACAGCGAACTTTAGGGCTGTCGAGGATAGAGAACTAGAAAAAATGCATTAAATTTGAAAATAAGGATTTTGCATTTAATTGAAAACATCAATTGGCTAGATACAATTTTTAATGTAACAGCCTAATTTTACTTTTCCCCATAAATTCTCGCAATGGAAGGGAGACCTCAAAAAGCAAGAAATAATTATTGTTGGTGAGAAGGTAAAAATGTTGATAACAGTTGAAATTCATGACCAGTAAAAGCTGAAAAAATTATAATTTAGGAGGATCGGTAGTAATATAAGTTAGTTCGTATATTTCTATTGATTTGAGGATAAACATTATATCTTATCATAATTTGAGTATGGAAATTCCCATCTATTAGCCCAAATTATTTCTATTATTTTTATATGAGACAAAGTGTCAAGTCCATATTTAGCAATCACATTCCAAGTGACATGAAGACCCTCTTGTATTTTTGTTAATTATATTGGGTAGAATTATTAAATATATTCCTTCGAATCTCTCTTTTTTCTTAGATACATTAAGGACCGGTTCATGAGCTCGGGATTTAGCCAAGTCCTAGACTAAAACGGGTGGCTATCGTAGCATCGACAAACGTTTGTCTCGACAGGTTAGTGGGTTAGCAGCATAGAGAGCCCTTAGTACATAGTGTCGAGGCTAACGCTTGTCGATGCTACGGTGGCCACCCGTTTTAGTCTAGGACTTGGCTAAATCCCGAGCTCATGAACCGGCCCTAAGTGTTGTAGGGTTCCGTTCAAAATAGTCATTCTCAACAAGACGAGTTCGAGCCCGAACATCTTCAGTAAATGTGAACAGGCCGCGTCTTTGTCACTGACTGGCAAGAGATACCCTTTTCTTTCATATTTTTATTTGTCATCAATTTTCACTGCTGTAAAAACTTCTCCCTTTCTAGCAAGAATGGATCTTTCATCGTGAGAATTCATGGCACATAATGAAATTATGCTGTTGAATGATACACCTTCGAAGTGTGTTGTGAGTGGTTTGCAGAACAAGGATAATTTCATTCTATTTTGAAGTCTCAATAATTGTACACAGAGGAATGTACAAATTACATCATTGTGAAATGTGGATCTATAATAATTGTTGTGAAATGAGTAGGCCTGGAATGAAATTAAAAATCTCTGAATACAATGGGTTTAAAATAGAACTTACTGATCTGATACAATCGAGGCATAAGAAATTAGGCCTATGCATAATATTGCACACTCTATTATAAGTGAACCGCAAATATCCATAATTCAGAATCATTTATTAACAGAATCATGTGTATCATAATGTAGAAATTCAAACTGATATCAAGCTTGCTCTCAATGAAGGTGAATATTTAGGCTTTCATATGACACTTCACTATTAGTTTCCTCAACCTTGAATAAAGAGATATTGAAATGATCTGATGAGCATAAAAATAAATTCAAACAGTAATTGAGTGTGTGTGCGAGAGAGAGAGAGAGAAAGCTGAAGAAATAGTAGACTATAATTCGACTATGAGTTGATTTAAATAAAGGTAGATGAAACCGAGTGATATCCATTCATTAGTCATGGAATTAGTTTTTATCTTACTTTGATCAATGAAGAACGGTTCCAATTGATTTAATTACAGAAATGAATTCAATTTTTCTATTCATGACTTTTAGAGATATGATTATCTATATATGTCTATGAGGTGACGGCAAATGGTACGTTTCATTCTGATATAGATGTCAAGCGCTTAAAAAAGTGAGTCATGTCAGTGAACTACTACAACTAAAACCCTGAACTACACATTCAAACCATTTTGAAATATTGTGAAAACTCTACCGACCCTTCAAACCAAGATGATGCTTCTCTCTAGATCAATTTTCTTTAGGTAGTAGCACTTTCTACTCTATGGCTCAAGATCAGTCAGTGGAAATCCAATAAATTATAAAGTGTGTAGGCTATGTATATAATATTATTGTGTGTGTATAGTTATAAAACATTATCCTCTATTAAATTTTCTTGACCCGTACCCAACTTACCTGTAGTTTATTTTCTGTCTCCATAATTTTCTTCTTTTATTTATGAATGTATCGCTGTAAGCTTATCTCACATGAAAGCTGAAAAAACCACAAAAAATTAAAAGTTCCATAGAAATATTTACCGTAATTTGTTGTTCAATATCAAGAAAATATTATGCGTAATTGTAAATGTAATATTATAAGATCATTTTACACCGCTACCAAGCTAAGCTACATCCTTTTAAAAATAATAGTCTTGATTGCTTAGCAGTTGTATCCAAGGAGGGATACAGATACAGTGTTGTGTTTGGCGGAAGCCTGGCTTAGTGAGGAGAAAAATAAATATGTAAAAATTGAGAACTACAGTAGGCTTTGCTACAAATTATTACAGAAGAAATAAAGCAGGGGGTGGTTTGCTATACCCACGTGTCAAGTGAGTGTTTCATATCTCAAGTATAATGATGGGAATTGAAAATTTAAATAGAGTAATAATAATCATCAACATTTTGATGTGACGCAAGACTCTTTTTTAAGGACTTGGTGACATACGGTTGTGGTTTGCTTTACTTCACTTCACTAGCAAAGAGTTACTTTGATTCACTTCACTTTACTAGCAATAGAATCTTCCTTCAAGTGAAGTGAAGTAAATCAAAGTAGCTCTTTGCTAGTGAAGTGAAGTAAAGCAAACAAGAATCGTATGTGACCAGGCCCTTAGCATTATCTGAATTTTCTGCATGCGCAGAACGAGAAGACCTAAAACTAACTAAAACGTAACTGAGACCTAACTGATAATATTGGGAATAGAACTTTACAGTGTCACTGTTACGAAATAGTGATCCTATCTCAAAACATTTATTACATTGGAATTTTATTAGAGTAATCAAGTACAATGTCATTATTCATAAACATTAGCCGGTGCATGCAAACAGGACAATGTTTGAGGTTAAGCGTTGAGTGTAATATTATTGAAACAAAATAATTAGCACTGATTTTCTTTACCTTCAAGATAGATTTGTATAAGATGATATTTCAGCTCCAAATGCATACAGAAATGTCTGACAACAAATTTTTATAAGAAAATAAAGGATAAAATAACAAAAGCTTAGGATCAAAATTTTGTTGACTTTGCGTATGTCACGTATGTGTGTCTGTGTGTACTGTGTACGCGTTTGCGCTTCCATGTTCACAAGTAGACTACTCATTGCCATTAGTCGTATTGAAATTAATTATTTATGTAATAATTAATAAGGAACACCAAAGTCTAAACTTTACAGAATATACTTCACATATTTTTCCCCCAATTCAATTCAACCACATTGAACCGGCTTACAACTTACCAGGTTTAAAACATCAGGTATGAGTGTGAACCGTGTTCTAATCAACAGCAAACAGCTGATTTGATTTTGTCAACGTCAAGTGACGTTGACGTTGTCTGTTCTGTTGACTCGTTGCTGTCGTTTGAGCTTTTGTTAGGTTATATTGAGTAGTGAAGTTCAAAACAAAAATTTTCCTTACAAATTTTACATTCTCTAGTTTTTGCTTGTTTCTTTAGATTCCTAAGCAACCAAATAACAGGTAAATTCTATTTTATTCCGAAGATTAGCTACATCCAATTTTGAAACGTTGAGAAATTTAACTTTATTCATGAACACGTCAACTGTCACTTATCTTATGAAGAGACAAATTCAAACATTTAAACCTTCTCAGCTTCTAAACCAGCTACCTACGCAATAATTGTTCTTGCTTTCTTTGAAAATGATTTAGTAGGTTACCTATTTCTTAACATTTTATTTCTACATTTACCACTATAATAATAACTTATTTATGTAGACTACTTGGGCAATTGTTGATAATTCCTGTCCTGAATTAAGAATTGCTATATTACCGGTACAGATTCTGTATAATCAGTCTCTGTAAACATTATGCAGGCTCTGTAACTATACTAGTTGAGCTTACTCTTTGAATAACTTCCTCTGAAAAAAATGATAGAACCTCTCAACCATGGCAACTACACTATTTCTAGAAGAAATGGACAAATACGCTGTATACTCGATGCATTTCTGCAGTTTATAGGCTATTAAGTTACACTTACTTTTAGTGTACAGTATTGTATCATAGACTATTATGAATGGATTATATTTAATTGTACTTTAGTATCTATGATATTGGTAACTTAATACTTCAATTACATTACTCGCCTTATTAGAGCCTTACTTTAGTTTCTATTTTATTACAGGATGATATCCGATGTGCAGCTAGCTGTCTTCGCCAACTTCCTTGGAGTGTCTCTTTTCCTTCTAGTTGTGCTCTACCATTACATAGCTGCCAATTATTCAAAGTCCTAATTACAATGGATTCTATCATTCTTGAAATCGGTAATTATTCATTCTAATCAATTTATTATTTACATTTTATTTCTAATTCATCATGTACTGTACTTATTCAGGTAAAGTATTCTCTCATGAATGTTTCACATTTTTTTTTTCATTCCAAAATACTCCACTTATAGAGTCTCTAACGTTCCAAACCACTTTCAGCGATTGCACCTTCCATTCAAAACACAAGCATGAATTCCAACATATCTCAAATTTACCTTCAAGATATTTTCAATATTGTAGGCTACTTGATATTCTCGGTTGAATTTTTGGAAAAATTCGTGTTATTATAGAAAACATCTTGTAGCCTAATTTTAGTAGGACACCATTTATAAATTGATTCGCCTGAAAGCTTTTCATAGTGCAAACCAACAGTCTCCTTCATTTTACTGTTAAATGCTTTTTCAAAATACATCATTTTGGTCGTTTTATAATAATAATAATAGTTGGCGTCCACATCACCCCGTGGTCGGTTCCCACTACTATCCATTGTCGAAGTCAGATAGCAGTTATAGTAAAACTGTTTTTGCGACTGCAGTTTCAAAGCAGTTGCTCTGTGGGCGGTCGGTTTTAATGTTGCAAAAAAATAGAATCGTTCATTCAATATTGAGTCACAATTGTTGAGCTTTCTGAAATTGAGTTGAATAAAGGTGTTCTACCTTCACTAATTCTAAATGTATTTTCAAATTGCTGTATTGGCAGGAATAAAGTTTCATCCCTAGGCTTTATTCATTCTACTCCGTGAAACAGGATGAAATTTCAGTATAGGTACTATATTAGCTGTGATTTGAGACCAACTAGAAATAAAACATTTTCCATCCCTAGAATTTATTTTTATTCCTAGCCTTAGAATTGAAATCAAGAGTACAAATTAGATGCAAGTTGGAGAATTACAGATTCTTTAATCTAGAATTCACAGATTCTTCTATTAACAGAGTCATCCTTTGTGTACTAGGCTACGTTGATTTTTGTATGAGAAGAAACATTTTGAAATCACTCTTCTTATAGTACAAATTAGTAATTCAATGTATTGTTGAAAATCTGATTCTGTCACCCAATTAGTATTCTCACTGGCAAATTCTCACATTTTTTCATTAAAAATTTGAGAGGCGTGAACAAAGCATGAATTCATATCTAAAATTTATGCAGCCAATAGTTCGGTTATCTATATGTTTACAGGTTCACAGGCCCGTGAATAGTCTTATTCATCGAAGTCCGGAGTCAGAGACATAACACATCTTGTATCATTCTACACCCAGGCTTGTCCCATTTGTGTTCTCCTCTAGCGATTTTTTTAATGGATGGGTTGATAAAGTAATAAGTAGGCTACATTCGTGAACTTTTCAGTAAATCAGACTTATTAAAGAACATATCCGTTGAATGGTAGTAAAAGCATTGTGGTATAGTACAAAGATAATCAAATCTACTTGGGCTTCGATTATTTAAGGAGTGGTTCAAAAATGTATCCACTGTTTTCCATAACTATGCAAACTAATTGATGCAATTTTCTTCTTAGAGTTTAGTGAAAAGTTTAGCTTCAAAGTCCAACTTTAAACATACCATTTAGGTGTTCGAAATGGCCACCATTCACATGGTCATACACACAAAAACGATGCCGCTAAACTGCAGCACAACCTACCTACTTTCTGCAACGTATTCCAATGGAGAGTTTGCCCATGATTGTACGATGGATTCTCGAAGTTCATCCAATGTACGGGCTTTTGTTGATAAACGACTTTCAGAGTGTTCCCCACAGCTAAAAGTCCAGAGGAGTTGAGTCTGGGAACGTGGTGAAAATACTCCACAGCACCTTTACGGTCTATTCTTTTTTGTAGTTCGAGGTTAAATGTGTTCGGTTCGCATGACATCGTTTGTGTGTGGATGAATGGTGGCAACAATTTCGTTTAACATTTAAATTTGGTACTGTATGATTTGCTTGATTTCAAGCTACACTTTCACCAAAGATTAGACAACTCCATCAATTAGTTTGCAAGTTATGGACTTTTAACAGTGGATACACTTTTTGGACCACGTTATGTTATCAGGAGTCTTACTATACAGATGTTAAGATTTTTAAAATTAGACTGTCTCGTCAGATTGGTGTTTATTTTGTCTAAAATTCTATACTATATATTAAATTATAGTACTGTAAATGAGTTTTATGCTCAATAGAAAATTATTTTGCAAAAATTGATAAGATTCTACATTTTCAGGGCGATGCCTGAGAACACAACATCCGACTCTTCAGCTTTCCAACTCTTTCATCTCCATATTCATGTTGATAATGTTAAATAGAAATCATAAATAAATATTTAAAAGGAATTATATAATTTATAGTGTGGACTTATTTAATTAGCATTCATCTACAACCTTGATCCAAATACAGATTTTTTTGACTTTGTAATGTGGCCTACTGAAAAAACTATTTATTGACTACGGAATTCATCATGGTCTCACAAAAATATGATCGAAAACCATCTGGGACCTAAAAATCAATTTCTGATCTCACGATCTGTTGATGAAAGATGAATGGAATTTTTTAATCTAGGTTGAGCGCATTCCCTGTGAAGAGCTCTTTCATAAAATGAAAAAACAACTACTAGAGTAGAAACACCATAAATATGCTTCAATATCTCAGTCTTGGATACAGTTGCACAAAAGGAAAATATCAAACCTCCGTAGAATGCCTTCATCTAACTGAGCCAATTCAAATATTTCCCTATTGAGATTTGTTGGAAAACACTATTTTACGGAGGTTAAATGTGTTCGGCTTGCATGCAACGATCCTATATTGTGTTTTAAACCTGACATAACTGTGAATATTTTTGTATACAACAATTTTGTTTCAACATTTAAAATGTATATTAACTTAAATGATGATTTCTTATATGATTTCTTGATTAACTTTAAATGATTGTGACAACACATTTCATAGTATCCACTCAATGAAAAACCATCAATAGAGACATTTAAGGTCGGTTCATGAGCTCGAGAGTTAGCAAAGTCCTAGACTAAAACGGGTGGCTACCGTAGCATCGACAAACGTTTGTCTCGACAGGTTAGTGGGTTAGCAGCATAGAGAGCCCTTAGTAAGGTACATAGTGTCGATGCTACGGTGGCCACCCGTTTTAGTCTAAGACTTGGCTAAATCCGACTAACTAATCAGTAGCCGGCCCTAAATAAAATACAAATGAAGCTCATATGAGATCAATAACATGAGCACATTTTTTATCATTTTTACAACTAACTTATAATATCAATTGAGCAGTACCTGTGCGAGAAATAATATCCAGAAGGAACTCACAGATAGAGGACCTTAAAGCATTTCGCAAACATTTTTCAATACCTACAATATTGATATACATTGTATATTTCTCCCAATCAACATTCAAAACGTCATGATTGTAACATTCAAAATGTACAATAATATGTATATCAACAAGGAATTATATAATTTATACAGTAAAAATTATATTCTCTTGCAGTTTAGCTTACATTAACTTACCATTCACAATTCCACAATTGGCACTGATTAGAAATTAGTGTTGGTGTTTCGCTATTTTTTAATGCTTATAGTGGCCTAAATCAGAAAAAACTGTCTCATTTTCTGTGCCTAAATAGGCCTACATTCGGTGTATACTTTTATCACGGTATAGACCTATTTAAAAACCTTCTGGATAGATGTCGTTGAAACTACCAGCTACTAAAACAGACTCTTCCATCCAAAATTGAGTGGATCAGAAAGTTTGCCACATGGGTTGTACCACATTATCAAAAGTAACAGAACATGGTCATGTCATTCAACTTTTCAATTTGAAAGGGTTTGTTGTCATATCTCATTTTGTAATCAAATGTGCACGGTCAACAAGAAGCGTTTCTACAAAATATAGGGTCGACAAGCTTCTAAACTTGCTGCAATTCCATTAATTAAAATTATTATAATTGCATTTCACTTCTGCTTGTTTCCTGCAGAATAAATTTGATTAATGACATACTGTATTAAATACGCAGTTTCTCACTCAATCTATTGGGTTTGTTGACTCGTGCTTCTCCAGATGATCAAATGACCAAACACTTACCGTATTGAAAGAAATGTAGTTCAAATGGGATCGGCATGCATGCGAGGAGAGGATAACTATGATGAAACAGCTTAATTAGATGGTTTAACTATCCAACAGCTAAATTAACTACTGTATTTTATGAATTAAGCTAGTTTAACTATCCAATTCTGTTCTCACTGTAGCATATCAGGCGTAACAGTTTGATAAGCTGCCGTTATTTCTTGTTTCAAATCATCAATCTCCATCCACCATTGATGATTTGAAACAAGTAATAACAGCAGCCATCCAAACTGTTGCGCTAACATACTACAGAATGTGAAACAAGTTTGAGGGAGGTTTGGATTGATATTGCTCCAGTGTCTGGAGGGTCATGGAACATCTCTGAACTTGTTTGTGAGTGAAAAACTTCTTTAAATACTACTTTTGAAATGATGTATAACAGAAGGTTCTATTATATTTCTTTCATAAAATACAAAGTTTTAAAGTTGTGGTATTCTTTTGAATCACTTTGTACATTTCAATTAATCCCACTCATAGGGTCTATAATATGATCATTGGAAGTCTCATTTACGTGCATTCATATGCAATAAATCTACATTTTTTTAAGACAGATTCAACCACTACAAATTTGAAAAAGTTCATTTTTTTAGGTGCGGACTCAATAAAAGGTTCTTATTTATTAAAATAATTTGTTTGAATTCAATTTAAGCAGTCTTGAGACTTACAAAATAACCTTCATTACCTCTCCACGATGATACTTTCCTTTCAGGTTGATTTTATCCTCATTCTTTGATAAATATAGAGCCTACTTTTGATTATACATATTATAAGAAATCTCCCGAGAATAGAAAACAGTTTAATTCATGGTAATCTCCTGACACTGGTCGTTGGGGGACCTTCGTAAAATAAAAGAAGTGATCCCAGGAGTTTTCTTAAAGCCTTATGACGAAATGATCAGCAACATATTTCTAGTGATTTCCAACCTCTGATAAATGTTTCTTCCTTTCCTTAACGACATCCACTTCGAAGAGAACTTCCGTCAGAAAAACTGAAGTCAAGAATTCAACCTCACCATGCCTTTACCTACCTATGATTTTATTGAAACAAGATTCAGGTGTTTGAACTTTATGAATTAATTGACAATGTCATTGGAAGTTTCTGGGTGTAAAGGTTCCTGGGTGAGTTATCAGAAATTTGGATCATTATTGCAAAAGAGCTTTGTCGAGGAATTGAAGAATTAGTCTAGGTGATCCAGCACACAATGCATTTCAAATAAATCATTCTATTCAGAAAAGAGGCGGAGTTAGTTGACCCTCATCTTCAATAATTTATTACTGATATCTGACAGCATCATTTTCTACTGCAACAGCTTTCAAAAATCACAATAATTATCTCAAAAAGAAATATATTAAAACAGACAGGCACGGTGTGTTGATTCATAATTGATTATTTGTCGATTATTGCATGTAATTATACATCTGATGAGGTCTGTACCTCCATCGCACCAAAATAACTCCAATTTTCTTCAATAGAAGGATAACGGCAATCCAGAATTCCAAAATCTACCCAACTCTGCGCTTTCAATAGTTTACTAAATAACTTCCAGAGTGCACAGTAAATTTCCAAATTTTTGTTAAAGGCCGGAGCCCAGTTTCCTTGTGAATTTCCATGCAGTACATCAGGTATTAGAATCAACAGCTTCGATATCCACTATTTTTGCTCTAATACAGGTTGGTTATTTTCCCATAAGGATCTCACAGTAATACATAGTAATTTCTTGTTGGGAAAAGATGTATAGGTTATATCGAACAAAAGTCCTTGGTATAGTTGAATATTATATCTATGTATTATTACTCTGTATTGGAGACTTGTAGGCTGTATATACAGCAAAAGACTCCTACTATAGTTACTTCAACCCAACAGTCTAGGAACCTGATGCTTGCAATAATATTGTACTGGAAGAAAATTTCAATCATGAAACTGGTCTCCAACCAATTGACGTGCTTCCGTAATCCTATTTTTCTTGCATAAAATATGAGTAGTTTGGGCTGTATATGATGTATACAGCATTCAAAGTATCACGATTGTATCAAGAAGTTTCAATTCGTGATGCTGCAGTGAGCTGTCGCATTTCATTTTACAGAGAAGCTAACAAAGATTTAAACCTCTCTTTCAGCTCTACCAGCTTAGACATGTTCAATAATTGCGGAAAATTCCCCTGAGAATTAATGAAATTCTCATGCTCTCAGCGGCTTTCACAATATTATTATTACCGAGAATTTATTTCCCGGTGAAATGATGTCCAACTTTTTCAACACTCCTTATCTACATCTCGGTACCCTGCTATTTTCTCTAATCACAGTATTAGATTCATAGCTCGTAAACAATTACGAACAAATATTTTGCAACAAAATATTTAGCTTTCATCATATACTTATGGATTGAATACATGGAAAATAGTTTTCATTGACTCAACTAAGAAAACGTTTAAGATGAGTCTCAGGGTAATTTTATCAGTATATATTCGGAATTTAAATCCATGACGTTGAAATACTTGTAGAAATGTTAAAATTTTAATTATTTACAGTGAAATACCAGTCGTTACTTTAATAGAATTTGGAATTTGTTTTATAAAATTGAGGTAGCGGAAACTATAATTTATAATTTTATATATATTTTTTGGAAGTTTGGTATTGCATTTCACCGGAAAGTAGTAATAAAAACACCAACAAACTTCTCATCTGTAAGCTTAGGCATATCTCTAGAATTCAAATTTGTTGTAGCTGTTGCAAACTCGAGCTTCCGTTCCACTATATAGCAGCCTGTCCTGTAGAAAGATCTTGTGGAGCGTGGAAAATCAATAAATTCTTTGGCCTGGATGTACTAGAGCTATGCAAATGCTTCACTCACTCTTACTCAGACTTATCAAATAAACCCTCTCACTTTGAATGCGCCTCTGGTTAAACTTGATATGAGTTCTATCCGACTCCACTTTGAAAACCTTTACTTGTACCAGACCATAAAAGCACTTTTTGGAACAGAAAACGAATAACTAGATGTCATTCTTGGAACAAGAGGGAAGAAACAAGAAGTAGCCTAACATCAGTGCTACACTTCTTTGTGCATTCAACTTCTTTTTTCTCCCTCAGTTTTCCTGAACGACTTTTTAGCAAAACACAGTATTTTTAACACTTTCTCTCTTTTATTGCTGACACATTGAGGAGAATTATCCGTGTTAAGGGGTTTGTCTGATAGGCCTAAAACTACAATCCATAAAAACATGTTGAGAAATAGATATGAAGAATAAAAGCTATACCTAAACCATTTTCAAACTTGATTTGAAAGAGAACGACATGAGAGAGAAAAGTTTACCAATTCATCTGTCAATAAAAGGCGATTGAAGATACTGTGAATCTAGGAACTTCTGTGAATGATCTGCCAGTCTGAAAGTTTTTCAATCGAATGAACTACTTTTGACAGTAATTCTGATCAAAGGTTAACACAAGCGTACGTTTGGGCTTTGATGCCTTGTTTACACTTTGTCATATTATTCGACTTATTCACAAGAATTTATAAATAATATTCATAAGAGTAACTCATCTAATCTGTCACTTATGATGAATTATCTCAATAGTTCGTACGTGGCTTTTTAACGATGGGGAGACCCATACGGGTATATTCCACCTCGGCATATTTTTGTGTCGGTCACCCATTCAAGAACGTCCACAGTGTTCGTGACTCGCCGTCACTCAGCAACCGCTATCGTCCGGCGACCACTCTATGAATAAATGAGCGTTTTCATACCTAAATTATCAGGAATACAATGAAAATCCAACATCTGTTTGATCCCAAAAACCCGCTTGTGATTTGACTGAAAAATTCATATTAGTGACGGTTTCTCACACGAAATTAAAGCCAAATTTTCCATTTTTTATCTCCCATTTATAAATGATTATTCCTTTACTCTATAATTAAAAAGAAATAGATTATGAAGAAGTATATCATGATAGATTTCAATTTAAGGAAGCATGAGATAATTAATCATTACAGAGTTCGTGCAGCGCTATGCAGCAGTACCTATTTTAGTTTTCGTTATTTCTCTCCATTTAAATAGACATTTTGAAAGGAATAGAACACAGAAATTCAGAATTTTATCTTTTCTTTGGCGCAAACCTTTACAAACAAAAATCGGTCCACTCAAACTTCTCCTCAAACTTTCCAGAATCTACTCTTTTAATATAGATGATGAATTGATGATGATTAATATATCTAGTAGAAGTAGGCCTATCTAGGTAGAAAGCTCTCACTGAAGACTTGAAAAGAATGGTACTTTGAAAATGTAATGAAGAAACTCTACTTCTACCTTGTTAATACATACATTAATACATGAACTGTTTTGTTTTATTGATCTCCTTTTCAATTGGTTTTGTTGAAAATTCGATTCCCGTTATCTCTTGTGGTTTTACAGAATGTTGAAAATGGAACATGTTAGAATCAAGTTTTTCCTAGAACTAAGGCTTCTCCTGCTTGCCTGACCATGTATAAACTACAGTTCTTTGCCTAAGGAGTTTTTTGTGAGTATTGGGGAGATCGAAAAAAATATGTTCAAGATGAATATCGTATTCCCTTAATGAATATGATGTATGAATATAATGATACGAGAAAAATGCGAGTTAGGCCTGTATCAGGTACTGCAAGGAATAATAAATTATATTATTATTGTTGCCTGTGGCTAGGATCGTACAGGAGGACTGATGGTCTTTTTATTACGTTGATACATTTTACCTGGAATTCTGCATACACTAAAATTCATCGCATGGGATTTTCTCATCAAAATTCATTTGAATCCGAAAATAATAAATGTTGAGAACTTGATTGATTCCCTGCGGAATTCTATGCAGTTCTCCAAATACAGAGTGTTTCTGGGCCCTTTCTCTTCTGAATCTTTTTTTGATTTTCATGATGGGAGTTTCCTGAATAAGTGGGACAGAGTTTACTGACGATAGAGTGTATGGATTATAGCAATATAGCTATAAAGCATAGCTTTCTTATTGCTACGTTTGTAGGAGAGATTTTAAAAAATGCTGAATGTCATATAGAAGTTGTGATAGATTTCATGAAATCGGTGAATCGGTTTTCAGATAAATTTATAATTCTGGATTCAGATTATGTTTGCCTGTATGGAATGATGTTCTTCAAGTAATATTAATAGTTTTTTTATTTATGAATATAGAGAAAATTTGTAGTTTTAATAATTTAATTGAAGTACCTGTTGTCAGTGAAAGCTGAAAAGAATACGCGGTAATAAGATCAATATGATCAATGAGTCTGTAACATTGTTAAATTCAAGTTGTCATCCTTTGTTAGGTCTAACTCTGGTTACAGGGAGCAATAATAGAAGTCTAACCGGAGAGGACGTCAAGATAATAATGTTTCATCAGAAAATTCAAGTCAAGTGCACACTCTTGATCTTGTACAAGGTGACAGCTTGATTCTGACTACCCATCAAGTACAAGCGAAGCCTTGTTTCATTAATTGAAAGCAGCAGTCTCTTTCATTTCCATTGAAAATGTATTTTTCAATACAATTCACATTTATTCAAAGTCGCCTACATGTTACTTAACTTTAATCTTTCGTGCGGAATTTATGAATTCGATAGTAGAGGAATGAATTAATATTATATCTCAATATTCTAACAGAGAAATGATATGTCGATCACAGATAGTTGGATTCTGAGTTAGAATAATTATTTTATTGATGGTCTGAACAATGCTCCAAGCAATAGTAAACAATAATTTTATGAAGAGATGAGACGTTTCTTGAGAACTCATTCGTCATTATTCTCTGAAGCTCTAAACATTCCAGCGGACGTTTTGTCAAACAATGGCTATAAGGATATCTCTCCAATCGAGCAACGGGGTGGTTAATTCATTCGCAGAAGAGTTGATGTGTGATTGGATTGATGATTTGACATTTGGTAAGAAAGAATATTCAATCTGTTGCATCCAATCGATGAATCCCCGGAAAAATACCCCTAGTGATTGGATTGATAAACTATAATAAATGAAAGCGGTGGCTGTACTCTGGAGAGAATTAATTCAGGCTACTTGTAGACGGAAAGGGTATTCAAATTGAAAAGTATTCATATTATCATAGACTAACTGTATAGTTAGTCTATGAGTTGGTCTATGATATTAGGCTATATTATATTATAGTGAGTAAAAATTAGTAGCAATCATAGAACAGAGCTTGAGGCTTCTATGAAAGACTTTAGTATCATGAAGTTTATTTTAGTTTATAAGAAATGAGAGTAAAAAATTAATGGTTAGTCCAAGTTTTAATAAAATATTCAGAAAAAAAATTATATTATATTAAATTCAATTTGTGAGATTTCTTTCGAAAGGCTCCTCAAGGGTAGATCCTTTATCCCCTATGGATTCACAGTTATACGATAATTTTCAGTGCTTCTTGAAAGTTCTCGATTCAGTATCCTTTAAAGTAAGTTCTAGTTAGAACTCTAGACTTACATTATGAATGATAGTAAAGCTTCTTATTCTCGAATAATGAAAAATTTTATCATTTGGCCTCTTTCATAGGAGTTTAAAAATCCTACAATACAGGAAAAAGGTGGACAAACACAAGAAATGTGAATTGTGAATAGCACGTTTACTGTGTGAAAAATGTACCCTACAGTATGTATATTGTGTGCTCGTTGTTTTCGTTGAAAATGAGATTTATTGTATAGACACTTGAATGACTTGAAAAGTAAGATTTTACTCACAACTTTTCAAGTCATTCTAGTATCTATATTTGATAAAGTGAGAAAAGAAGATGGATCCACAACAATTGAGATTCATTCTACACAACTACCATTGTGCTTATAATATTGCCTCTATCAAAGACCCCTGACCACTTTCCTAGCTAGCAAATCACATTCCTGCAGCGTTGTCAATACTAACGCACACTTCTGTGATAGTGATGAACAGATGTGCGTGACAAATTTCTGATCATCTGTTCTACGAGAAAATCATCCAAGTTTACACACCAAGGCGAGATAGCAGATTGATATTTCAGATGCGTGCCCGATGCGTGCCCAGATGATTAAACATCACCCAATATGACAACATTGCTGGGCATTCCAATTGGTTTACGCACCAAGCTGGCAAGGGGATGAAAAGCACTATAGCAGCAACTTTCTATATAGACGCAGTCTGCATCATTTATTATTGGTCCATCCTTGAATGGAGTGGCCATTTAGCACAACCGGCTTATCGCCTCTGATAATACAAAGATTCTCGATCCGATCTCTTATCAGTTGACCACAACAGACAGATGGCCTCTCCCGTCTTTCATAGGAGCTGTCAGTCTCGGCTGCCTAAAAAGTGGTCGACATCTCTTATCATCAACGTACAGAGCGTGCCATCCAAATTGGCGTCTCACTGGAGCATGCGCGTTGGTCGCTTTCTCCCACTACAGTGCCTGCTGACTCGCGGTACAGTAAATTTCAAGAGTTCATTCAGCTGGCAAACTCAGCTTTATAAAAAAATTCATATTCGCTCCAGTTACCTAGCAGTACTATGATGTTATTTGCTTCACTGACTGTACAAGCCTTAGCGGCTGGAGGGGAAGCGTGGTGGGAGAGATTATCCATCTCTCTCGCACACCCCCCCCCCTAGACGCCAATTTGGATGGCACGCTCTGTAGCTCATGCACAAGCCTAGAGCTAATGTGAGCATCACACTCGCAGAAAAAAAACTGAAGTTGCTGAAATGGAACTTGTGTTGCCTACAATTTATTGCGGACTATTTTCATGAAAGAGGCTCGTTGTATGTTTTTTCCAATGAATTAGGCCTACTTCAGTATGCAGCTCTTTCAACCGAACAGTGAGACATTTACGTATTACTTTTTCACCAGTTGAACATTTCAAATAGACTAAACTCATTTGGTGCCCCCAACACCTAGCATCCTGTGCACGTTCCCACTTGAACTCCCTGAGGTCCGGCTGTGAACTCAACGACGAGGATACTCCAGTTATCTGAATTCTATTGTCTGCAAGCTGGAACTTATCGTCTTGAGTCCAATTTCCCTATTGTATTCAATGAATCAAACTTCTCAAGGCACAAGATTAGTTCTAGGCAATTGAAAGTGAAGAGTAAGTCCATGGAACAGCGTGGGCCTATCCTTAGGCTACGCTGTTAATGATCTGTCAATAATTATAAAAGCTAGTGATACTGGTTATTCGTACGTAGAAATTCCAGTAACTATTGTTTCAAGCAGTAGAATAGAACTGCTATACAGTCAGGAAATCAATAATGTGCTTGGTGCACCTCAACATATAATAGGATTCATTTAAATTGGCGGATGGCATTAGAAGATAGATAGAGAGATATTATTTTTTTGCCATCGGACTCCACGGTCAACAACAACTTCAAGAAATAGTATCTCTCTATCTATCTATCCTAATGCCATCCGCCAAATTAATAAGAAATACAGTATTTTATTGTTCATCAAAATAAGTTTATAGAATTATTACACATTTGGATTTTGACTATTTCCCATTGTAACTTCTTTGTTGCTTACAAATAAACATTGGTATCTTCTGTGTAATGAATACCAGTGCCCTTCACTTTGTACTACCTAATTATAAACAAAGGAGTGGAAGAAAGAAATATAGTCATGATAAAAGAGTAGAAATAATTATTATGAGAGGGATGGAAAGGGGATAGGATGCTTGCTTCTCTAAGAAAAAAATTCTCTTGATTTACCGAGAATTTCTAGATAGAAAGGAGAAGGAAGCTCTAATATGGATTACAACTTTCCAAGAATGTTTCTTTGTAAAAACTGAAAGGTTTCATGTCATCTCACCTGCTGTTGTCTTGAACCTGATAGTTATTGAAGCAGTACTTCAATACTGTATACAAGTCTACTATATTCTATGGATCAGACTCTCATTCATGGAATATCACGTTTTCTCACGAATAAAACTATAAAATCTCCGGATCAAACTGCATCCTTGTAATCTAGCTGGTGAAATCCAATTAATTTACTTGAAGTTTCTGGGCAATTTGCTAATGAGTTTCTTTGATGGAGAATAGAATGAGGACTAATGGAGGGATAGAAAGAAATAATTCAATTGCCAGTAAATTAAAATGCGCCATTTTAAAAGTTGTCAAGAAATCAATAATTTTCTTTTAACATTAATGATAAAGTCCCAACAGGTTTTAAAAAACGTTGTCAAGGTATACTCATCATCACTAGTGGAAGTGTATATATATAGTTGAAATTGATATATTAACATCAATTGTATATTAATACTTCAAATTGGAATCGATAGAAGGCCATGAGTTTCCTGTCTTATGATATTGAGCTGTATATTTAGGGAGATTCAATTATCGATTAACTAGGAGAGAGATTTACCTCTAATCGATTTATTAACAGCGGGTTCTCTTGCCCTATTACTTGTCAATTAATCCCAACCATCTCATCTTGTTACTCCAAGGGATGAGGTCCTTATATCTAGACTGATTACTGATTCAAAATTTGTCATTGATCTAGAAACTACTCTGTGATGTAAGATGATGATCGAGATGATCTCCTCACTCAATATTCAAATACCAAAACTCTATTCTCTCTAGCACTTTCAACATAGTAGGCTACATTGATTTGTTGTGACATTTTTCACAGACATGGAAAATAAAGTTTTAAGCAGCCTGTCAATTCATAATGGTGTAGTGCTATTAAAAAATTAATTAATTTTCTTTGACTGCCAATATCAGCATGTTATTATTTAATCACTCAATCAGTGACAAAATATTTTTGTAAGTGGGTGGTATTTTGGTTGTCATTCATATTGTATATTGTTTGTAATTCACGACGTGGTTAAGTGGTAGAGTGGACATCAGTGTCCAAACTTCGCCACGTCAGTAAAATAAAGAAGTCATTCTATTCTATTATTATTCATATTGAATGAAAAGTCTAGAAGTTGTCATCACCACAAATTTATTAATAAATCAAGATACCGGTTTCCAGATTACCAGAGATTTGACAACCGATTACAGAGGTGCAACAACCTAAATCGAAATTTCGATATATCAATAAATTTGTGTTAGTCACAACTTCCAGTCTTTTCATTCTGAAAAATAAAGTTATTTGGTATTCATGAATATGATAAATTCAATAATATGATTTCACGAAAGGAAAAATGCTATAATTTTGAAATTATGGACTGATAATAATGAATTGCAACAAGTCGTAATTAACCGAATCCACCAGTCCTCTCAGATTGCATACGATTGAATTCAAGTGAAAGATGAAAAATAGGAAGTTAATTTAGGCATTGATAGGGTTTCACCGTAATATTATACATGGGCTAAGGTAATATGCTATGTGAGGTCTACTGTCCACAGAACTACTAGTTATAAATCTCTGTGATCTATGAAATTTCCAAAGTTTTTGCTGAGTTTATGTTTTGATTTTTATATTCAATCCACCGGTCCTGATTGCATACGAAGCACGTTGGATTCGAGTTGAAGATAAAAAATCGAAAGTCAATTCAGGCATTGATAGGGATTTACCGCAATTCCATCAGATAAGCATTAAAAGCTTTCACGTAGACAGCAGATATAGGTGGTGTAGCAGGGGGGAGATGTCAAACCTGACCAATCTGATTTCCAGTTTTTTGAGCCTAGCAATCAGAAGATTTAGAATTTAGCATTTAGATGGTAGAAAGCTATCAAATAGGTTTGATACCATGGCATTCTATAGGTATACGGTATACCACCGTACCATTTGACCTTTGCAATTGACTCCCATCACAGATAATTCAAAGTTTCCTCTCCTTTTCTGTGTTCCCATTTCCTTTTTTCTTTGTGATTGAAATCTTGAAATTTTTCATAACAACATAAACATGAATTATAATCATAACGATGAATCGATAATTAATAAAATCGATAATTCAAATATATTTTATTTATGAATAGTCGAATTCTATTCCAGTTGACCGATTCATTCTCAATTTTTATTTGTATTTGTCATAATCTGTTATTTATTTATTCCTGTTGAGTATTGAATAAAATTTAATATTCAACATTAAACTAAATTAAATTTACACTCAAAGAGTATTAATAAAAATATTGAATCAATATTCAATTAAAAATTACTATTCATATCTATATTATTTGAATATTCTATACGTAGTTGGCTCCCTTTCAATTTGTAACAGTAAAAATGATAAGAGCTCGAAATAGTTTTATAAAAACCATTTATTTTTCTCAATTCCAATTTGTTTAAAGCTTTCTTAAAGTATCACTGCTTCGGTCATGGGTTCGATTTTCGTACCGCTAGAAATTTATAGTTTGGTAGCCTATCTTACCTGTTTTTTTAGGCTTTAAACCTGAAGATTAATGTGAAACACTATTTTTTTCCTTGAATATTCAAGAACAGCAATGTCCTTCCATGAAGAAGTAAAAGCTAATAGATTGCATATCGGTACCGTCACCAACATAATTATATTAGCCTAATAGACTATGAAATGAAATGAAGATATTATTTTTAGGCGGAGTTAGGACTAGAAATTAATTTCTACCACTCAACCTTGAGAGTTTGTTTAACATAGTTTCATAGTTTTTATAGTTTTACGCAAGACTATGTTTCTTGCGTACCGGTAACAACTTAACGTGAATAATTTTATAATATTGTGACGTAGGCTATAATTATTGAGTGCAGTCCAAAATGACTCTTATCTACTGATGATAACCTATTATTCCATTAGTATAATTGAATATAGTTAAGCTTACCTTTGAAATTGCTGAATAATTACTGAAATTCGAATATAATGCAATATCTTCATCTTTAAACTGTTCTAGATCCTCGATCAAGTTGCGTTGATAAATTTGGATGATCCACTTTCTGTTTTAAAATATCCAGACTCGAAATCCTCCACACTCCTGAAAGTCCGAGATCCAGGACTCAAAGTTCATATTCATATTTATTGTACATTCTGTAATTACATTCACCAGTGTAATCTTGATTCAAGCAACGAGACAAACAGAGTGGATAAGCTAATGCAATATTATATTCCAGGAGGGTTTTCATCCGACCTTTCGCCAAAGGATGGCTGGGTGTTTGAACCTTTGCTAGATATCTGGCTCTAGTCGAAAGGGTAACTTCATCAACAAGGACAGCTCGTGATGCTTTCAAGGATTAAAGTCGTTCTAATACTGAGCCGGACATTTGCCATTAGCATTGGCATACAAAGGTGAACCTGATTTATACAAAATAGGTACATTAATCATTATTGTACATGAATTCAAATGTATAAATGTTGATCTGTACGCATTTAAAGTACTGGGAATTCTTCATTCTTCTATTGTCATTAAAATCATGAGGTGATTAGTTGATAATAATAATAATTCTCTTGAAGAGATCATTTTTAATACGACAAATACCATTGAGTAAGTACCAGTATATAGAATTACTATTACAGTATAGAGTTTAATGTCTTCGAATTTTGTGTAACGAGGGCCATACTGTATTGTTGATGAAATGAACATTATTTTTCTCAAAAATCAATAATTTGGAAATGAACGGCAGAACAATAAACCGATGAATGATGATGATGATGCTTGTTTGCTGGAATTTCCAGTACATGAAACCGCATAGACACTGGATGCATGTACACTGGAATGGGTGGACCATTTTCATGGAAATGCACGTTGAAATAAGCAGTCATGTGTCATAATGAATGAATAAATTATGAGATTAAATAATTATCAAACATAGTTTAGATTCTAGGATTATCTGGCTCATTTGAGTCGTACCTATTTGAAATAATCTGGTTTGATGAGCGATAACTAGTTTTCATGAGAATAGAAAATATCGCTCAAATTGGAAATTATAAATTATGGGGAAAAATTTCTTGATCAGATTAGAAAATATTTATAATCATAAAAAATAATCACATGAATTAGATAAGAGACTTTACTCTCGCTATCCTCATGTACGGATGGCCAATGCTAAATATAATTTATGAGATCGAAATAGCTTTTTGATGGTTTGGAACCCACCTAAAACTGTTGTTTAATTAATCTCTCACATCATCCTTCTCAAGTCAAACTCACAGATATAGAGACTCTTGAGCTAACCGCTTTCATCTTTGTTGCGAAGTGGAAGAGAATATTATATCCCATTTGAAAGTTTTCAATGAATTCTAGGAAGGGTTTTCATCGGCTAAAGATGTCTGGCTCAGATGGAGTCATTAGCGTGGGAGTAATACAGTTGTCAGATCATTGAAAGGATCATTCTCTTCTTGGAACTGCTCCTTTTGACAGAGCAAACCACTTCCTCAGGCATTAAAATATCACTTTCGAAATTGAGATCAAAGATTTGATAGAATCGGTTGCAGTAACACGAGAAGAAAATTGGTTTTTAAATCTGTATTCAACAGTAGCACTAGATAGACCTGTCTGGTGTGAAGAAAGCGAACAATTTTAAGCGTTGTTTCCGGCTGAAAGCACTTTTTAATAAATAAACGCGAGTGTGGATGCTGCGGCAATACAACTACAGTGCCTGTCATGTTTACGAGACAATACAAATTGTTTCCCTCTGTGCAAACTAAGTACCGTACTTACTATCATTGGGAATTGAATGAGCAATTGCAAGCTTTGATGCTGGCTTTTAAGCTTTATTGCAAACTGAATTCGGCTTGGCCCGCCACTGGACGAAGTCAACATTCATTTCAAATGAGAGCACTTCTACAATTAGCTTTATTATTTGGTGTTGAAATTGTTGGATGCTTTCGAAACAAATGTTCATCTAAAGTATCGGAACACCACTTCACGATCAATAAGCAAAAGGTCAATGAAGTATGGCTATTTCACTTCACTTGGTGATTCAAATTTTAGAAGATATATGATTAACGTGATAAAAAACTTCTATACCTGGCATGACCAAGTATTGTTTTTGTTTATTGATATCGTATTAAGACAAATATGGTTCAAGACTGTAAGAGTTTTTAGATTTTTTGCAGAAGAGGCTCAAATTTTTTAAATGGAATAAATATTTTTCTGTAGAAAAATAAATTATTTTTTAATTATTTGTTGAAAATAATAAAGCAAAAAGTTAATTACTCAATAAATTTTCGAAAAAAGGCTTGTTTGATGAGAGGGTCTGAAAAACCGAGAAAGTGAAGAATTTCTCGGATTTATACCAAATCAATTCAATCGATCGATTCATACCCCCCCCCTATTTCTAGTCTGCTTCTAGTCTAGTTCTAGTAGTTCATACAGACAACACAAGTTCGGAAGGTCGGCAGAGATGGGAAATGTACGGTTGCATAAAGACGGCCATGTACAATCGTGTACTTGGAGAAAACGTTGTATCCAAATTATTGTCAGTTTCTAAAAAATTGCAATCATGTTCTCGAAAGATGAAATTAATGACGACTGAAATAAAGTAAACGATAGTGTGATTGAAGCGCTCATCTGCTCCAATACAATGTATTCACAAACATGCGTTTTTTATCGTCCGTACGAAAACGAAAACGCATGCATGAAAGGACCTTGATAATCGATGCAATATATCCCTTCATCTCGGTCTAATTTTACTAGTCTAATATCGCTAATCAAAATGAACAATACAACGAAGACAAATAATGATTTTGTTATTTCAACTCCATTTGTATGGAATTTTATGAAAATGAAATGAATTTTGAGAAGTTTTCTTTCTATAGAAGATATTATCTACAGAAATGATATTTGTTTATTGATTTTGATGTTTCCCTATAGTTTCTCCAGTCATTCTGTTATTATAGAGGAGTTGAATTCAAATAGTGGAGTAATAAACGATTTTCATAACTGTAAAATGTACAAATTACATTGTAAACTGTAGTCAGTGGAGAAAAAACAGGCTCCAAGTGAGGAAGTGCTTTTCCTGCATTCGATGAACATTTCGAATAGATATGTATCCACCTCATAAAGAATATGTTATTTAAAATTAATAGCATTGGTATATTAGAAGTTTATCATCAATATTGATTGTGGAACATTTTTATTTTCGCCTAAAAAATTCGATCCGAGTTGCTGCAAGCAACAAACTCTCACTGTTGTTATTCAGAACCAATCACTTCGAGAGTGGAGTCGAGAAATTGATTACGTGGAATAAGAGGTCGAAAATGACGTGTATTCTCAAAATCGACAGACTGGTTTGCAAAATAGTTGCTGGATAACAAGCAAGTTGAAGGTTACTCAGTTGTTCATGATTGCCCCCTTCAAATGAAAGTTCTCAACTTTCCAACTCATTCTCATAACTCAAAACTTCAAATTCGAGAGATTTTGCCCAAACACAGCTTCTATTCCATATGATGTAATTCTAAAAGCTTCCAGAAAGCCTACCTTTGGTACGGTAAGTATTAAAACAGGAGATTCATCACTATTGATGCGACTGGTTTAAACTGAATAGAATGAATCCACCCTCATTATGTCCAGAATAACGTCACCCCCAGAATCCAGTGTTGATTGACTTTATAATATAGTCAATCGTTTGAATGAATCTAGAGCTATTGGACTTTGATCTACATGAACTCGAGTCAAACGATTATCATCAAAGATATCAGATCAGAATAATTATAGCCTATATTGTCAGACCACTTAGTCACTAGATATCGTACAGGTATTCAAAGCTTGAAAACGAACAATTCCCGTTTCAAATTGAATTAAAACAATTGAGAATCACGTACAAAATTTTACTATTATACTAATAAAATACATATGAATGCAGTTGCTCCACACGTGCTAACAAAATAGTATCAAGGATTTTTAATTCGAAGATGAGCCTTAAAACAAGTTTTAGGAATCCTGACTCTACAATATTGAAAGAGATAATTCATATTATTACATCACCATCTGTTGATGTCAGTGCGATTCAAGAGAATGTGACGCACAATACATGAATAATACTGCATGTGGAAATATATTCAAAATGCGATCAATTTCTCCGACCAGAAAGCTTTATGGAGAATCCGAAAACTTATGTAATCTGGTCACGTTGCACTGGGGCTAGCGTGGATCGAGTCGAGATACACATTCAATAGTGACGACATGCTATAAATGATCAGTCGAGCTGACTGGCATCTTTCAAAATTTACGATCCAAAATGCTGAGTTGACAAACGTTGCATTATCAGAAAATCATGTGATACTCGAATTACAGTAAATATTTTGGGGTTAGAAAATATACGCTGGAAGCTCCAAGTGAACATTGAAGGCTGGTAGATTAAATAAAGAATTATATACCAACGAATAAATCGAACTTTCAATATATTTTCACAAGCAGTATTATTTATGTATTGTAGGTCACTTTCTCTTGAATCGCACTCCATCACTATAATTCATTTTATTTATTGTTGAGGATGATATTAATTAAAATTGAGATCCTTGTACTATTTGTAACACTTTTTTCCCCATGAATGATGAAATTTCATCTCAGAACTTGTTTATTTTGAATGATATAGAATGGGTATTATTCATCCCTAAGGCTGAAACCAAGAGAAAATTTTTTAAATTAAACTACTGTCCGTTTATATAATGATGATGGTCATAGCAAAATCGCCAGGACACGAATTTTCTAGATCATTTGAAGGTTTATTCTTCCGCAAGACTGAAAAATAACAATGTTTTTCTCTCCCTCGAATGTTTTGTAACACTCCAGGGCGCAATAATATCACTGTCCAGACCATGCTCACTTTCCAAACAATTTATTCCCAGGACGCTCAGTATGAATGAAATGATATGGAATACCGTATGAGCTGTCTTTCTGTAAACACAAACATAAAAAACAATATTCTAATCTTGATTCATCCTTTCCAAGCAGCGACTATTTCGATGCAAACAAGAATTCCTGTCATTGATTTCCTAAGGCCATGGATCAGTGTAGTACTTTATTTTTGTCTCTCAGTTTACATAGAAAAATATTTCCTATTCTCATATTGACGAAGAATTTCCTATTGAATATTATCTCCTCTGACTCTAGAAAATCGAAATAACTTTAGATGCTTTTTCAGTCTCCAATCCAATGTCTAACAAATTATATTCCTGATTTGCTTTATAAATTCCAGATTACTCTTCATTCACGTTAAATTCACTGCCTTTAGTTTCAAGTTATCATGAGAGATTCACATTTTAATCAGTCAATATTTATACTTGCTTTACGAGCGTTGGTATTTAATCGCCGATAAAATTGTCCAAACACATTTTACGAGTTTCCAAGTGCTGCGTTTGATTAAAACTGTGCAATTATTGTGAAAGTCGAGTTTGAGGGTTTGAAAACTTTGGAGCGTAGTTTGTGATCGACCATAGTATTTTAACCTAATAATTAACAAGTTCACAAAATAGGGTGACACAATATAGACCTATATTTATTTAAAATTCAGTGGATGTGGACCCTTTGTTGTTCTGCCTTCTGCAGAGAAAGTCCTATAAGTCTGAGCGGTCTGAGCCTCAATTTAAAGCATTAAGTAGGCCTATAACCCCACACCTCGGTGTAGGCAACGATTAATTTCATACTTGACTGGGTTAGGCAACCTCTCTGCCTATTATTACTTGACAAGATTAAAATAATCTTGTTTCATTTATTGTTTTGACACAGGTCCGACGCAACACTTGTATAATGGGCTCTTCAAGACAATAGTAGATTGCGAGCCTTGTGCCATTTGGCTGCCGCAGGGGTGGTTGAAGATTATTAGATACGTAACCACTAACCTTGCGTGTGATTAGTGGGAACATCCGCCAGTGTCAGCTCACATCAAATTGAATTTGAGAAGCTCTCATGCCTTTGAGAATGGAATCGTTACCAGGAAAATAAGATTAATATTTTTAATCTCAAACTACAAATACAGTACAATTATCGTACTTGTAAATGGATAAAAAACCATTTTGTATGACTGCAAATGCTAGATGTATCTCTGCAGATTTCACAAGTCTATGAATGAAATGAAATATGTAAATTATCCCCTCTTCATTTCCCATACACATCAAAATTATTTGCGGTGATTGATAATGTATGTGTAACGAGCTGTTCACAGTGGAGGGATTCAATCTAATTGGAAGCTTCTAGCATTGGAGGCTCCTTTGTGATTACAGATTATCTGAGCCAATAACTGTGAACATGACCTATTCGGGTTTGTGATGATAGGCTCCATTTGTTATACGAGCTAGTAATAATTAGTTTTGTTATACAGTATACTTGGAATCAAATGAATTTACAATTCATTCACGTACTATTAATAGTTCACAATAGAGTGTTCAAATTCACGACGCTGCAGGTTAACCTTTCAACAGTTAGCCTATTAAAAAAATTCAATTAATTTCAATTAAGTTCAATTAATTTATCACTTTTGTAGTTCTCCAATGCGAGATCGAATACGGTGGCAATGTGTATTATGTTGATAATTTGAAAAGAAGTAGAAAAGAAGAATCAGTTTATAAGAAAAGAAGTTCCTCATGGAGTGCTAGTTTGGTTAGAATGGTTACTGTTATCCAGTTTGTTATATTCAAACCAGGTTAGAATGTACGAAACTTTTATTGAGGACTTCGAGATTCCATCTCACACCTGTTCCAACGCTTGAATAGTAGTTGTAGTAATGACAGATTTGATGAAATTTGAGAAATGTAATGTAAATTTCTCATGTTTTGAAATATGTAATGGAAGAGATGTATTTAAAGGACCTAGAAGAGTACAAAGCCCATTTGCAGTAATATAAGGATTTCTTACAGTTGAAAAATTGGAAACAAAGGTTTTATGCACCAAGGTTGGTTCGAAGGTGACATGCACCTAAAAATGAGTTATTTATTCATAGAAACGTTAAAGTTTAGTAGCTAAGTAAGTTGGGAAAATTCAGGTTTGCTGTTGATTGAATTTGTGTCATAAATGGAGTATTAATTAAGTTAGAGCTTGATTTTGATTGGGTATAAACGACCAGAATGCTTCTTGAGCTTTCACCCAGTGTTACAATGGATATTGAACAAGGGCTTGAAATACCCTGCTCTTTTCAATGAATGTCAGCGAGACGAATGACGTTGATTAATTAGCACGAAATTTCAATAGGAGACGTCTTATTGTTGTGAATTGTTTGCATCCCTTTATTTGGAGGGAATCAGATTCATGACAGATTAAGCTTGGAAGGAGCTTTACAGAGCTTTTGAGAAGGATAAAGAGAACAGTTCGTGAAATTCCAAATGATTATTACGCATATCCCATTCTACAAAAAGTTAAAAAAGTAAATAAAAGTTTCTTTTATTCTATTCTACATCTCAAATCAATATTTTAATATCAATCGATAGCTTCATTGAAGGTCACTAAAAGAATTTGATTTTGGAATTATTTGATGCTCGGTAATCTTGATATCCAAATAAAAATAAGAGCACGAATGAAAGAAATTGAATTATTATAGTATAACTTGGAGCAATAAAGATGTAATATCTACTGTTATTCTTCTTCTTCTGGTGATCTGTTGTAATATCATTGTTCCTTTTGTTACCTCGTTACCTCATTACCTTTTCAGCTCATTTACCTTCCGTTTTAGCCACAATTTAAGTTTACTTTTTTGTTATAGGAAACAAGTTGGGAAGAATATCAAATGAATTTTTGTGCTTCCTCAGTATGACTGTACAAATGACTTTACGATCCAAGCTTCGCATTTTGTAAATGGGAACGTCCCCCAAAGACACATTGTTTCTAATTGAGTACTTTTTGCCGGTCATGATGGGAAAACATGAACTTTTTCCAGTCATCAGCATTGACTCTATCGATTTCTGCCGAGTCGTTTGACACGTTTCAGTTTGTGCTGTTGCCTGCTGTCTTGGAATTCATTACAGCTCCGTTTGTGGGGTAAGCTCACACCCACGAGAGCTCGTGCCAAATAGTTCCAAACGGACATTAGACGCTGATTCCACCAAGAAATTCTGACCATTCTGTTAGTCCACACCACAAATCGTGCTCCAGTTACTGTAAATATGTACCCTAGTCCAGTATATGGTCTGCGGTCCAGACTGTAATCAGCATATCTTGCACCGATTCCTCTTGAATCATACGGTATGCGTTCTGAACGATAGTCGAGTTCCAAGTGTAACTGTGCTGTCAAATAGCACTGAACCTATATAAGCAACTCAACCAAAACAAATCAACAATGTAACTCATTGTTTGAGGGTAGCCTACATTGGTCTACATAGTTTTCAATGAAAAACATTCCATTTACTCTGGTTTTTTATGTGTCTACCTGTTCAATCGAATAGGTATTAAAATTTTTCTTGTTAGTTTTTTCTTATAATTTTTCTTAGCGACGAAGTGTTACAATAAATTATTATTATAAGGTTGATTGAGAGTTAAGATGATGATTTAATAAAATCCAGGCTGCTGTATAATTACAAATCAAACATTGTTTTTCATAGGGCACTTCAAATCAGAAATTTTCATAGGACATGATAATTTGTTGATTTATTGAACAGTAAAATTATGTTGTCAAATCTTCTCTTGTTGGAGCTCATAAAATAGCTATTATAACACCATTTCACTGCCATGAGAAAATTTGTGGGATAGAGAGAGAATTTGATCTGACTTGTACCCTCTTCACTTCTCTCAAAGTGTTTACACTTAAGTCCTTTTCTATCCTACAATAAACATTCAGTGGAGCATCCTTTCTTTATCAACATACTATTATGTTTAGACCGTCAGAGGGAGTTAAAGTACCAACATTATGGCTAGAACACGTTCAAGGCAAAACCACGACCTCCGAACCGAGAGAAGAACTTGGTTTATCTGTGCCACTGCTATCGAAGCACAGTACTCTTTTCCTCTATTTCTTTGTCAACTTGGAAAATGATGTTCGTCTTCAACATTACTTTGGTGAAAAAGTCAATAGAGAAGGTTACAAAAAGGAGTGATCTATAGCATGGGATCTCGTGATCTAAAATTCACTAGAGCTAAGTGGGAACGCTGATAGCTCATGGGATTCAATCAGCAGTCCTGCTAAGAGCTTTCTCATCCTCAAACAACACACCCTGTGTCAATGTAACAGTAAACAAACGACAAACTCATCTACTCGAGTATTATGATGAGAATAATTGATTTCCTATCATCTGTTAGGAGTAAGAGGCTATTAATAATAATTAATCGAGAGAATCGTACTCTATTGTGAATAAATCTCTCATGAATCTTCAACTCCAATAAACTTTGGGTGGCTGATATTGTTCCTCGAAATTTACCGCATGTAATCAGAGTCCTGATACGTTTTTTATATTAATTATTGATCCACTGTTATGATAATAATAGTCAACTCTAGTTCCTGTTATAATTAAAATGAAATCTTCTGTTTGCTTTGTTGAACGGAATAAGTTTCATTATAAAAATTATGATGCATCATCATACTGTATTATTACAATAATCTACCAAATAATCAAGCCTATCAATAGAACGAATGAAGTTCACATGCATGCACACAAATGGGTCATAGACGTTTGCATGCTTGATTAGAAACTAGATATCAGCGAGGTTGCAAAGCCTACTCTAACGATTTCTAATATTTACTTTCAATACATACAATCTTTATTACCACACTCCACGCGAATAGCTAATTTGGCCCAACGCATTCGATTAAGTTAGTGATTCCTGCTGATCATCAGTACTTCAGTAGTTGACCTTGATTTGGAGCTCTGATCAAATTTAAGCATCATTCATTGTTGAAAATTTGTTCATGTCTGAATCATGGAAGTATTTGTTCATAGTGGAATTGAAGACTACCCTCATTTCGATTTGTCATTGAAGGCATATCTTTAATTTTGATCTATTCTTTTTCTCTAGCATTCTTGTAAGAATAGAAAATTGATCATAATAACCCAAACTACCCTTGACTTATTGTTTTGTTTGTTTCCAAATACACAGGTCGATAGAGGAATGGATTGGACTTCTTTCGACTGAAAGCTTTCTGTTTGTTCAAGGAAATCCATTAGAAAAGACAGTTATTGGAAATTAGAGTGTCTATAAATTTAGACCTTATAAATAAGAGCATCAACTCAAATTTATCAACTCATGGAAAGATGGAATACTGTTGAGTAGAGTAAGTGAGACGAAGTACAACAAATGGGCTATCATTATTGATTGGAACTCCAATTATCGATGATTTGATGAGCGGCTTCGTTCAAGAGTCATTATCATTATGAACCAGTCAACAATGAATGGGTGTGAGTCGAATATTATTTTCCTGGCTTTACAGGCGTTGAGCTCAACAGCTCAAAACGCTTCCTATACAAGAATTGATCGTATCAATTTGATACAGAATTGAAATGTTTTGTTTCCTATCGGTAATCATTTTGACAAAAGTCTCATCTCATCCTGCATAGCTTATCAAAATAAAAAAGTATCGACAGAGATTGGTCAGTACATTACCCAGTATTGTTGGTTTGAGTTACATCGAGCTGGTCCGATTGATTATCAAGCTAAAAAATTGAAAATATTGTGTAAAGTAGCCTATATATTCTTTATTGAGTAGAATGAATTATTGTGGATGCAGTAGAAACTTATCATAATGTAAAGTTTTGAGATTGATGAAAATAAGTAGGCCTATTCTAAAGCTGCATTTACACCGGTGTTAATAACAAAAGTTATTAGAGGCCATGTGCCCACGGAGCAACTGCTATCTGACTTTAGTCAGCAACCCAGCGTTGCCAGATGACATTTAGCTGATAGTTTTGATTACCCGATTATCCGAAAAACAGCCAAATGTCATCTGGCAAAGCTGGGTTGCTGACTGAAGTCAGATAGCAGTTGCTCCGTGGGCACACGGCCTCTAATAACTTTTGTTAAAAACTTTTGTTATTAACTCCGGTGTAAACGCAGCTTAAGCTTGATAATGCTGATTCCCGTATCTCTCCTGCTAGCTGCCTAATCTGTAGTCGAAAGTAGCTGCAAATATTGATACATGTTGCCATGGGAACAGCAAGCCCAAATCACCTGCACTCACCTTCTTTTGCTTGAATTCTATCTGCGCCACTATTGCTGATTGATGATAAGAAATTACAACTCGTTAGCAACGCTGTGCTACCTCATCACAACAATTTATTCTATCTCACCATCTAAAATAGCTCGCTAGTGCTGCAAGGAGTATGAGTTAACGTGAAATAACTGATCCGTGAAGGTTCTCACAAAAGTAAATGAGAACAACGTTAGAAAATACTCATCTATTCATGTTATAATTGTAGAAATGAAGCGTATTTTTGTTCAATAAGTTCATGTTGGGTTTGTTTTTGTATTTGAAATCTATAAAGAAGTAATGAATTGATTCTTCAAGGAAGTCTTTTCAAGAAAAACCCGACTTTTGTTTGAATGAAATAGTAAATTCTTATACAGATGACAAGTGCAGTGTATTTGAAAAGCATAACAGCTGATATTACAGTTCATTTCTAGTAAGATACATTCTTATGTTTTTCAAATAGGTTCTATACTCTGTTCACGGAGTCGAGAGACGGCAATAACAAGTTGTTTGCAATTGTGTGCATATAGTAGCGATGACTCATAGCTGTTTTCGATAAATTTTCTGTCCAATTCCAGTTCACAATACATTCATTCAAGGTCAGAATGGAATCACGTACTGCAGATAATAATATACTGTAATATTATTTCAGTAGTTTCACTGTGAATAGGTCTAGGTGCTCCTAGCTAGACTCTCGCACGCACAGGTTATTTAGAACGTCTCTCCTTTTCCTGAACAGACTATAGTTAAATTAGTTATGTAGTGAAATAGAATGTGGGATTCTTCTGCAAAAGCCAATCTTTTCGTTAACAACTTGTTGCTTACAAAAACGTTTTCTAGGCTTCTCTCACACCAATGCAGTTCGGGCCCGGATCGGACGGGATGACTGAAGTATCTGACTGAAGTGATGACTGAAGTGAATGGGTACATTCACACTAAATCGTCTGAATACACCCATATGATTCATTCAATTTCCTGCAATTTAGTGTGAAAGAGGCCTAAACAGTTGATTAAAATTCCTCTGCGTGGGTTTAGATTGATACAATATGGATTTTGATGCCAGGCGAAGCTCCTGGTGTTAGTAATGCCTCATTTGTTCTGCAATATCATGCAGAATATGATGTCATACTTTGTGTTTGTGCTATTCATCGTGAAAACAATTTCATCTCATGTTCATTGGAGCCTGGATTAATAACACTGGCCACCAATATTGCGTCCGAAATGATGGCTCGAATATACTCTCATTCCCTGTAATTATAATTTGCGTCTTGTTGTTTCTAGAGCTCTACAGGAGTTGTAGAAGAGCTCCAGGGTATTTACTTTGCTGGATCTAACAAAGTGTACCAGCAGTTATCTCTTTAACTTTCACATTAATAATTAGGATCTACTGTGCCAATGTTGAGAGAATTTTACAAGAAGAAACTTATCAGTACTCTACAGTGGCGCACCGTGGGGGCTTTAACACAAAAAAAAAACTCCGGAGAGTTTTAGAGTTGGAAGAACTCCTAAAATCGTTTTTTCAATTCAACATTTTTCGGCCTAGGGGGGGGGGATTACATGTTGAATTGGAAAAACAATTTTAGGAGTTCTTTCAACTCGTCAATTCTCTGGAGCCGCGGGTCTTACGGGCCCTTTTTACCTCCACTGCAAACATGTTGATTATGAAGATCGACATTAAGTTTAGATGTGGAATAACTTATAAAGATGTTGACGTTGTATAATTATACCATGATCCCGGTAATGTGTATCATACCTGATAGAACCATAAGTAACTCGTGGTGAGGGTTGCAGGATTTCCTAGAACATCAACCATACAGTTTTGGCTTCGACGTTTTCCAGAAGCTTATGAACTGAGCCATCTGTACTAGTACTTAGATAGCTTGTTAAAACATTATTCTTATTCAATAAAGATACATTATATTATAAACCTGATTCGCTCTGAAAAAACGTTTTTGAAAATACAGTGGTAAAGAATCAATGCATCCACTTTACCAATTCTCATCTCTTCCAGTAGTAACCTTAATGAAGATACAAAACGAAAATGGTTTAATTTCTTATTATCAGGCTATTGTTTGTGAGTGATTGTAGTAACTACACAATTAACATTAATCCAAACAGGAATACACTAAAACCTTCTTCCTCGTTTACTCGTGAAGAGGATTATAATTTTAGTACCTTTGCTTCACCTAGTGTGCAGATTCGCAGTAAAGGCTATTCTATTATTATGCAAATCGTTCAATTTTCTAAAAAGCTACTTCTGCTCCTTGGTAAACAATGATAAGAGAACAGACCGTTATAATACCTTGCGGGTATAATATCGCTATAATGCCTTTTCAGAATGAAACTTCTACCATTGGTTTGGTTGAGGATTGTAGAGAGAAGGGAAAGAAGGGAAAGGTTTCTGGCAAGAAAACCTTTTTTCATATGCATTGATGTGATGAACGTATCCACCTAGCATGTATTTCCATAATACAATGCGGGATACCACCTCAGGTACCAACCTTGTCCCTCATAGGACAAAGTATATTAAGATGATGAGAAAGTCAAAAATATTTTGTTGGGTGAAAGGAAGAAGAAAAGAAGATAGAAGAGAAGAGGATTGAAGATCTCTCACAAAAAGTCTAAAACTAAACGAAAAGTAGAGAAGATTCCTCTTGTAATAATGATTCTTGTAAGGCGATTACAGGTTGGCCTATCAAAAGTCCCACGAAAATAATGAAGCAAGAATGAACTTCCTTGAGGCTTTGTGAATCAAAACAATTATGACCGATGATGATAATACTATAATAAAAAGTTCATGTTCCGTGTAGTGGAAATCTGAAAAATAAACTTTTGAAATATCTTATATTAAAAACTCCTCTACTCATGGAGAAACTGTACCGTACTAATTTGTGTAATTATAAGAGGATTATTTATTTCAGTTAATGATTGTCATTACAACAAATTTTCAGATGTTTAGATTTTTGATGGCAACTCCCATGTAGATTATTCTCGGGAGTGCCCAATTTACCAATACATATCATTATGTAATTTTGTATGGTATAAACTCTTTGTATAATTTTTAATTGGGAAATTGAAATCACTTATTAATGAGCTCACCCCGTGCAGCGCAAAGCGCCGCTTACTTGAATTTTCTAAATTTCTTAGTTGTAAATGGTAGCTATTTCGACTATCTGCAGCTGACAGCAGCTCAGTCATACCAATGAAATCCTACCTTGTACAGTGACTATAAACGACTATGGTTCATGACGATGGTTTACTATGAATGACTATTTATAGTCACTACTATATAAATGACTATTTATGGTCATACTATATGAATGACCATTTATAGTCACTACTATATAAAAGCATTGCACTATATAGCTGCTCAACACAATGTTATCCAGCAGTACTTTGTTCCCATCACTGGGTTGCGAAGACTAGCTTATGGTTGAGATGTCAATGTGCTAACCATACGTTACATCTTTTCTGGTTAATGATCATTCACCTCAGCTGATTCTGTCAAGTGGATGTGAAACTGGCAACCAGCTGGTAGGCCTGAGCCTACATAGGGCTTTTAAACCATTGACAAACAAACTATATAAATGACTATTTATAGTCACTGCACTACTCTCAGCTAAGCTCTATCTATGGGGGATTTCACTAACTCAGTACATTTAATAACTTGGTACGTTTCAATGCCAACAGATAGCGCCAGAGGTACCTATTTTTCTGTTTTTATTATTTTTTCCTACTCAAAATGATTATTTTCAGAAACAAATAGGCCTAGAGCCTGTAGAAATTCGATTTTTTATCTTTCTTTTGGTGCTAACCGCATCAAAATTAGTCCACTCAAACTTCTTCACGAACTTTCCAAAATCTACTCTACACGGGCACCAAACTCTTTTAATGTAGATGATGATTTCTGTATCTGTGTTCGGCCTTAAGGCCACATTATATTATAATGCAGAAAGAAGTCATATCTTCACTTGAAAATACATCATGCTGCTGGGCTAGCAGCCCAGAAGCAGTCTTGAAGTTGTAAATGCCATTACCTAAATATACATGTGGGCAAATTGAGATATAGTTCAGGAAAAAATATTCATATTGGCAAATGATTTACGACTTGAACAGGTGCCAGACAAAATTCTTCTCGATGCACTTTCATATTGGAAAGTACTCATGAATACAGATATCAATCATTCGATCTCTATGTTCCTTACTCCTTTAGTTCAATTTTGACAAATCATCTACATAGAAAATGTTCATGTCAGTTTAAAGCAGATCAAATGCCCATATTTGAAAGCTCAAGTGAAGTATTAATCATTCCACCGATTAATCATCCAATCTAAGGTTTCTCTTCGTAAATATTCCTCGAAAAATTGAGAATAGGCCTACATGTAATTTGCTTGTAAATGTTAATTTCAAAAATATTACTGTTGAACTATCAATATAGTTTTCACTTTTGTCATCTTGCAAGAAAGCTGAAATTATTAAGGGGCAATCGACTGCAATTGATTTGGAGAAAAATTAATAGGATGATTCAATATTGCAAATTCTCACAAACTCTGATTTTCGATATTCATGATTGTAGTAGCCTACTATGAAATAAAATTTATTTGAAGTTCCTCTGGGAAACACTTCAGTGAGAAAGGGTTTTCCACATTCCATTTATATTCCAATAGAAAATGCGAGTTGATCTCCTCTGTGAAACATCATCAAGCTGAAATGATTCCTCTTGATTTTTTAACAAACTCTCACCATACATAGCAGATCCTACTTGACAGTTATTAAAATTTGAACATCCATTTACTGATTACAGCTTGTGCATTTTGATAATTAACTCTGAACTGTGCCTTGACAGTGCTTGTGCTGTGTTCACATTAATTTGTTTGAAGTGGTACCCGGAATTTATGTTCATTTATCAAAATATGTGTGATCGTTTACTTTCGAATCCTATTCCAAGCGAATGTTCACTGCAGCATAGGTTGCAAACGCAAAGAAAGCATGTTTCAAGAACTTATTATTTTCGTGTACATGCTCACTTGACACAGTACCGATAATAGAAATTAAATCTTTATACTGTATGTATTATCTTTTATACTGTTAGTAAACTCTTGCAATATAACCAGCATTCTTTAGGTATGCACCCTTTCTGCTAAGTTCACTGTTAAAAACTATAACTCGTTTATGAGTATAAGCTTGAAGGTACTCAATAATAAAAAGTAATTGAATCCATATCTGTGTACATGTAATTAATGGGAAGAGGTTGTCCCAGTGGTCGCAGGCGGGTCTAATCGGTGAGACGCCTAGTCGCCTACTACTCCTGTTGTAACGGTGACCGGCTCCTCTGATTACCATAATTTATGAGCTTCAAAATCGCTTCTTGGTGGTTTGGTACCCACCTAAAGCTGTAGGTCCATTCATCTCTCATCATCATCCTTCCCATTACCCACGCACGAGCCTAGAGCTTCACCAACCTATCACCCCCAGCAAAAAATTGATACAATGATATACATTTATTAACCTTTTGTGTAACTCTGGAAAGAGTTATGAAGAACTATGAAGATGGAAAGACTTATCAAGAAACGTCTTGGAATGGAAGCGTATCTTATAATCTGATGAAGTTGGGAACAGACTTCAAAATGACTATAAATATGAGTTAAAGATTTGAAATTTATTTCTATTAATACAAATAGGCTCTTTCATTACAAACACAATAACTTCTAGAGGGCTCGAACTAGAAGTAATTTGTTTTTACCATCAACATCAACAATCAATATAATTCAACTCTATCATCTTTATTCCACCTTATTATAATAATTATGCTACGCTAAGCAAGCCAATTTTTAATACAAAACGTAATTTACACTTACTTTCTACATACAATACATTGAAACTACAATTTTAAACATTGCTGAATCAGATTATCTCAAGGTAAGTAGAAGACAATTTCTATTCACATTGGATTATCTTATCAGATCAGAACGGCTCCTCATAGAAAATGATTGATCATTTCACACTCTTCTTATTGTTAAGAGGAAAATTGAATGAGGAAAACATGATCCTCAAGTTGAGTAGAAAAGTTGAGGAAAAACATTAAAGAATGAATACTGTTTTATTTTGAAAGTTTTGATTGGGGCATTTTTTGAAATAGCTTGAATCAATTAGATTCAATAGAATCAAAGACATGTCACGATCAAAATACAATTCTATATGAATTGCATGGTTTCTGAGACTAAGAATATGATGAGTATAATAAAGTTTTTTGCCTCTACTGAAAAACTTGATATTTATTGACTTATGTAATTTCAAAAATGACCGATAGTAGGAAGTAACACTAGATTACGTTACATTGGTTCAAAAACCTCAAAGTTTTTATAACTTCACCCCTGAAAGTGGACTTTTCCAAGCTTGTTACGTGCCACTTATTATTTGAATGATCACTTATTACTTTCTAAATGACAACTCTTTAAATAAAATCCAAATCGATGGGCGATGGAAAAATAAGGAAGATTATGTAAATTGTAAAGAGGCAGGATTGAAGAGGAGCAGGAAAATAGGATTCTCGGAATAAATTGATTTTCATTCGTATATTTGAGTAAGTAAACATTCATCATTAAGCCATCCATCATTCTCGAGACCACTCAAACATTTCCCGGCAGGAAAAAGTCCTCAACTGCACAGGACGAGAAAATTCATAATAAATGCTATTATGGTGTTTGCTGGCATTTCTGGACTGTTGAATTTAATTAGATAGAGGATTGATTTCTCATGTTTCAATATTACAGCGCAGAAAAAAAACCAAGTTCAGGTAGCTCTGATACCATTCTATACTACTGTATTAGCAAAAGGCGACCGCTGTTCTCGTCAACTTTTCCAAGTGATCCAATAAACAGTGGAAATAGTTGGAGTAGGAAGTGATTCATGGGTCTGCGACATCATTAACTGAACCCGAGAGATGTGAACTTCGAGCTGATTCCAAAAATTGGGATTCGAATACAGCTGATTCCAAGGGATATTGGGATCGAATACCAAGAAATCAAGGATAGAACTGAAGATTTCCAATGCACGTGAATTCTATATTTTCCTCAAACAAAGTTCTATGTTCTTGATTCGAGTTTCTTCAAAGATTGTTAGATTGATATCTGAGCAAATATAAATCATTCTTTATTTGGTCATAAATACTGTAATTCTCATCAGGAAGCATATTAGTTCGATAAAATAATATGTGATACAGTACTATATTATGGATCATTGAATGAGCATTTATTTTATTATTTGTTTTTCCATTTTATTTCCGGTAATGAGAATGGGCGATGGAAAAATAAGGAAGATTATGTAGGAGGCAGGATTGAAGGAGCAGGAAGTAATCATTCTTACTCACTAAATTTAGTTCGATAAAATATTTTATACAGTACTAATATTTATAACATTTCATTTGATAATTCCTGCAAACCAAACTGAAGGAGGAGGAGGTTGAACCCCTCACAAAATTTTAAATTTATTAATATGCGATTTGAATGCTTCTCCAGCATTACATGAGTTTTTAAAAATTGAAAAAATGGCATTGCCGATTTAATTTTTTGTTTGCTGATTTTAATTTGCCAACTTCAACTTGAACTTTTTAAACTTTGACTTTTGCTAAATTCGTTTCACTTTATAACTTTAATTTTTGTTTGCTTTTAATAAAGTTTTAGTTGATTTTAATTTGCCAACTTTTCAAAACTTTGACTTTTGATAAATATGTTTTATTTTGTATTTGTTTGCTTTTAGGAAAGTTTTAGTTAGTTTCGCTTTGCAACATCAATTTGAAATTTTAATTTTGACTTTTGCTAAATCTGTTTTACTTTGTATTTTTAATTTTTTGTTTGCTTTCTAATTAATCAATAAAGATTATTTTCTTCGTTTGAAATTGGATCATATTATTTACGATGATGAGTTGGACCCACAATTTTTTTGGTGGGTTCAAAATCACAAGGAAATGAATTTTAAAAAGTAAATAATAGAAAAGTCAATGCTTCTGGCCAAAGCAAAGTGGTCAGGAGCAGACAGATCCGCGCACTAATGCTTGCGTACTGCCGGGAGGACGCGTCCTGCTGGAAGGACAATTTTTGTTTTTTTCCGTAAGAGAGCTCTGTCCTTCCAGCAGGACGTGAACCCGTGTACAAAAGTACTTCCGGAAGCCCCTTCTGGCAGGACAAGTGCTTGTACGTTCTATCATTAAGCCATCCATCATTCTCGAGACCACTCAAACATTTCCCTTTTCAATGGAAGCGATCTCCACCCGATTGAACTGCACAGGAAAGAGGAAAGCGAATTTCAATTGCTATTATGGTGTTTCTGGCATTTCTGGAAGTCCATTGAATTTATTGATAGAGATTGATTGAATCATGTTTCAATATTACAGCATTAAGAAGTTCATACAAACCAGCTTCAGGTAAACATAAAATTGATACCATTCTATACTACTGTATTAGCATTATCCTGGGACTGCTGATTCTCGTCAACTTTTCCAAGTGATGAATGAAAAATAATTGATAAATTTTCAAATAATCAATACGTCATCAAATTTCTTGATAATTGAATCATCACATCATACCAAATTCATCATTATCAGCTAAGCTTATACAATCAATGAATCTTATTATTCAAACTTGAAAGGCCATGTTCCAATTACATACTTTGGTTTTTGCATTTTTGCTGCACTTCTATCAGCTCTCATTTCAGTCGAAGAACTGATGAATATTGATTGTATTATTAGTATTTTAAGAAACATGTATTATCATCCTCTTATTTTTTTATTTTGAGATGGACGAAGAGGAAATTATTCATTATCAATTGATAGGAAGAATAGAGGAAGGAGGTGGTAGTTTTTCAAAATAATACCAGCACCAGCTTCTGGGAATCTGTCTTGTCAACTTCGCGGTCTGCGACATCATTAACTGAACCCGAGAGATGTGAACTTCGAGCTGATTCCAAGAATTGGGATCGAATACAGCTGATTCCAAGAATTGGGATCGAATACCAAGAAATCAAGGATAGAACTGAAGATTTCCACACGTGAATTCTATATTTTCCTCAAACAAAGTTCTATGTTCTTGATTCGAGTTTCTTCAAAGATTGTTAGATTGGATATCTGAGCAAACGCTATAATCATTCTTTATTTGGTCATAAATACCGTAATTCTCATCAGGAAGCATATTAGTTCGATAAAATAATATGTGATACAGTACTATATTATGGATCATTGAATGAGCATTTATTTTATTATTTGTTTTTCCATTTTATTTCCGGTAATGAGAATGAGATTATTATTATTTCATTGAGAATTCAAGAGAAACTTCATACGGTAGGAGTAGGTGAAAGACTTTGACGACTTCAATTTCTATGAAAAGCTGTCCTGATAATTTCAAAGCATTGTTCGAATGTCCTAGGAAATGAACAAAAATATGAATTTTATCTGAAGAAAAATAGATTAACACAAGATACCTTCTGAGCTTCATATCAGTCATACATCGCCTAGGAGCAATGGCATCATATTAAAATACATTTCTTTATCTCCGCTCCCCTTAGTGAAAGCATTAATTTTTATCACACTTCATTATTTGAGTATTAATTGTAGCGTTCATTGTTGCCTACAATAGTTTCAATTATTATAATCTAAAGTACAACATTGAGTTTAATCAGAAGAATTAAAACTGTATCAGGCACTATTTCCAACTAGACAAATGTTGTTTGTACTTCAGTGTGTGATGGAGCCCACTTCCTCAAGAGCTTCGGCTTGAATAGTTCGTTGAATGTCGTTCTAAATTGACGGCTCATCGAGCAATAAAGAATGAAGTTGATCGCACCATTCAGCAGAGCTAAAATATCCATGATCTCGCCAAATAGGTGGTAGCAGTTCTTGAAGAAGCACCTGCCAAGGATACCGCTCAGTAGCCCAAGGATGCCTTGAGGAAACTCGGTGATAAGGAAAAGTAGCAGTACAGCCACCAGCATTCTTGTGGTCCTGAAAATCAATTTCATGGTCATCAATTTGCTCATAAAATTTGGCACAAGAAAATTACAATTCGATGAACTGAAAATTTTTCTGTACTAAAAATTACAGTGCTCGCTACTAGAGAGCCATCAGTGAAGCTACTAGAAAATAGCTTCATAATTGTAACAAACTCAAGCTATTTCTATGGATTCTATTTGAATATGAAAAGTCATATATTGCCCCCCACCGTTCTTGGAAAATTGGAGGTTGAAAAACACAAACAGAATATTAAAATTTTCCTAAAGCTTCCTAGAGGGAGGAAATTGTGTAGAGTAATTAACGAGATGGAAGCTTTTATTTTCGATAATGAAACAATTCTGTCAATGAAACGAAAATTCATCAATCTATTAAAAATGTTCTGTGGATGGAATTTATTCATGAAGGGTTTCTAAACTCCCAAGAACTTTGAATATCTCCTCTTTTAATCGTCATAGAAAAAATCTTGCTTGTCACAGTACAAACCCAAAATTCAGCCGAGTGGAAGTTGAGACTTCTATTTTCATATACATTATCCTATAAAATTCGATAAAAGTTTCCAGTTAAAGATAGATAGATAAATGACTTTATTCTCTACTTAGTACAATTGAAGTGTTGTGAGGCAAGTTGAGGCATAAAAGCTTCCTCTTCCACTTAACCCACTTAAATGAGCAAGTTTTCGAATAAGCAACTCTGCGAGCCCTGGAAATGATCTACTATGGGAAATTTCAGCAGTGTAAAAGAATCTGGAGTAACCAAGCTTGATGAAGATTAATACTCGGTGAAAAAACAACTTTGGTGAAAGCAAGTGAAAAGCTTATGTTTATCTTTCTTTTTATGTACATTTTAAGTAATTGAAAGCAAAGGCACTTAAGTGATATTTGATGTCATGGAGATGAAAAGCTAGAATAAAAATTCTGTGTGAGTGTGTCACGACTGCATGCGGTTAACTCTTGAATTTGAGTTTTGACTTGGTTTGACGCTGCTATGCTTATCAAATTTTAAAAACCAACACTCCAAAATCCTTTGAAGCACCCAGCTTCACATTTAGTCTCATTGAAGACTGTATAGCCTATTCCATGTTAACATGTTTCATATTGTAGAATGGAGAACTATTTCACGTGGGCTCCATCATAATTAGAAATAATGTTATCATATTATGAATGAGAGTGTTCAATGTACTAATGAAACTGAATACACCATTCTTCTTTGTGTTTTCTATCGTGTGGGTAGAAAAGAACAGCATCTGTTATTTCTTGCTCATGAAACACTCATAATAGCCTCTCTATGTTTGAACCTCTATGTTTTTTAAACACAAGTATGAATAAAAGTTTTCATAGAGGAATATATCCTTCATCTTGAATTCATGTGATTCAAATAACTTTTTAGAAGTGGCCAGAGATGAATTGGTTCTATCACTAGTCCAAAACGTCAGAGGTCCTTATGTAATCCCAGTCGTATCCAATATATTTTTTTTCGGGCCTCTCCCGTGTTTCAGAGGACGCGTTAAGCCATTGGTGCCAGCTGCCCAAAAGGCAGTCGTTATGAATAATTTATCATCACTCTTCCCTGTATCCACGTTCAAGTCTCAGAGCTCATGTGGGAATCTCACTAAAAAAATATATTTATAGACATTTTTAAGTTTTAGTTTATCACAAAATTATTGTTAGTTGTAATCTTGTAAAGTTGCAGAAATGGAATGTTACGAGACGAAAAGTTACGTTATTTTGTTCTCCTTTGTTGCGTGCCACAAATTATTATTCATTTACTCATTGATTTCTTTTATCTTTCCATTCCGCTCCAACTTGATTAATCACTTTTAACTTATTTCGAAATTTTTGCCATTATTAATATTTGCTATAAGTGAATGCTGGTGCTGCCAGTGCTAAAGCTTTCCACATGTTGCATTTGATTCTTTCAAAAATTCTAAAACTCTTTATATTATAATTGAACAATTGCTTCTTCCAGAAATAAAATGAGTTGATATTTTTAGCTCAGCTGTCCAAACCCGTATATTCCAAATTTCGTCAAAATCGTTAGAGCTGTTTTCGAGATCCGTTGGACATACATAAATACATAAATAAATACATAAATAAATACATAAATAAACATACATAAATACATACATAAATATAAACATACAGAAATTGCTCGCTTAATATAATAGGATGTGATTTGATAAGTGGAATAGTATTCGTGAAAGTAGAAGTGAAAACTCTTGCACGCTGGATGTCAATATCTGAGGCTCTAAAAATGTCAACTTGATAAGTAATCGAGAATAAAATGTCAACTGAAAGCATAAATTAGTGCGACTAGTCTAGTCTTCAGTGACAATTGGGTAAAAGTATCATGCAAACCTGAACATTCAGCTGAAATTTCAATGGGCATACACAGCTCTGCACTCTCATTTGATTATTTCAGAGACGTCAGTATTAGTTTATAGAAACTCTCCTAAATGATGGCTTTCTCAAACTGTTCAATTAAAAGCCATCGAATGGAATTCCAGTTGTAAACTTGTCAATTGCAATTGTCAAAACATTCACAAGAGGGTTTTATTTGTTTTGCTGGAATTTTTACAGCTTAGCATACGAGTATTGATTTTTTTGCCTTCCTCTGTCTTGGACGAGCCTTTTCTTTTACCCATAAACAGCTTTTCAAACGCACATGTTACGCTCTCACGCCACATAATTGTTTCTCTCCTTCCATTTTAGTAAAAATGGATTACCTTTCATACAGTACGCTCAACGCTACGATGCTAAAGACATCATAAAATAGCATTCGAAGTAGCCTGATTCTTTTCAGTGTGGCCAAAATCTAGCCAAAGAATGGTCAAAATCTGATGTTGTCAACTGGGATCTAACTAGGAACAAGACCGTAACGTTTCCTACAATTGAGATGGTTCCAAATGACCTACATCAAGTAATAGAATATTATCATTACCAGAGTAATACAATGATATTATCCTCTAGTTTCAAAGTTCAATTTCCAATTTCAATTTATTATTTCATTTTACACACAGATACAATCATATAATAGTTAAATAACATATAATAGTAACAATAATACAATAATAATACATATAAAAGGCTAATACGAGAGTTATGGAGGAACGTAAGCTCTTCCTACTATGGTTATCCATGCACTAGGAAAGCTTTCAATCCTTGAGAGGGAAAATAAGGGATTATAGGAAAAGGTAAAGAGGTAGGCCTATGAGATATGATAGGATATGGAAATGACCTAATATTCTATTTATTTTCATCCTATCATAAGTCATTTCATAACGGATGTTATTAGTTTCAAATTCACTATTCAGTTTTCAGGTAGCCTGAATCTCTCATTCCATTTCAAGGGACTGGTAAATTGAGAAAACAAATTATCAGGACTGAATTAAGACTGAAAAACTAATAAATTATGTCGAATGGGACAGATTGGCGTGGGATTTGTACTATCAGATATGAGTTCAAATTTAGTAGAGAGGCAATTCTTTTTGAACCCTTGAAGACGAGCAAAAAATGTGAGATGAGAAAATGAAGTAAATTCGAAGTGTGATTGGAATTTTATTCGGAAAATCGAAGCGCGCATTCTATCTCAGTTTTAAATAAAAATTTCCTCAGCTCCGAGAATTTTCAAATAACAACTTTCTCAGTTCCGAGAATTTTCTATTATTTCAATTTGGAAAAATGACTCCAGGACTCCAAATATCTCCTGGTGCTGTGGAGGTTGGCAATCATGAACAGAATAATTTTCCGATAGCTGTAGTAATAATATTCAGATATTGACTTCTTAAAACAGCAGATTGGACTTTGATATGCACCAATGGAGAAAAAGAGAAGTAAGTAGACAGAAATAATGCAATCATATTCTCCAATATGAGATGTAATTTATTTGTGAAAGATCTTCTAGGTTTGTCTCCCAATGCTCTTCGTATCTTCAATAGCAATATCGTATTCATCTCAACACACTATACTTAATGCTTCATCATATACACAACGTTTGCTTTATATCTACTTCAATGAACACGATATTATTATGAGTTGGAATATTATTGTGTTGCAAATTTCCTCATATGATCGAAATAATGTTCAATAGGCTAGTAAAATTCCGGTTCTCATTTCATCAACACTGATTTCATTAATCAAAACAATCTTTCAGTGTTTGAATTATCAATTAGTGACTAATGTCGACTATTTTTGCATTATCGGACAATATACTGGGAATAAACACATCAATATAAGATACTGTTACAGCATCAAGACAGAAGCGGTCATTCCTATAACGTTAGAGACTTTTTGATTTTCGTTACAAACATTTATATCCTCATTTACAAATAAGGATTTTCTTATTTATAAAATTAATATAATCATCTATACCGACGCACAGAAATATGATAGAACTATGATATATGAGATTGATTTATAGTCGTTTAGCAATATGCATGAAATAAATTCATCATTCATGTGTATAGGTGGTGATAAAAACCAGAAGACTCTTCAAGGAACTTCTACCACCCACACATCAATGTTAAATTTATTTTATGTGTATAAAGGCTGGTTTTCACGATTCTAGTAGACGTTCAGGTTACTGGAGGCAGGTTGGATCATATTATCGTCTACTCTATACAAACAAATAATAGTCCAATGCACACTGACTTTTATTTTGTTTGTATAGGGGAGACCGGTAGACGATCATATGATCCAACCTGCCTCCAGTAACCTGAACGACTACTAGAATCGTGAAAACCAGCCATTACTACATGACTGTAAATAACTCCCATATATTATAGTTCTATCATATTTCTATGCGTCGATGTAGATTATATATTATGGATGGCCCTTTTTATGATTAGCAGTGAAAAGTGGATTTATCTACCTGAACTATAAACTTTCAACAAGAAAAATATGTGGTGGTTAGAAGTTATAAGATACGAGCTCTGTGCTTGTGGTTGTTGTAAAAAAACACACATTCACACATCCAGTTTATGAAATTCAAGAGAAGGCGTTACATTTGCAGTATTCCAGTATATTGCCACAATTCTGGGAGTAAGCTCTGCATTCACACTAGCTTGTAAAGCATGTACACTGGCTGTACTAGTTTGCATCTGTTGTATGAGGCTTATGAAGCTTGATGGAAGAAGACCACAGCAAATAATCTATTCGTCAAAGAGAGCTTTAGACTGGAAAGTAAGGGAGGAATTGGACAGTGTCGATGTAGGGCTTGAGCTGTGGGAGATTAGCAGGAATGGTACCCAACTCACCTGTCTATGCGCTTGCCAGCGCGGTCTAGCTTGGGCTTTGCGCCACCAGCCTCAGCTCCGGTGCCAGTCATATTGAATGTGTTACCCTTCAGCTCCTGTTTCTTGCGGTTGACTCTGTAGAGTACGTTGATGAGCCAGTAGCTAATAACAGTCAGCAAAAGGCATGGGAAGAGCTTAATGAGCACCGCGTACACCCACAGATTGACAATGTAGAGTAGTCCGTCGTCCTCTTTGGCCACCTGTGAGAGATCGATGTGGTAGAGCACAACAACTCCGGACTTCTCCAGCACCTTCGTCGAGCGTATGCTGAAGTTCAAGTAGGACGGCGCGCAGATGAGCAGTGGCAGTAGGAAAGCGGCGCTCAGTGCCTGGTGACACCTCTGTTCGGTGCACAAGACGTGACTTTGTTGTGGATATCTGAAACAAAAATGACGCAAAGTTTGTGGAATGAGTGGGATAAAGTGGTTTTCCAGATATATGTTGTATGTTGGCTGGGTTTCAGCCAACAGTAACAGTAGGGTTACATGAACTGGTAAGGTTGAGGCTTTTCACCTTAGATAAGGTTTCAGGCACTTCATATCATGTAAGGTTTGAGGTTGAATAATTTTGAGTGGATGTTCTTCAGAAATAGGAATTAGGGTTCAATGAATGCCAGCGTAAGAATGTAAGATCTCTCATCTTCCTACGGCATGTCCCAATATTCTCATCCATGTGACTAAAATTTCTTCATTTAAAATGAATTTCTAACTCTCAAATGAGTATTTATACAAGCAATGACGTACCATTTCTCTGCGTGAGCAATAAATGGATAATTTGAGGCTCTATCAGCATTGGGATTTTATTATTTCTATTCATGAACCTGTACAAAACCCAGAAATAGCAGAAAAGGTTGATAGAATTTTGTAACTTTCAAGAAATCACGCTTGAAATTTTACAGATGTGAAGTGCCTTGATAACGATCACGTTGAAATGCCATGTTGCTTTAGTAGGATAGTCTTAAGTGTGAATAATTTTGTTACATTAACCAGTAATTAATATTAATGATGTAATGTGTAGCCCGCTGAATATTGGAAATGAGAGGGACACGAATGATTTAAACAAGATAAACTGCTGCTGCTGCTTGGTGGATGCTCTTTTGTAGCATCAGTCCTACCATTCAATAACAGCCGCAATTAGCCATGATTACCTCTATTGATCGATCGATCAGAACTTGAGAACTTGATGAATTAAAAGGGATACCTCTATGGAATTTGATAAAGAGGAATTATCCACTATAGTTTACTGCTTTCTAATGGAAGATGCACTTTTTATCCTGACAAGACTCAATGACAGTGAAATAAAATAATTCATAACAGGTCTTCAGATATAGTATAAAATTTTTCCAGATGCGAACTTCGTATCGTCACTCTTCCCCATGTCCCCTGCTCTCCTCTACTGGTCTCCTTCATGCAACCCCTCAAAAATGTCATCCCCAAACCCCCAATTAAAAACAGTCTTCCACCTAATTGGCCCGCTTCATATTGGAAACCCCCAGAAGGTTCAATTCAAACTCCCTAAATATCCTCTTCTTGACAACTTTCCCATCAAATGTCACTCCTTCTTCCCACCAATTAATTTTTAATTTCTTCTATTGATTTTTTTTTTTCGATTATATATTTATTTCTTGATTTTTAATTTTTTAAATTTATTTTATTATTTTTTCAAATTTATTTTCGTTTTTCAATTTTATTATTTGAAACAATAGAACATGTATGATGCGAACGATAACTCATGATTACTAATCTATTGATAATCCTACCTAAGAGCAAACTTGGTATTTTGTTAAGCTCCAAATTAATGATAATATTTGATCATGGTAATCCCATGGATGATGAGTTTGTTGAAATCCTGGATAAAATCAGATATCACGGATCACGGATGATCTCCCTAATTATTTACTTTCACATCATCAATTCAAAGCCCTCCCAGGTTTTCTGTTTAAGATTATTTTCAAGCAGAGTCCGCCAGTATTGAATCTCACTTAATATTTCTCAATGAAAAGTACTTAGTTTACAGTTTGAGTTCATGTTGATTGATTTCGATACAGAATTTCAAGAGAAATGAATGGCAAGAGCCGCACATAAATAGTCACGTTTCATTAGTTTCAGGGAACCGACAATTTTCAAGAAGCATGAGGTTCCACACACGAGGTGTGTGTTGCTTCAGGACAACTATGTGAAGTACTGTGACTAAACGTGACTAATCTCGTCTTGTCTTGTCTTGACTAACCGGTGTACGCCTAGCCTAATAATGAAGGTTTATTGAAAACTAATTGGACTTGAAGTGTTAATCACTCACTGTTTCTTCGTTTAAAGGCAAAACTTGTTCATCTAAATAAATCTAGTCTAAATGATTCTAGTAGTACTCACTGTAACAAAGAATAATAAATTTTAATATCAAGCACAAGATAGAGAAAACTAGTTTTACGATAAAACTGAATAATGAAGCGCCCATATTCTGTGAAACATGAGTGATAAAAGACGACCAACAAATGATGATTGACTAACTAGGTATTAAAGTATTTTCTACATTCGAGAGCACTGACAAATTCTAATTTTTCATTTAAAATGCAATGAAAAATTCTAAAATTCATCCTCTAATATCTAATTTTAGAAGGTTAGAGAATCAATTGTGAATGTTGGTGAAACCCGGCATTAGAACTGTAATTTCTGTATATGAAGCATATTGATCCCTCGTTATCAAGGAGAATCCCCAGGTGGTAATATGGATAAATGGATTCATAATTGTGAATCACAAATCTATTCATATGTATGCAAATTTGGTACGGATCATATCTCGCTATCAGTTTAATTAATATAATCAGCTCAACAATCTGTTATGCATGGTGCAACAGTTCATAATATACAGGTGATTTGGCAATGGCTGATAACCAAATTACATTCAGATATTCGGCTAGCATAATCTGTTCAAGTTTTTCGTGAATAAATGATGAGGTTGTCATAATAAATGGCTCCCAACTCAAATTGAGTTACACTGTTATCCATGTTTCCATGGCCGTCATCTAACCCCTTCATTATTTTATTGAAATGTTTATTTCTACAAAATAAGCGGATATTATGGCGCAATAACGTGTTCTATTAGATTCGAGTGGATACCTAAATTCATAATTAATTCAATTAGGTTCATATTTTGACCTCATGAGAGTAGCGAAATTCTTGCATTAGTGGTGTAGCCACTACAAATACCAGCGTATTTTTACAGGAGGACGCGACCGCCGTAAGAAAAAAGAATAAATTATATTGCACGTTTTTTGCACTCTTTAGTGCTAGCTCGTCTCCAGCAGAAAGAAGAGTTCAGAGGAACTGTGGAACTCTTGATGTGAGTGCTCTCTAATATTCAGGAAATTGATTTTGATTTGTTTTTGATTTTCAACTTGGAGATTTTGAAAGCACTATAACTAATGAAATTAAAAAAAAAAAAAAAAATGAATGAGAAACTTCTTAACCCGCTCTTCTTCGGAACTTCACTGTGGCTAGGCCATCGGTCCACGAAGTTTTAATACTGAATGTACAAATAAATTAATGGGATGAATACTCATGCAATCCACATGCAAAGTTATACAACGCTTCAACCAAAACCACATCAAACACCGTTTCAACGTTTTCTTATTTCATCTTCAAGATGAAGGAAATCGGATAGGTCTGAATCAATTTATGATCGCCAAGTGTTCAATTAGATCAGAGAACGTGGTAACCATTGCGTCAACGTCCATTAAAGCTATTAAATTTTTGAAAGTCATACCTGCTCTACGATGAGAATCGAATTTTCCACTTTCCCTTTTCACAAAACACTCGAATGTTTAGTTTCCTACAAAGAAAGCTAATTATCCAATACGAATTCAATACACTCTATCCCTTTCACTGTTTTACACGTCTTTCCTATCTCCAGTTTCCCAGAAACCTGAGACTAAAGGATTTTGCCAGAAGCTATGAAAATCTACCCTAATCTTTTTCTGAAACAGGTTTCCAATCTCAAGCTTCATTAGCTCACTCTTTTCCTTATCGTTTTCTAAAGCTTCCAAAATCAGAAGCATTAAAGACTCTTTTCCTTTCCATGAAACTGCCTCCTGTCACATGTTGTAGGGAAGCTACAAACAGAACATTTTCCCTTCTCAAAGAGGTGCAAGTAGAAATGAACAGTTTTCGGAAAGGGAATGTAATTTTTCATCCTTGAACAAATATGGATGTGTCAAGTCAATATTTACACGTCAAAACCAGTAAAAGCCTCTACTAAAATCATACTTCTGTGTCCAATAATATTCTTCGAAACGATGGAGGAACAAACATACATTTTTCCCTAGGAAAAAGGAGAAACACAGGAGAACCAAATGGGTTGAGTCATGGATTGATCTTAGAAGATCAAAATGAATAAAGTTGTGATGAGTTTGGAAGATAATAGGAATCTAGTGTCTAATCAAACAGCAAATAAAAAGAACATTTATTGGGAATAAGCGGCTTAAAGAGCTCAATTTAAATAAATATTCTATGTCGAGTTATTGGCTCACTATCACTAGCTCAAGGCTGTACAGCGGATTGTAAGATAGCGCATTTTTCGTGAGATATCAAGTAATTTATAGTCAAGAAGATAGAGAATAGTAAGATAAATGTAATATGAATAGATAGAGAATGAATAAGATACAGTAGATTGTTGAGATTGTAGATTGATGAAGACGTTAATTCATCAAAACGCAATGTTCATGAGCTTCAACCAGAACTTGAATCACAGAGAATGCTGTTTTCTTGATTCTTCAAGCATGATCAATTCTTGATCTCCCAGCTATATTCGAAAATGTTCGAATCATCGTAATTTGAAATATTCGAGAAGGAAATGAATCTCTGAAGAATTCCTAAGAAAATTTTGCTACTGCATATTTCAAATAATGCATTGAGTTTATTGAGGAGCGGTAAGGAGTTGATTCAGGAGTTATTCGAGATCAGATTACCAGACTGTTGGCAGTCAATAGGTTTAATATATAATATACAATTAAGGCTAGGCGTACACCGGTTAGTCAAGACCAGACAAGACGAGATTAGTCACGTTTAGTCACAGTAATTCACATAGCTGCTTATGAAGCAGCACACACCAATGCAATGACTAATCGGTGTGTGTTGCTTCATAAGCAACTATGTGAAATACTGTGACTAAACGTGACTAATCTCGTCTTGTCTTGTCTTGACTAACCGGTGTACGCCTAGCCTTATACATTAAATTGAGTGATTTTTACGTTACAAAGAGATTTGAAATAAATACTTAAACCGGGGAAATCGGTGAACATGAAACTAAAGATTCGTAAAACAAAATTTCTACTACTTATAAAATAACTACCTGTGTACTAGGGAGTTTTCTAGGTATTCTACTCTTACTATAGATTAAACTGTCTTTGGTAAAGCCGAGGTTCTACTGTACAAAGATATTTCAAATTTTTGAATCATATAAACAGTTACTATATTGCCTTTGTTAATGAACTGGAGGAATGTGAGAGCATTACTTACCGTATGGCAACATACCTCCAGATGGCGAGCGTCAGTGTGAGGCAGATGGAGATGGTGTGCAGCACCTGGGAGAAGTGCGTGTGGAAGAGGATGAAAACGGCGCCCGGGTAGGTGAACTCGGACAAGACGGATGGCCGCAGGTACATGTAGCAGGCGAATGGCACATACTCGAGCATGACAAGCATGTCGGCGATGGCGATGCCAGTCAGTATGCGGTTGATGGGCACCGAACACAGCTCCTTTCTCGTCAGCACGATCACGTTCAGTAAGTTGGCAATGGTGCCGAACGCGCACACGATCAAACTCACGTAGCCGTGAACGCTGCGGTAGGACTTGGCCACGTCACGAATGCCACCGCTGCAATAACAGGCCGGCACGGCTGCCGGGTCCACGCCCGAGCTATTCGAGAATGTCAAGTTGAGCGTCATCATGTAATCCACATCCTCTTCAGTCAGGTTCAAATAACTGAGCAGCGTCTCGTGAGACGACAAAATAAACTGTTTGTCCATTTCGACCAAGTGTTTATTCTCGTTTACGACTGACACCGATGAGTTTCTCAGTTTACTGAGGGCTGCCTCTAGACTCTTGATTACCGTTCTTACGCTTTTATTGATCATCTGTTGTGAATGGAGATGAAATCTGAAAGCAGACCCATGGGTGAGCTTACAGGACTCACTGCTTTTGAAGGCTCTCACCAATCTCAACTTTCATTGCCAATCACTAAAAATGATAGAAAATGTAAGTCATCATTTGATATTAACAAAATGATACAGTTGATACGTTTTAATCGTTACATCCCTTGCTCTTTCTTATAGAACTCACTGGTTTCATAAGCTCTCACCACTCTATCACAGTTTCTATTGCACGCTCACTGATAGAACATAATTATTTTGAACTCATTACTTGAGATGTTTGTTTATTCAGATTTCGACGATGAAATTGTTTCTTTTCTTGCTCTCGATTATGAAACTCACTGAATTCTTACAGCTTCTCTTGCACGCTCACGAAAAGGAAAGTTAAAAATATTATTTTTTAAATTGTGAATTTAATATTTTGACGGTGAAATTGTTCATTTATTATTGTTCCTTACAAAAATCACTGTTATAGATTTTCACAATAAATGAATATTATAAGTTTCATTCCACTTTTCTCACTGATCTCTATATCAACAAATTATGAAACCCATAATTTGTGATAACTTGCAGCATTGAACGATTGCTTCTCTTGTTCTTTCCACTGAAATGATTAAAATCATTTTATCATTTGAGATATCTGAGATTCATATTATTTTGAGACTCGAATAGCAAGTTGATTCACATTTCAAAGTACAGCTTCATTTTCACGAGACTAAATTGGCATGATGTTATGAATTATTCGAGTTTTCCTCATAGAGGTACCATTCTGTTTGTTCTGTTTTGATGTGAAATAAACGCCTTCTAACAACTTAATTAATTAAAAGCTAATTTTCACTTTACAGTGTGATTCACCAACGCCTGACAACTTTCCTGTTAGATGAGATAATCATGAACAAATATCATGTTTACAAATTAATTTGGAGGAGAGAATTCATTCACATCTCATCGCTAGCTATTTACAGTCATTTCTCAACACTCAGAACTTCAGAGTACAGTACTCGAGGATTTTACCGGAGCTATCTAGTGGAACGAATCTGCTAGAAATTCCAGTTAAAAGCCGTGTGATCTTGAGACAGTGTTGAACGAATTAATTGCAGAACTTGACTGCTTTTACACGTCAATACCAAAGTAGTTGAATATCACAACGTAAGCATGAAATGCGAGGATATGCTGTACGAAAATAAAATACATTAATATTCTGTCACGATACCGTTCATTTCTCATAATATTTGAGAATTCACAAGGAATGCGTGTGTTGATCTTATCACCATTCATATAGAATTCATAGCTCCAGCATTTAATTATTGCATCCTCCGACTTCTAATGGATTTCATAATCAATTTCAAAGTCCTTAGCGAAACTGAGAGGTTACGCAACGAAAGCCCTTAAATTTCGAGCTTAAACAGCGTAAATCAAGTTTGTTTTGATTGATATTAACTAATTTATAAGATTTTCATTAGATTACATGACTCTTCGAAGATTTCCTGTTCCACTGCATCATTACCGAAGCAGCCTCAGTAAGCCTACTGCTTGACTTCGAAGAGCCAAATCAGAAATATTCACAAATTCACTAAAACTGAAATGTTCACAAAGAACTGCAATATATTTTTGTGCTTCTGTATCTGCTTTGAATGTGGGGTTCTCCGTTCTCAAAATATAGGACAACCGTCTCACAATCTCAGTCAAAAGTAGCGATTTTCTGTCGTAAGATGGAGAGGAAAGGAATGCCGGCTTTAGAACACTCAGAAATTCTTATTGAAGCCTCTCTGCTTGAGCGTAATCTTCTGAAGCCTCGAGAACTCTGGAAAACCTGTGAAACAAGCAAAGAGGAAGCATGTTAGGATGAAAGTCATTCAATGAAGACAAGATTTATTTATCGGCTTAGCAGAAGAATAAACAGAAGTTTGACCTTATAGTGAATACATGGAATAGTGAAATTCCAAACAGTGTAAAATCATTCTCTCTATCATAATCATTGTCCTTCAATTGATCGATAAGCCAAAGTAGAATTTTTTTTTTGAAAAGTGCTATAATCAAAAGCTCATGAAAACTTTAACATCAGACATGAACTTATTATCATACATTATTTGAAAGAGAGCTGAAAGAGGTATTTGCAATTCATTAATAAATAGTACTGAGAATGTCTTAACGCAGTTTTTTAATGTTTTTAACCAGTCTTAATGTTTTTCTCTCTTCCTTTTTTTTCTTTTCTCTATAATGTGTGTCAATATCAATTATTTTTGTTACATGAATGTATATATTTTTGTTTTATAATTTAAAGAAAAAATTTTTCCCGTAATTTACATTCTATTTTTTAATCAATTAAATTAGTACGTATGCTAGAATTGTATAGGAGGGTTGATTGTAAGAGGGGGCCGGCTGCGCCTCAACTTCGCCCTCCAAGGAAAAATAAAGGCAGCAATTCAATTCAATTCAATTCAATTCAATTCAATTCAACCATGGTGGAATAAGTTATTTCCCAACTAATTGTGTGAATAACTGATAAGTACACATAAAAATACTATTATAGTCAAACTTTATACAAGAGCAGATTATCAATTTTTAAAAGCAGCTGAAAATTGAAGGGGTTGGATCCACGGACTCTTGAATACACGGTAGAGTGTACACGCACTGTACACGTACTGATTCCAACCTGAATTTTGAGAGGAGTGATGTCACTAAAAACCCATTAGATAATTGATTGTTATTCAACGATCAAACCGTAACTGTGCTCAGAGGTATGTGATTTTCACATCAGTTTACTAATACTGCGCATGCTACTCACTTATCCTACATGGTTAAACCTCATTTTCTGTGGTTAAAACTTATTTTTCTGTGGTTAAACCTGGAATTCCTCATTGAGTACAACAGCTTCCTTCATCGCTAGTTTTGTGTCATGGAAGCTATTGTGAACTCGAATTATTTTTCTCCTATGTTTGAGTGATTGCAATTTTTCAAAGAAAAAGTATCTTTCTATAGATAATTAAATTACGAAAAAAATGGAAATGAAAATACCTGCTACTATACAAATATTCCTCAACGCGATCCGTTGTAAATGAAATGAGTACCAGTATAGTGGCACTCTTCGTTTGCCTTGCACTTGACTCGTTCCCACCATTACAGAGGAGGTAGAACTGAGCTCTGGATGAAAAAACACATCAATTTTAATAAAATCCATTTCCACGAAGCGTTACTATTGTTAAAGACAATGTCGGAGGCTAAAGGCTGGAGGCTGTATTAATTATTATTTTGATTTGAGTTTCAATCTGGAATTGGATTCTTCCTACCATAAAAAATGAGACAAGGAAAAGGCTGAGGCATTCGATTTAACAAATTGAAGTAGCCTTTCAGGTATTCGTGGAGTTTAGGCAAATACTCTGGAAAAACCAATCATAAAGCCCTTCAACTTCTATCATCTTCAAGAGGAAAAAGAGTGGTGTTGCTCGCGTACTGCTCTCTACAGCAGAGGCTTTGCGTGCTTACTTGATATAACGAGCAACAATTTTGGAGCTGGACCATCTCTTAATGTGATCTACCAGCTACTATGTCAGCTAGAATTTTATTGACGTGAGTAAATAATACTCTATACCTTTTTATTAGCTGGAAAAAACCATACGATATATATATACCTCGTATATCTCTTCAACAGGGAGTCATTCAGTGAATTTAATTTGTTTCCTACATGACTTTCATTAATATTCAATTGAGATTGAGTTCATCTTCATAATATTGAATTCCTAGTTTGTAAACAAGTTGATATGTACAAAACATTAATTAAACATTAATATTTTGGTGATTTAATTTATTTTTCCACTATGTTTTGCCCACACATAATTAAATTATGTAACTAAATTTATTTCAATTTATATCCCACAAACCGAATTGTGTGTGACTGGACTTCCACTCGATCGTTATTAATATGAATTTTCTCACCTTCAAGTCACACATCCATTCAGAATTTGATACTAATATGAATAGGTTAGAAAACTCTATCTCGTATTTTTTTGTGATGTTTCTTAGTGCAAACTCAATCAAAGCTGTACGAGTCTATCATTAGTCATCAAATTTTCTGAAATCAAAAAGACTATTTCTGAATGAATGAGATCTTGGAACTATTCGATGATAAACATTGGAATTGCTCTTCTGGGTCTTAAAAATTATTCCCTTATTTCCAAGGGAGAGCCACGTTCACTATACTCTGATTATAACTGATGCTTTAGGATTGAGACCCGCTTGGCCGTAATGATGGACCGCTCTAGGCCGGACCTAAAGCACTTTAAATCAAAGTGTTGTTGAACAACAATCAATAAAAAATTTGAATGTTCAAGATAATAACATCACTTCAATCAATATCAATAGATATATAATTTAATTTAATAAATATATAATTTTATCAAAAAATGTATGATTTTAATGATGATAATCTGATAATTTCGTGCAAATTTGATTCATAAAACACTTTGCTTTTATGTACCGAGTAGGCTATCAATTTCAGTCTTTGTACCGAGTAATAATCTTTGGATTATTTTTGTTCGAGTAACAAATTATTTTGGAATGTCGATGATTATTGGATATCCTAAATCAGAAATTCAGAACAATATTGCCTCTACCTTTTGACTGACATTGAGTATTGTTGTTATTCGAAATTGAGTTTCTGTAAATTGAGAAACACTTTTCCTGGAAAAGGGTCCTGGAGTGAGGCTGGAATATTAAATTGTCTGTCCTAAGCACTCTAATATATTTCTTGCGTTCTCTCTGCTATTTGGTCTTGTGAGTTTGCAAGACTTGTGAAATATTTGTTCATCTTTCACACAGTCTCTCCTCGGCACGTTTTTTCCATTACTCAAGCTGAAAAATACAGTAACTTATTCATGACCAAGCTGATGAGAGGTAATGTCACTTGGTCTCAATTCTTTTGATGTACCGAAACACTTGAAGAGTTACAGGCAAGTAGAAGCATTTTCCCAGTTATAGTTGATCATAAAAGTTGAATTTAGTTTTCTTTGAGAGTGAGTTTTGTGGGAGAATTGCTGAATTTTTCGATGATAGTGATGAATTAGAGAAATTTATCAGGTATCTGTCCAGTTGATGACATACACAAACTGCAGTCAATTGATTGAAATTTTTCTTCATCCTTCTTATCTCTTCGTATCAGAATCTCCTCAGTTTTCTCAGTCAAGTCGGAGAAAATCAGAGATTGTTCTACATTCATGAAGTAGCTTAAGTAGGCCTAATAGTTGTTTTCTATTCCGGGGACTAGACGAGATGACAATCACTTCAAATTCAAGAGCAGTGGAGCAGTGCACTCAACTTGAGCTTAAAACCAATCGTGAAATCAATACCAGTAGTTAGTTGACTGTACTGTGAAACCAATCGTTATCAACTCGATGAAGTAGTTAGCTCCAGTTAGCTGGATCGTGAATTACTCGATAATTGAACTTAAAAGTGAGATCTAAGTGATTGGTTCTGGAAATTTTCTCTTTGAATTGAAGTTTGCTGATTTACATTTAATTGAAGTTGATAAAGTAGCCTATCAATCATTTTAGAGGAGTACAATCGGTAAAATATCAAAAGATGGTAAAGTGTTTAAAGATGGGTAGTTTGAAGAGTTTTCTCAATAAGTGCACGGATATTTTTTTAACATTCCAAATTGGAACTTATTGAGCTCAATTCAATCCGTTACAAGCTACCTAATCTCAATGGAATGAGTGAAACTATTTACCGATTTACCGATTGGTTTCCCTAATCTGCTTCTAAAAACTCAGGTCGATGAATAACAGATAACAGATAAATGTCAGGAAATAAGACTCATCATTATTCATTTTACTCTCAGTATTCAAATTTCAACTATGAAATGGATTAGCCTAATAAAAGTGTCATTTCGTAAAATATCCGAATGTGTGGGATCAATTATTATACTCTTATATGAGTTTTCTGAAAAAAAGAAATCGCTTTATAAAATAAAAGATCTTGTCCAGAATTACAATTCCGTCTGTATGAACCTACAATTAAGAAAAAATGTTAACGATTTTTTGGAAGAATTGGAATGATCGATCATATATGTGTTTTGAAACACTACGATCAATCTAGATATTAAAAAAGAATCTCTACATTGATTTCATTCATGATTCAGTTTTACGTATCATTTATTAAGAGCTTAAACTTAAAAACTAAAGCTGAGTGATTTCTCATTTTTTGGATTATCATGCTTCCTGCCGTTCGTGACAGAAACTTCCTCTGGGAGTTTATGAAACATCCAAGATGTCGGAGCTGCGTTGTTGGCATTTCCACTGAGATTTGCCTCAAACCAGTATTCTCTCAAAACTTCTGTTTCATGGTGAACTGTTTCCAATGGAATATTCCCAGCTTTAGCCACCCAATATAAGAAGCTTTGTTGAGAATACGTTTAATATTGCTGCAGAGATTGAGGATTTCACCAAAATAAAATCAAATCATCTCGTGTTTGGGAGAATTCCCACCTATTGACTACAATATCTCCCGGTAGAAAAATCGAAAATAGCTGTATGAATAGTGTTACCATAACACTGCTTTATTTTATAGCATACATTATTCTGCATATAACTTGATACAATAGCTACTCAAGATACTGCTTTTGATATAGATTATAAAGTAATAGATTTCATGATTGAATTTTAATTGGTTAACATTTTCAAAAACTCATCATAATACTCAATGAAATTATTATTCTTGCAGTGATCAACATTCTATTCAATAACAAGTATACCAAATAAGTATACCACGCTTCGCCACGGCTCGATTACCCATATTGACCCATATAACCCATATAACCCATATAACCCCATATTTCAAACATTTCGGATATAACCCATATTTCAAACATCCTGGAATTTGAACATTCAAATTGAAGTTTTTTCTTTTCACAGAATAAATAATTTAAAAACATGGAAGCGGAATATCTGATGAGAATGGTGAATGAGAGTTTTTTTGAATCACAAGAAATTCACAGTTTGGAATGATTTTATGGAAATTCATCACTGATATACAAGTGGTGAAAGGTGAATCAACTTCTTTGAATAAACGTTCAGTACTATACAGAAACATGATTCTGTTGTAGTGATACTATAATTATATCATGAATAAGAGGATTTAACTGGATCAATATTTCTGGATTACACTGAAGCGATGATTTCCTGATTCTCATACATCATACTTCGTCTAAGCTGTGCAAATCTAGGTAATGAGATCTTTCTCATACATTTAAATTTGATTTTGAAGTTAAATACGTACCAACCCCTCTTCCCAATACTAGGGCATTCTTTACTTGTTCATTGCTTTTTTATGAAGAACAGAGAAAATACCTCACAATAGTTCTTTACAAATACATTCCAAAATCCAAATACGGAATTTTATAGAAATCTCCAGGGTCTCTGAATAATTATCTCACATCCAAAATATTCAGAAAATCTTTTAAAGAACTTTCTTGGGGACTCAAAAAGCTTCGTTCCTATTTCTAATTACAAGTGAGGATTTAATCGGGAGTTGAGGTCTTTCAACATGATGGCTACGGTATTGAAATTCGCTCCAGACTTTCCGAGTGTGCAGCGCTCTTCTTTTTGTTGAGGCTGACTCAAGCTACGAACTGAAAAGCTTGACATTTCCCAACCTAGACTTTCGAACTCAAATAAAACTTCAATGATGAAGTCACAGATTCACATGGTCGTTTCTGGGAGGAGAAAAGCATCATGTTTATCAACAATACTCATGTTGAATGTTGCGAAAATATGTTTCGAGTTGAAAAAAATGAAACACTGAGAAAACCAGACTTGAAAATCATTCTCAAATGAAAGCACCAGTTCATATAATTAGGAGTACAGTAAGTATAGCAGTATTCTTTTAACTTGTCAGGAAACAGCTGATTTAATGTTAGTAAACGAGCGTAAATCAATCAGCTGTTTTTGACAATTTTAAAAATAATCCTGCTATACACGCTTGATGAGCTGTATTTTCTGTGAATATTGCTGTGATAGATTAATTTCTCCGTTGAACAGAAAGTTTTTCAAATTTTGTAAATTTATCATTATATTTCCAACATAAATGCTTTAATTGGAAGAGCGGACTCAATGAAGCTTTAGATCAATTTCCCAGACCTTCATTGTAATTATTAATCAATCATTATCAATTGAAAATCAATGGAGGTTGATAAAGTAGAACTGGTATTATAAAAGTGATATGTTATTTGATTGTTTGGTTCAAATGTTGTTTCATAGAGATAAATAAGGCTTTTGCATGTTTCATGTAAAGCGGAAATTGGACATCCTTCTTCGTTAAAGTCAGTAAACAGCCTGGGGCATCCTCACTTGCACATGGAGATTTTTGCTTGAATTACTATGTTGATATAGCCTAACACGGTCAGATTTCTACAATCTTATCTTTCTTATCTTATCTTATTCTATTCTTTGAATCAAAGGAATATTATATTCCATCCAATGAGAAAAAACTTCAGGAGAGTTTTAATAATTCAACTTCCAACTGTAATCAATGAATCTATCGGACGAAGAAGAATATATCGGGCTTCCATAAAGGCAACCATCAGAGGAAAGCTAGGAATCCGTACGTGAACTTCACTGATTCGAATGTGGATAAAGAATACTCATACACTCTACGTGCTTCTGGAGAAAAAAAGAGAACTTTCCTTTGATGAAGACTCAAGACGTAGATGTCAAGTCGAGAGTCTCTCCATGACCAACGTAGGCGACGAAAATGTTCTAAATGAAGACTAAAACTGTATGTAGTACTTCATCTCTAGTTTATAACGCAGAAACAAGTTTAATCAAGACTGGAAATTTCGACATTCTTGGATAAAAACTTCTAAGTTATGAAATTCGAGGTGGAATTCATAATGAGTGAGCTGCATAATGAATTCAAAGAGCTGCTTACTCATAAGATTTTTTGAAACTTTTCTTGGACTTTGTCGTTGCTTTGTTAGCAATGAGTTATCTAATATGGTGAGTCAGTGGTTGAAAAAATATTCAAATTTTGATCATATGAAATGGTATGAATGTTACAACCCCCATATTTTCTCTGCCCAAAATTTCGTACAACTATAATTATGTGATTCATTTTAATTTTCTTCGCCTTCATTATTGGACTCAGGAATAGTGAGGCAAGATACCTTAAAAGCCTATATCCATTATCAACGAGCAGGATTCAGTCTGCTATCCCCCAATTTAAAATTTCATCCTCAGTTCACGATAACAAAGGCGTTTTAACTGGTCCTTTCCGCATCAAGCAACTATATAATCTGATGGTCGGATCAGGAATACAAAACTGCTGGATATTTAAGAAAGAATAGGATTTCCTATTTCTGAAATGTCACCCGGGAGGGTCTTTAAAATTGCATGATTTTCATGCGTTCACTTTCATCTGGAAATTCTATAAAATTTGGAGATAGCGAAGCATACACTAGTTCCACTATCATCCAGTCAAATTTAAACGAGCTGTCTGACTGACGTGTACGTCAGTGGTGATGAACACGACAAGTGGCTCATTTCATGATTCTTAAAAGAATCATAATTTTCATGATTTCAAGAAACTTCAAAAGCATATCCTTGGTACTTGAACTTTCAAGAAGCTGATAATGGAGTGAAATTGAGAGCTTCTAATCTTATCCTCAAATTTTCCTCAGCTCAGATAGGTAAACAAAAGCTCCTTGATTGATTGTGTATAACACTCCAGTAGTCGAGCCTCCCACTAAAACGTGAGTAGTCGCGCGTGTTCCCGGCGAAATAAAATGCAATAAAACTCTATTTATGAACATGTTATTAAAAAAAAGTAATGCAATATATTTTTTTGTTAGCCGGTAAGCTCGCTACGCTCGCTAGTTACTTGTCAGAGGTATCACCCACTGAATTCTTTTGATAGGGGATGAATTCATGATTTTTTTTGGAAACAATGAAATGATGTCTATGAATCAGCAGAAGAGCTGTATAAAAAGTGGATCAGTAGTATATTGGCTTCAGAATGATTATTATATCGATTAACACAGAAAACAAATTGGAAATCGATAGTGTCGTTTTTAGAATTCACGTCTTAAAATCAAAAAGTTGAATTTATTCTAATAAATTTTATTATAAATAACCTGTCAAGTGAAATTAAAATAACGTCACCAAATTGAAAATAACCTGTGGAATTCAAGGGATATGAAGTCTTGTGACTTTATGATAATTATGATAATGATGCATGTTATTACTAAATTGCATTTGGCCATCATAATGACATTATTAGTGTATGACTGTAAGAACTTGTATCCAGTGAGGAAAATGCGCTATAACTTCAAACAATCATGAGGAGACGTCAACTCACGGAAACTATCAGGATTCTGTACAGGATATTCTCTACGAATTTGGAAGAAATATATTTCAGAGTTTCTTCTTATTAAAAGGTTTATATTAAAAAATGTTGCTTTCTATTGCTACATAGTACACACATGTGACATCTATAATAGGAAATTATAGTGAGACTTGTTCTGTTTCATTAAATTTCTCAACCGATGTGGTTGTAGTACAGAAACACTATGAGCTTTGGTAGGATCAGTATATTTTCTAATGTAAATGAATGAGATTATTCACGTGAGCATACAAAGAATTATATAGTTTCTTTATTGCAATAAATAAAGTAATTGAAATACACAGTTCCTTTCATGAAAATACACCTTTGAATGTGGGTTTCTATCCGTTACTTATAGAATACTGACTTGAAATTATCGTTCAAAAATGGGGGTTCTCAGTTAGTTTTCTGGCTAGTTTAAATGCTTCTCTAATAGAATGTCAATATTGTTTAGAGCATTTTCTGGGAGATTCACTATCGATAATGAAAGTAATCAAGAGATTAATTTCAAATTCAATTCGACATAGCAAATTCATACTTCTTCATCGTGTTATGAATCTTCAACATTAACTTTTTTAATAGTGTTTATATTCAATTTATGACAGTAATTACTCTAATTCGCAGGAAAGCTGTTGATAGTGGGTTCCTTTGCAAGAAAAGCTTTTTAAAAATACTCACTTAGTGGAAAAATCTGACAAGTCGTGCTTTACCTTGAGTTGAAGTTTTTTCTTTGTCCGTGAAATCTAGAGTCTCAACGTAAGTTACCATAGTTTGAGAGTAATCCCGATTGCGGGAAAAGCTAAGTATATAAAAATGGTTTTGAAAATGATTAAAGCCTGGTTTTCATTAGTAGAGTTTTTTTTTCTGAGGATGATGCCCACATGAGCTCCAGGCTTGTGCGTGGGTAATGAGTGGGGTGATGATGAGATATGACGACTACTTTTTAGGCAGTCGGGACCGACGGCTTAACGTCTCCTCCGAAAGACGGGAGTGGCCGTATTTGTCATAAAATCCTTCCGTCAACCAGGCTCGAACCCTGGCCCAATGGATTTTATCTGACTGCTGATAACTTAATCAGTCTGACGCCTTAGCCGCCTCGGCTACGAACCACTCCAATAGCATACTAACATACTAACATACTAGCACTAGCATACTAACTCTACCGTACTAACTCTACTCTACTTACTAGGTACTTAAAAACAAGTAGTCTACCATCACTCTACTCTACTATGAACGTTTTCATTGGGAGAGTTCACAAGATAGTTAGTACTCGCCCAGGGAACTCTACCACTAACTCTACTAATGAAAACCAGTCTTAAAAAATAAAAGCTAACATGTCATGAACCGAGCACAATCTTGAAACAGCCTTTGAATTAGATTAAAAGACTGATTCAAAATCAATTAGATTCAAAGCACCTTATAGCTCCTTAATCGCCGAAACGAGAAAATTCTTTTTTGTTCGTTCTCAAAAACATTATTGAAAAATCAAATCCGGAAACATGATTGTGGATTAACCCAAACATATTTTTCAAGCTTTCGAAGGGTATAATAGTTTTTTTCAGGGGTCGACTCAATGGTAGAAATCTCTATTTTCGATCGTGATTGTTCCGATTCACATTACATGGGAGTGTTGTTGCTTGATTGCCATGCCCGCCACAAAAGCTGGCCATTCCCTATTCGACCATTAGAGCAACACTGGCATTCACTTAACACTCTCAACTGGTTTTTGTGCTTCAAGCAGCCCCATGCTGATAAGGATTAGCTGCCGTCGCTCTTGGTCCTTTTGTGAGTCCACTGAAGTGACGTTCATTGGAAGCTTATATTTTGTTGCTATTCACGAAGTAATGCCGCCTTGAATCCTTCAGTTTCTCTGTATCGCTTGAAAGCTCCATTTATAAACATTCATACAACCAGAACACATTCCACTGATTAATATGACCGAATTTGTAATGTCAACTGACTTTCAACATCACAAAGGTTTTGTGTTCTGAACCTGTAGCTAGCTGCTCTTCAAGTTTGGACTCGTATATCGGCTGCCTGAAAAACCGTTGCCGCATTGTTCCAAAACAGTTGCTCAGTTGAGGGATTCGAATACTGTGCTCTCACTGGAAAGTTTTTAGCTAAATTAGCATATTGTTACCTTCTCCAGTAATCGATTTAACAATAGTATAAATTTGCAATCACATAGCAAGTGTGAATTGGATAGGAATGGATTTGCCAAGGAATTTTCATGATAGAGTCATGACAATACAATTAAAGTGATTCGATTATTGAAATTGTTCAATCATGATTGATTATTCTCTCGTCTTACCTCCTTTGATTTGCTAGATGAAATTCGAGTCATGGATTAAGAGAATAATGGGCAAACTGTTGTTTTCATAAACAACATTTTAATAATTCAACTGTTGTTGAATAAAAAACTGTTGTTTTTTATCAACTGAAAATTATCCATTTAATAGGCCTACTCAATTTTTAGAAATCCACTTAGACTTTAATTGAGGGTCTTTAATTGAGGGACTTATCATTGTTACCACTTATCATGCAAACATCAGTACATGGCCTTTGTCATGGATAATACAATGAATTGCAGACGGAATGGGAATGAGGCCCATGATTGACACTTCATAACATGGAACAATCAAGAAGTTTGTAGTGCATTTATCAGAATTTTTGCATTATGCATTTATCGGTATTTCATAAAACTTCAATAAAACATCTATTCCAAAGCCATAAAGTGCATATTAATAGTACAGTGCTCTTCATATTTCTATGTTTTTCATAATTTTCCTATTCTATATGCTTTTCCATCCCACCCTGGGTTCTTCTATTTATTATTATTTACTAGCTTTGTGAAAAGCTTAATCAGCCATTTGAGTTGCCCTGTCAGTCTGAGTAAAGTAACTCAAGAATGTCAGTCTTTTGCCTATTATATTATTATATTTTAGAATAGTATATGTTTATTTTCAAAGTTTAAGATAGCTTCTATTCATTTTGAACTGTTTATAGATCCATTGATATAGAAACGTGAATCTTGGAGAACCTCTCAACTCTTGCTACTTCAGTGTCATCGATAAAAATAATCATGCATCTTGTTGAATCTCTCCCATGTAGCAGAATACCCAATGATATCCATATTAATAGCATGTAAGCGTAATTGACAGCAGAGGTTGAACACGTCAACTGCATCATTACGTAGCGTATGCCAGATCTTCAATAGGGCTGTACTAATACCCTGCACCACACTAAATCACTGTATAGAGAAAGCATTTGGTACCGAATGATAATAATGGCATTGAAATGAATGTTTCATTGAAGTTCTTACTATCTTCTTGTCAGAATGGTTTTGTTAGAGGTAAATCAACTATGACAGCGGCAGTATCTTTCATTGAAAGTGTAATTGATCAGACTGATAAGGGTAGATATGTTATCGGTACACTATTGGATTTATCGAAAGCTTTCGATAGTGTGGATGTTGACACTCTTCTAAATAGAATATCAGATGTAGGGATTAGAGGAATTGGTTGCAAGTTGATCAAGTCTTACTTGACTAATCGATTTCAATATGTCACTGTTCGTTTCAATAACAGTATTACTGACACCCACTCAGAGCTTTTGAGAGTTAGAAGAGGTGTGCCGCAAGGATCTATTTTGGGACCACTACTTTTTGTTTTATATACGAATGATTTACAATCCTCGATCCCAATGGGTGTTGACGTCACTTTGTATGCAGATGACACAACACTAATGTTCAGCAATTGTAGCCTGAATGATCTAGAAGTGGAAGCTAATTTGATTACAAATTCAGTTGTTCAATACTACAACAAATCCTTTCTAGCAGTAAATCCGGAAAAAGTAAATGCATCCAGTTTGATTTTAAAAAACATACTTTTGAGCCAATGATTTGTATCGATGATTCTGCTGTTAATAATGTTGATGAAGCAAATCTGCTAGGACTAATAATTGACAAAGACCTCTCATGGAACGCTCATGTTGAAAGACTGGCCAATCGTGTTAGCAGTAATCTATTCGTCCTACGGAGTATTAGCAAATATGTCCCCATTGAAACAAGAAGAGTTTTGTATTTTGCCCTTATCTATACTCACATCTCATATGGAATAGAGCTCTGGGGAGGTACGTCTTTGCTAAACATAAAAAAAATATTTATTTTACAAAAGCGAGCTGTCAGATACATTGCTGGAGTTGTTTTAAACCATCCATGTCGAGAGATCTTTAAAAATTTAAAAATTTTGACGCTCCCATGTATTTTTATCTTTAAATTGATTTTATTAGTGACTGGAAATATACATAACTATCGAACAAATTCAAATGTTCATAACCATTTTACAAGGAATAGGAATGGTCTCACTGTTCAGCCACATAGAATGAGTTTCTTTGAGAAAAAACCAAGCTATCTTGGATCAAAATTATTGAATAGGTTACCGAACAGTCTGAACTATAAAGATGTAACTTTTAAAAAAGATTTATATAGGTTTCTCAGTGAAAAATCTTACTATAGTTTGGAAGAATTTTTCAATGACGATCGCATGTAACATTTCTTTCATTGACTTATATTAATATTATGACTGAATTAAATTATATAGACTGTAATAATTAAATTTTACTGACGTTGTTCAACTTTACGGATACTGTATTGCCAATTTTCTGTATTGTGTTGAATAAAATAAATATTCTATTCTATTCTATTCTGTTCTATGAAATACTGATTAATGCATCAATGCTGATAAATGCACTAGAGACATTTTGATTGATCATTGTTATGTAGTTTCACCAATTTTCAACTTACTCTTGCAAGTCTCAAAACTTATTAAGGTGAATTGTGATTTGAGTGTTTTTCGAGTATATTAATGAGCCTGATATTTTCGATAGAAGTTTTAAAATTTATTTAAGCTAAATTAAGAAAACAAATTCACTTTGACAATGTTCTTATCTGATGGAAGCTTTTATAATTTCCATTGCAATTGTATGAAACTGTCTTTTGTTTTCATGTTTTTAAATCATGAATTTGTCTCTTTTGGAGGAGACGAAAAGCCGTCGGTCCCGACTGCCTTAAAAAAGTAATCATCTCTCACAATCACCCCTCTCACGCACAAGCTCATGTGGGCAAAAAAATTTTTGATTTGGCAATAAATGTTTCTTTCTTCCGCTCTCTGTGTATAATAAAACTTTAGAATATACTCTCCATTGTATACTCTCTCCATTGTATATCTCTCCATTATTCATAATTAACCTTTCTTGAACTATCAACATGGAAGCTATTATGAATTTTTCAACTTGGTTGTCTAAATTGAAATTATTATACTCCCTCAAATTCAGGCACAACTCCAATGTTGTCTGAATTCAATTCTTGAGCTCACACAACACATATTTTCCTGGTTTTCAAATACTCGACTTGACGTCAATGGAAGCAATAGCAAACAATATACGCCTTAGTAACAAAGCCTTATTACTCTTATGTCACAAGCTTCAGAGAGTTGATAAAAGGTTAATGTTATTGAAATGTTCTATTGAATGACCATCCACATTAATGTAGGAGGACACGGAATGTAAACACATCACTCTGATCATATAAGAGGGTAATTGAAGGGCTTCAATTCAGCCCTGAAGCATTGTTATTCTGGAGCTATTGATTCCACTCGTTTGTCCCCTTTGCAGCCTCCCTTATCAATGGAAACAGTAGAGAGCGAGCAGTAGAGAGCGAGCAGTAGAGAGGCACGCATTTTTCTCTGTGCAGTAGAGAGTCTACTGGCTTCTCTTACATTTTAAAATAATGGCTTCTCTTTATCTAGTAAAATAATGGTGTTTTTGTCATTATGGTAGTAGCAATTTTTGTACGGGGTCATAAAGTTAAATAGGACCGTCATCTTAATTTATACAGTACAATAATTGTTAAGCGACTTTCTATCTTCTATGTAACTATATCAAAATTATGTTTCTATAGTCCGTGTCTGATTTGCCAACTGTGTTTCATTTTAATTGAAAAATTTCAATTCCCTGATAAAAAAGAGTACCCCTGGATACGGCAGCTCTGCTTTATCGAATTAAATTCGACACAGTCTGTGTAATAGAGAAGAGCTCTATCCTCTCAAAAAATTCTTCAAAGAAGAACTCGTCACCCGTCCCCTACCCCCGACCCTATTGAAAACGCTGGTGTGGAAACTAAAATTTGTGTACCAAAGAAAAAATCCGAAAAATTTTTATAAGCTTTCAGTAAGAAAATGTTTTGATATAGCCTAAATAAGAAACCCGTCTCCCTCTGCAATATACATTTATACATACAATATAATAATTATGTGTAGCCAACCCAAACAAAAATGAAAACTCTGTTCTGGAAGCCATTGACATTGAAGAAAAAATTTGGAAGAAATTTTGGGGGAGGGCCAGGGCGCTCAATCTCACCCACTTAAAATCATGAATTAGAAATATGCTAAACTTTCAGGAATCATACTCTCAGTGTTTGAGCTAACAAGTTTTTATGAACTTTCTAAATTATTGAGCGCCTCGCCCTCCCCAAAATTTCTTCCAAATTTTTCTTCAATGTCAATGGCTTCCAGAACAGAGTTTTCATTTTTGTTTGGGTTGGCTACACATAATTATTATATTGTATGTATAAATGTATATTGCAGAGGGAGACGGGTTTCTTATTTAGGCTATATCAAAACATTTTCTACTGAAAGCTTATAAAAATTTTTGGATTTTTCTTTGGTACACAAATTTCAGTTTCCACACCAGCGTTTTCAATAGGGTCGGGGTAGGACGGGTGACGAGTTCTTCTTGGAGAATTGAGAGGATATCATTTTTTTTTAATCACCTTCTTGTTATAGAGGTATAACACTGCAAACACAATGGATGGGGAGAGAGTTAATTTTTTTTAAACAGTGAAATGCTATGTTATTTGATAAAAGATATTTTATCCTCACTATTTGGGTGCTACAAAATTATTCTAGCTATAAGTGAGCCAGTTATGGTTAATACTGAATGAACAAACAAGACGTTGTGACTGTGTCTGTTGCATCACACGTTATCATTTACTATCCAGACTTTAACGACATATCATTGTAGCAACATTAATAATTCATGTATAAGCAGTTATCCACAAAGTTTGTTAAATAAGATTGAGATTTTGAATTTAGATTGAAATTTTAACCCATTACGATAGGTCACATGACCACTTTTGATGAAAAAAATATTTTGTAATCGAAAAATGAAATCCTTGTAAAAATTTGCCCAACACCATTATTATACATTCCAGGAACAAAATTTCAAATTTTCACCATTAATGATTCTAAAATGAACGATTCAATTTTTCTATTTCCTGTCAGAGTTTTATTTCTTTTAATTGCTGAAGTTGTTGAATTGACGCGACATTTACATTCTTTAAAACTTCAAATTCCAAATATTGCAACTTTAATTATTATTCGGGCAGAGCTACAGAGCTTAATCGGACATTGAATGATTTGAAATTTTAAATGTGAATAGACTTCTACTAATCTACTTGAAGGCCTATATCTTCCAAACTATTAGGCCCTCAATGACCAATTAATTCTCAAATTGTAGGTATTTTAATATACTTTAAGAAATATGTTGGATGTCATATATGAGAAAGTGATACTTCACGGTCAAAATTCAAAAAACAAATGAAAAATTACGATAATTCAATGAACTTTGAAGAGCTGTATTTCGGAAACGGTTGAGCCTACAATAACAAATTTGGTCTCAAATTGTAGGTAATTGAATCAGCTTCCAAAACTATGTTGAATGTTCTATATGGAAAAATGATTCTTCAGGGTCATAATTGAAGAAATGTAGAAAAAGTGGAACAATTCAACAATTTGATAAACTTTGAAGGCCTACATCTCGCAAACTATTGGGTCTACAATAATCTATTTGGTCTCAAATTGTAGATTCTTAAATTATATTTCAAAACTTTGCTGAAAGTCACATTCGAAAAAGTGATTCTTCACGGTCAAAATTGACCAAATGTAAAAACAAGTGAAAAATTACGATAATTTGATGAACTTTGAAGAGCTGTATTTCGCAAACGGTTGGGCCTACAATAACCAATCAGGTATCAAATTGTAGGTATTTAAATTTACTTTCAACCCTATGTTGAATGTCCTATATGAAAAAGTGATTCTTCAGGGTCAAAATTGCGAAAAATTGAAAAAAAGGGTAAATTCTCGTTAATTTTATGAACTTTGAAGAGCTGTATCTCGCAAACGGTTGGGCCTACAATGATAAATTTGGTCTCAAATTGAAGGTAATTTGATATACTTTAAGAAATATGCACAATGTCCTCTATGAAAAACAGATTCTTCAGGGTGAAAATTAGCCAAACATAAAAAAAGTGCAAAATTCCGCCATTTTGTACGATTTTTGGAGATGAACCGGTAGTTTGCCTAGGTCTAAAACTTGGATTTAGCATCCCAGGACTACCATAAACATTACTAAAAAAAAACCGACTATCCCATTTCATACAAGGTAGACCCTATTTTTGATGACAATTTTACTGGGCTATTATTGAAAAGGTCGAATTTGGCGGTGGCAACAGTGTGAAACTTTTAGTTTTTAACCGCTAGGATCGCGACATTTACATCAGGGCCACCTAGGAACATGGTCTAGCTAGACACTGAATTTAAACATGCAGCTGACGTCATCACATCGTGTCCATAACAACTCATGTTTACAACTCATCCCTGCATTAAATTTGGAATTCGTGTTTGGTTTTTCTCGTCTCGAGTTTATTTCAACGGCACAATTACCTTTTGGTGGGTAAGTAGGTCTATTTATTTATTTTTAAATAATAAAAATTTAAATATTCAAACTTGGTTGTGATCAGTGGCTGTTTATGAACAGTATAGTGGAGTGGTAGGCCTCTTAGCCGTGACGTCACATTTCGAGTGTCTAGGCCATGTTCCTGGGTGGCCCTGTTTACATTCGATAAAAAGCTTCAAATTCTAACTTCAAATTGCAACTTTAATTTTTATTCGGACACAGCTACAGAGCTTAATCGGGCATTAAATGATTTGAAATTTAAAATGTAAATAGTTTAAACATGTCTTCAATCGCTTTTGGTAGTCCGAAATCTCAACTCATTACAGATTTTTCACATCAAGTGCTCAAAGTTGAAAAAAATTGAAAAATCCCAAAATTAGTAAAATGACAAAATACCCGTATATAGTATCTTTGCGAATTTATATCGTAGAAAGTTCGTTCTGATCTTAAATGAAAGCGCTCAAAAATCTAAGAAAATAATGTCATTACAACATTTTAAAATTTTCACTACCTTCCGCGTAAATTGAGATGGCGGCATGCGAACATCAAAGGGAAGTTCGTTACAGAATATATAGTGGTCCCGGTCTTTCATTCGTATCACGGGAGGGACGGGTGGTGGAACGACCGTTCCACTAGATTTGGATTCATGCTTTAATGATTAAATCTTCAATTCATCATCCACAGCTGTAGGTGGCTGTGATGTATGGTGATGTATAGTGAGAAATGGAATGGTGAATAGTGAGATGTATGGAATGGTATGAGAACTCTCTGAAGCTTGAAAAAAATGCATGATCACCATCAATGAAAATTCAGAAACAACATCATCTTAGTCTAGGTTTTCCAATCCTGTGAGTTGATTATTGAATATCTGCCCTATCGCATCTCCATATTAATAATTGTTTTATGAGTTTTGAGTATAAACACAGATGAATGAATACAACCTACAAGTGATGGTACAAGAAAGTATGATACTTCATTTTGTTGTTCGCATTAATATCTATATTACTTGGCAGAAATTACTCTAATACTTTTATTACTTTGAAAAAGAGAAGCAGAACAAATTTTTTCTCGAACCAATCATGGTATCTATCATATTTTTCAAAAAAATTTTGCATCTATATGCTACTGTATACATATCAATAGAGTTTTTCATCAGATCTTGTCCCTCATTGAATAAATACGAGGAATGTCGCTAAGCACCTCACGAATCTTGATAGGTACCTACACTGTCTTTTAAAACATGACTGAATTTCAATACACAGTATGGAAAGTTACTGAATAGTTCCTTTTCCATAGAGAAATCGAGTGAAAACTCCGCTCGCTCTGGAAACTGAAGTTGACTGATGCAACTTGAGCTCAACTTCTGTGTTGTCTTAGCTCTATCATGAGCCGAGTTTCAACTTTGAGACCATTGTTTGTCCTGTTGTGTGCATGAGCATACCTTGTAGCAAATTCCACTCAATTTTCTAAAGGAGTTTGTAGATTCAAGATTGAAAAGACCATTCAGAGAATTGAATTTTGTATGTTGAATTGAAATACGATCTGCAGAATACCACGTGATTTACCTCTTTTTTTATGATGCTTGAAACTAGATTTTAAAACTATTCGCCACTGCAACATGCTTTCAAAATGAATATTCACTTCAATAAGACTTCTATGTCAGATATCATCAAGAGTAGTCTTGTATAGTAATCCTTAAATATTCAAGAGCACATTACTGTAGTTTTTCCATAGGAAAGTGATTGGCTCAGCTATCAGTTCTTCTGTTGATGAACAAACACTAGTCGTCACCTTCCAATTTAGCTATGAATCACTCTATGAGAAGCGATTCACGATCTTAACAAGCGATGAATTGGGAATCCACCTGAAACATTATGAATCCATTCAATCGCTATCACCATTATTCACCTCATTAGATAGTCGAATACTCATTTGAACCACACCCACCGATGAAAATTCCTTCTCAATTTCTAAATGTGCTGTGAAATTAATTTTTCAATTCGGTGAATTTTCCGAGACGAGGACAATGGAGAACTCAGATTGCGGGTGCTCGATTCTTAATTTTCTTTGTTTGATTCCCACTCAATAGGGGAAAATTCTCTCAATTTAGTCGGCAAGATGGTCCAGTTCCCAAGGACAAATAATAAATACAAAGAGAGTACCAAAGCAGAGAATCATGGATCATTTCAGAGAATCCCTCAGTCATTTAACGTTGGGTGGAAAACGTCAGCTAAAAAATTTTTGAACTGCTGACTCAAGATTGATGCTTTGAGGAGAGATCTCAGACAATTATCAATCTCCCTTTGATGTATTTTTTCACGCTTTTCTATAGTAGGCTGGCCAGAATGAAGCTGGTTTGGTTGGTTATGACTGGTATTGTGAGCTTCAGTGACTCAATTTTCCAAATTTGTTGACATAGTTATTTCAACATGATACTTTGATAATAGTCTTTGAGACGAAGAAAAGGGAATATTGAGTTCGAAGTTGAGAGAGCAGGAATTTTGAAGAGAAAATAACGGATGTTGAGCTTGAAAATATTGATAATAAATAATTGAATCGTATGGACAAATGGGTGTAACTATGGATTGAATGATAGATTTATACCTGATGTTATCAAAAATTATTTATTCATCTGATAAAGGGAATTTGATCATTGATAATCTTTTCTTCTCAATATCCATTTTCAAAATAATGTACTCATCTATGGATCACTCAATTGATTTACCGTATAAGATTCTCTGGTAAAATGCCAAGTACAGCTCGACAAATCGACATAGCATGAAATGTTGCAAATACTCATATTCCATCTTTCACTCTATCAGACAAAACGAGGGGGTTAGAGTCAAAAGTCACATGATCGAAAAATTTCAATTCTGGAAAAACGCAAAACATAGATCTTATATCCACATCTCTTCATGTTCAACAGTATTATGGTTTAAGCAGTACTCATTCTGATTCTTTTCTGGTACGTTGCGAAGAATAGAGTTTAAAAGGATCATGCACAGTATATAATAAATTTGACATCACTTTCAGTAGATGAAGCAGTCATGAGCAGCAAGGAATAATGTTATCCATGAGCAGCCATATGATATGCAATCTTACTGAAATGTAGTGTTTGTATTTATCGAATTATGCTTCATATCATTGTAAACTGTGTGTGAAGCCATTGATGACTGAAAAGACTGTGATAATATTGAGGAAGATAATTATGAATATGGTATTGAGAAATGAAGTGAGAACAACTCAAGTTTAATGATCTGAGTTAATGAACTTAAATGATGGGTCAGCTCAAATCAAACGTAATCTTCGATCTCTGAACGAATAGCAGAGAAACAAAATGGAGAGGGGAATAAAATAGAGCATTCAGCAAAGTGCAGCCCCATTCTCTCAAGATAACTCAAGTTTTTATTCCCACAATGATACAGGCACTTAAATGTACGAGCATACTTCGCAGCTGTTGCTGATTTTCCTCCGGAATTCATGTCCTTTTCCAACAATAAAACCGGAATGACCAATCTCGTGAAGTTTATCCGAATGAAACTTTTTAATCTAATACTGTATAGGCTCGGTTGGATTGAAATGTGGATCTTTTAGGAGGTTCAGTGAATCAGCAGTGATGATAGCTTCATCCATTATTCTAACATTGAATACACTGGTACTTCTTAATGAAGTGTTCTAGGATGATCTGAGTGGAATTCGATTTGATATAATAACTGGGAGGAATATGTTTTGATCCACTTGTGTTTAAGCCGGATCGCCAAAGTAATCACTTAAACCACCCCGGATAATTTTCAATTTTGAACGTGCATCCAGTAAGGGTAAGCTACCACTGCTTTTAGGCTCTTATCAGAATTTCCTGTTCCCGAATGAAACTTGAGGATTCCAGACTAATAAACATGCATTTCGCTTAATTATACAGATGTGCTGGTATGATACAGGAAATTACGGATATTGTGGCTGCTGAACCGATACCTAACTGCTGGCATAAATCAAATCAACTTTAGAAAATGAAACATTAGCTTTCGATCGATAAGGTAGAAAGATGAGCGGTTCAAACAGAATTGTTATGAGTTAATGCATAGCTTTTGAATAATTGAAATAAAAAAATAAGAATAATTTTGAAATGGATTAGTACAATTATTAGTAGTGCAATATTATTAGAGTGATAGTACCGTATTCCTCTGGGAACACTCCTTATTGTCATAAAGATAATATATTATTTTTTTCATTTGATAATGTTTTCATAGGGTTCAAGGTAACGGAATAATAATAGAGATATTGGATATGATGGATTATTTCCTACAATGGGCGAGGGAAATTCAATAGATGAGCCTTATTTTATAGTAAGGCCTCAGTATAATATAAGATAAGATGACTTTTAAAACACACTTCCAAATTGATAAATCACAGTTTCTATTTTATTTTTAGGAGTGAAAAATTATGTTGAATTGTGAATGTGAACATAACCCTCTTTTGAAATTTTATCAAAATCAGGAAGAGAAGACGTTTTGGACTCTGTCTGTGTTTTCATCCTATAAGTTATATTTTGTACTCGATCAATAAATAAATAAATAAACAAATCTATCAATAGAAGAAAAGTACTGAGTTTTTTAATCTTGCTGAGCGATTGTATCCGTATATCACATTCTTCAACAGAATGCCGATGTAGTGAAGGACACGATAGGTTGTAAATTCTATCAAAATGGTTCGTGTAGCGATAAAAGCATGACAATAACTACAACAGAGAATGTCACATCCTTTCTCATACGGTTTTATGGATGATGAGAAACTCGAAAGATACTCTCCAAGATACAAGAATTTCCATAAGAAAATTCAATCACATCTCACAAGAGGGATCCACACGAATATAACATCGTACAGTTCCTTTGAGCCATGATCCGTGTAGTACATTCTTGCCTAACCCACTCACTACTGATGAAACGTTATTTGGGTGCATTATTTGGGTGAGATTAGAATTCAACATTTAATCCAAAAATACCACTTGTAAGTTGGTGTTTTCGAATACCTCATGGAATAATAATTTTTAAACTATTCTATGATGCAATAACTGTTATGAGAGTTTATAATTCTAAAATACGTATTTCTTCCAATATCAAGACTTTCTTTCAACCCTCCGGTTAGAGATTTCAAAGCTGGAACATCTATAAGCTAGGTGATTACCAACTCCAGAACTTTAAACTAAGAAGGATGCTATTAATTTCAAATGACAAAAACCGCACTTCAAGTAACGCGATTTAATCTCATTCGTTATAATATTTGAATATACTTTTCAATTTCTCGAAAATAGTCTTGGGGAAACTTATTTCCCTGAAACCGGAATTTGGCTTCCCTAAAACTTTTAATCTGGAAAGAGATTTTTTTAACAAATGATTGTTCGTTTATCACTGAAATTAGACAATTTTTGGCACAAAAGGAAGATGAAATTTCATTTTGATTATTGTTTGGTCAGAGAGTGATATACTCCCTGCTTGAAACCGAGTTCGTGAACATCGGGCAGCAGTTCAAAGTGAATTAAATAATTCAATTTTCTTTGACCAAGTTAAAATTCACCATTACATTCGAGTAGTCAATGAATTGTCTTCCTTCTACTCTCTCTGACACAGTTGAAATTTTTGTACATGAAAATATTTGATGAATTTAATTTGTTTCTTTTGCGATACAATCGTCCTAGCAGTGCAGCTGAAATGTTGTATAATATTCATATTATAATTACTATATGTATTATTTTCAACCCAGTTAAACCTCCAGGGGCCTGTTGCATGAGAAAATACAAGCTAGTAATACTAGTTGTCACTATGGTAACTTGCCATCTGACAACTAGTATTACTAGCTTGTATTTTCTCATGCAATAGGCCCCTGGTATCAGTAATGTTATTTGGAAAGTTCCTCCGGAAGCACTGTTGCAGATGAGGTACATCAGCATTGAACTAATCTTTCTTCTCAGCTCAATACTGGTGCTGTGGCTGTGTCATCAGCAAGTGGCTTGGACAAGTCATTGAGGGCTTTATTAACGATTTTCCTGTGAAGAGAGAACATTTCCAGCAACGCAATGTGGAACGCTCGCTTCCAGGAAGCCACACTCATCTGGAAAAGCTCAATTAAAAAAGAAGAAGATTCTCAGCAAACCAATCAATTAGCCGAAATGCAATTAACATGAATGCTAATCATGAATCAGAGAATGATCTCTAGATTTGAGGCTCGGTCATTACCAACATCCATTTCAAAAGATACAAGGAAAATATTGATACAATTTCATTATGCATTTACATCATTATCCTGATGAAACCCAAAATTGAAGACAAACTACATTGTATTTAAGCAAAATACATAGCACACATTTGTTTCGATCTCACTGTATAAGTTGAAAATTTGATTGTTGTCCAAGTTGTGTGCTACGTATGACATGGAGTAATTTTGAATTATCAAATCATTTTGTCACAATAATTTCCTGTTTATTCAACATTCACATGCCTTAAAGTGTTTGGTTAGAGCTCCACTTCCAATATGCATGTAGCTTAGCAGCAATAAGGCTACTGCGGTCGAGTTTTAATGAACAAAGTTTTGATTCGAATGGGAATGTGGACAAACAGAGCAAAGTGCTCACATCAGAGATGCTTCCAATCCGAAACGCAAGTGAATTTGAGGATGATGCTACCCTCCTCTGTCCCTTGTGTGTTCACTTTCATTCGGAAAGTGAATGACTTAAGGACTAAAGCGCTTACGAGTGGATAGAGTGCTCTGAAATTCGTAAACTTGAAAAATTTTCGGTTTCAAATGAAAATAGCTTATTTTCCAAGATTCTTAACAGATTAAAGAGTACGATATTTTCCTACAATACAAAAGACTTAAATGATGGTTCATTTGTATAATGTTGTTTAAGTGTAAACAATATTTTATTCTTTTAGAGAAAATTATCTCTGCAAAGGCGGAACCTGAGCGGAGGGATCAACTTCCTAATACCCTTTCATTGTGAACCATGCAGATTTTGAGGGACTTATGTGAAACTCTATCAAGTAGCCTTACTTACTCAAAAAACTTGGAAGCTTTAACTTGATAATTTCATTTCCATGTTAATGGTCTGCTGATGATTAAATATAATATATCTTTTCCTCTTTTTATTTAATCTCACAAAGACGTTCAATCTTGTTTCGTATTTTGTTTCTCTGGAAGACTCAAGTGCACTCCAGTAAGTACTTGAGTCTGAAAGTGAAAACCCTTACTAAACACCAGCATAATTGAGCTAGAGTACTTGATCCAAGGGCTTTGTAACGTTGTATGGGATTGAAACTCTGTAGTCGTCTGCAATCTCTACTGGAGAAAATAACCGGTTGATTTTCCGGATACTGCATCACTCATTCCACCACGTTCCCTGGGGTATGGATTCGGAATCGGAATACGTTTTTCATCGAACTGAAAAGCAATTCCAGTTGAAAACTCTCAAAATTTGATAGGCGATGAGAATGTGCTAGCAAACCAACAGCATCGTTTCTTTACAGAATTGGTTGACTGAGAACATTTAATGATTCGAGTACATTGCTAGCTAAGCTATAATCATGATTATTATTATTTTATAATATGTGCTGAGTGCTTTGATTCATGATTTGATCAGATTATTAGTTCTCCAATTATTTATTTTTATATCATTATTCAAAATTATCATATTATTCTTATTATAATAATTAATTATTTAAAGTTCTCCACCAAAATTATTTGAGAAATTTGAACGGCTCACGGTATGCTGAATGGTATCTGTGAGTGCTTTTAGGTTATAGCTCTGTAGGCTACACGAATTTAATGAATAAGGACTATAAATGAACAATAAAAAGGGTATATAAAAGCCAAGAAGCTTCAATAGTGATTCATAATATCACGAATGCACACGGGAATGATTGTCAATTTATAAAATTTGTTGATTGAAACCCTGCTGATTTGCTGATTGTGCTCAAGTGGATAAATGCGTACATAGAAATACGCCGAATCTGTACAATGGCCAAATAGGAAATGTGAATGCAAGACTATGGAAATGAATAATCATGATGATGATTTACAGAAGGTAGAAGATCTATAAGATAAAAATGGATGAGTGTTGAAGGAAATATTATAATATGATGAATCTTGGTGTTTATTTTTGAGAAGTAGCTGAAAATTGTGTGTGTGGTCCGGAAAGAAGCTTGCGAGCTGGACAAATTATTTTCAATGATAGAAAGGAAGTAAAGTCTCGAAAACACGTAAAACTTACCTAAGGGCTATTATCGTGTTCTTCACGCCTTTTTCCCAATTACAGCTGTCAAATTGGAGAACCCTTACTCTTTCAAGATCAACAGACTCATGACATTCATTCTATCCCAATAATTCTTGAAATAGCATTTCCCAATCGATGACAATTTCATTGAAACTTTCTATATTCAATAATTTCTATTTAAACTTCCTATATTTTCATATGGTTACTTCTAATATCTAAGCATTTTTAACCCGATTATCAAAGTAACACTATAGTAATCGAGATTTTTTTCTCTATTTTTCATACATCTGGATATTAATAATAAGTCTGTTGGATGGATTGAAGAAATTGAACAATAATGCTACAGTATGTTATTTTTAAAAATTATCAACATTGTTATCTCATAAACTGATTGAGAATAATTTTCTCTTTCTTGATATTCATTAAGGGAAATTATACCCTCGAAATACTCCCAGTATTTGATAAATCATTAGCAATCTGAAATATTCCCTTCAAATTCATTTGTTACTATCGAAAACAACAAATTTTTAATCTTTAATAACATTAATTCTGGTTCAATCAGAATATTTTTCAGGTGAACATGAAATCTTTTCATTAAAGCCCGGTCTAGACGCTACGACTTGTTGTACAACTTAAGTCGTACCACATAAGTTGGAAGCAAAGTTGGATGAGTTGCATCGCGTCTACACGTTACGACTTGCTTAATTTTGCCATCTAGACGCTACGACTTGTTGTACAACTTATGTGGTAAGTTGTACAACAAGTCGTAGCGTCCAGTTCGTGACCATCTATCTCGAATCTCCCTATTTCTCTTAAGTTCGATAATTGAATGTGTTGAGATCAATCAAAAAATTAAATAAAACAGGTAGAAGAAGGAATATCAAAATTATTCTATTTCTAGGGGATAAGGATTATTGTTCAAGTTTTGTGTAGCATAATTGAATTAGTTTATTTATAAATCAATCTTCCTGAACTTTGTTCCCTTATACTAATTGTCATGTTCCACTCAATAAAACTGTTCATTAGAATAGGGAAACAGGTGGAGAGAAAATTTCAAGAGCTATCTATTGATTCGGATCAAAGTATCAATAGAAGAAGATGGATGTATTGCACTTGTTCATAGAGAACTACATAATTGATTGCAATTACTCAAATATAACAGGACAGTGAGAAAATTGTCACCGTCACGAACTTTCAAAGTAATGAATTGAGTACGGGCTCCTGTCATTTGTATGCAGAACACTTTATTTTTTTTATCAGATAGAATGGACTTGTTAATTTCAAACCACGCCCGGGCTACCCAACAACTAATTGAGCTTCATTGGTGGCGCATGTTTTTCTAACAGCTGATGCTTGACAGCTCATTCCCTCGATAATTCGATATTTCAATTTAGGTAGGAGCCCTAAAGCCAAAAGCCTTTTTTCCACTAAAAAAACTGATTGACTCGTATTATCTTAATTAAATTATTTATTACTGTTCATCGTTCGACACATGAGCTACGTGCACTGTATATGAATGAGTTGAAAAAATTATTCAATTGAGGCCAAATTTCAAAACATTTTTAAACCATAATAATTAATTGGACGAAACTCCTAATTATGATGACATATAATATTCTGAGGACTTCAGCTACTGCAAATATTGAAAACATTTTCTCCCCGGGCGGGAATCGAACCCAGCACCTCTGGTTTGCCGGACCAGTGCACCCAAACCATTTGTGCAGCAGCATTCATCGAATTTCCTTACTAGCTATTATTATGTTGTCAATATTTGCAGTAGCAGAAGTCTTCAGAAATATTATATGGCATTATAATTAGGAATTTCGTGCAATTAATTATTATGATTTAACAGCAACTGTATAGTTGCAATATCTCATTTCCTTCCATCTTTACATTTTTAAACGTTGCAATCCTGATTCTTCCTAATTGATTACAATGTCCGTCAAAAGTGATAATCTATGTAACAATATTATAATGCATACCCAACAATACTTTGATAATTTATCATCAACAGAACTATCAGTACGATTGAAGCGTCAATAAAATATCTTGAACAAAATCAATAAAATAAAACAAATATAAAATATGAATTGAATTAACTAATTTGTGTTAATAATTCATTATGTTGATTGCCATCGTAATGATAATAATATAAGATACACAACAAGTGTTTTCCATAATGTATCTTGTATACATATGAATACAATCATATCAGAGCACACACCAGATGAACACATATCAGAGGTGTGTATATACCGCACTAAGTGGTTCCTAGACTGTTTCAGAAGCACTTGTGTTCGCACACATGTCTTCTTGCGTGCCACCTCCAAGCTCAGTATATCATTTTTAGCCATAGGAGACTCTTATTCTTCCAACCCAGAGTATAGTTTTGAACTGCTGGGAGAGATTTATTGAATTATTTCATGAAATGTTTATGAGTTTTCCGATACTCAGCAAACTATCGCTGTTCTTGATACAATTGGTAGAAATTTGATACACACAAAACATAAAATACATTATACAAAAGACCAAAAACAACAATCAAGATTCTGATTTATCTCAGATCACTAATAGGAATGGTTGTTTAGGAGTCAAAAAGAACAATCAGTCGTTAGATTACGTTAAATTTCACCTAGTTTCCAATACTTCACCATCAGTAAAAGCCATAATCACATCGTAACATCCAACTTTACATCAACTAACGTTACATCTAAAATTATCAGTATAGAATTATTATTGATTAATTTATTAAAATACGGTCGACAATAGTGCATTCAGCAATTTGTGATTGCTTCATTGCTATTTGAAAAAAGGAAAAGATGTGATTGGAGGAATCGTTATAGGTAAGTCAATAATTGAATTTATTCTGGTGGATTGATTCCGCATCACCTAAATGAATGCATTACGCTCTATTTTCCGAGAACATGAATTGAATTTGTCGAAATAATGTATTCCATGGAATCGTATGGAATACGATTCTAGCGTACATTGAATATTGATATAATCGTATATTGTTCAGAACACGCCAGAAAAATCGTGGAATTGAGCATCAATGTGATGAATAATTTTCCCCTACGTGACAGAAATGACTGGCATAGCTATAATATAAACGTTTCACACAATTCCAATGTACACCGGAGTATAGTGTGGTATTTGATAAGCTTGATGGTCAATTTTCATCAGAACAGTTGAAATAATTCGAGAGCGTACTGGTCACACCTTCCAGCAGATTATTATTAGGCTTATGGCTTTTTTTTGGCGGAGAGACCCTTTCGGGTGTTCCGCCTCGCCGAATCATCCAGTTTTTCCTAATGAGAAATATGGAAAAACATCATAGGTTAAGTCCAACACTGAATTCTTAGTATCTACGAACTTGTACAAGTACAAAACTGTCTCTAACTATGGAAGTAAAGGAGCAATCTGTTACAGTTATCACGTATGCTGGTTCTGCCTACCTGCACAGGTGACTGCCCAGGTGTCGCTCCTGGCCGGCTAGTCTCAGAAGGGATAGTGGGGGGGCAAGGAAAGGAGGTTTGAGTCGCTTTGCGGGTTTGCGGCCGCAATTGACTCCTTCTGGCAGGCTGAAACAGGCGGTTGCGGTCGCCTCTTCTTCTGTTTGGACGCAGCTTATGCGTTTCAATGGCCACTGCTAGCCGCTAGCAATCCCTTTTCCCCTACCAATGGATTGTTAAGAGGAAAAGGATGGTCGGCCGGGCTGTCGCACACTGCCAACGGGATAGGGAGACAGCTCAGAAAATACAGAGAATATAGAAGAAGATAAGAATGAGATCGGTCTGCGGGAGCAGAATAGCCCGCTGCGGACCGGAAAGGAGAGAGAAAGAAGAAGCGCGGTCTGCGGGGGCAGAATAGCCCGCTGCGGACCGGAAAGAAAAGAGAAAGAAGAAGCGCGGTCTGCGGGGGCAGAATAGCCCGCTGCGGACCGGAAAGAAGAGAGAAAGAAGAAGCGCGGTCTGCGGGGGCGGAATAGCCCGCTGCGGACCGGAAGGAGGAGAATAAGAAGACGCGCGGTCTGCGGGGGCAGAATAGCCCGCTGCGGACCGGAAAGAAGAAAGAAAGAAGAAGCGCGGTCTGCGGGGGCAGAATAGCCCGCTGCGGACCGGAAAGAAGAGAAAAAGAAGAAGCGCGGTCTGCGGGGGCAGAGTAGCCCGCTGCGGACCGGAAGGAAGAAAGAAAGAAGAAGAGCGGTCTGCGGGGGCAGAGTAGCCCGCTGCGGACCGGAAAGAAGAGAGAAAGAACGGTCTGCGGGGGCAGAATAGCCCGCTGCGGACCGGAAAAAAAAGAGAAAGAAGAAGCGTGGTCGGCGGGGGCAGAATAGCCCGCTGCGGACCGGAAAGAAGAGAAAAGGAAGAAGCGCGGTCTGCGGGGGCAAAATAGCCCGCTGCGGACCGGAAAGAAGAGAAGAGAAGAAGCGCGGTCTGCGGGGCAGAATAGCCCGCTGCGAACCGGAGAGAATAAAGAAAGAAGAAAAGCGGTCTGCGGGTTCAGAATAGCGCGCTGCGGGCCTGAAAGAAGAAGGAAAGAAGAAGCCCGGTCTGCGGGGCAGAATAGCCCGCTGCGGACCGAAAAGAAAAAGAGAAAGAAGAAGCGGGGTCGGCGGGGGCAGAATAGCCCGCTGCGGACCGGAAAGAAGAGAAAAAGAAGAAGCGCGGTCTGCGGGGGCAGAATAGCCCGCTGCGGACCGGAAATCGGCAAGCAAGAAGCAGCGCGGTCGGCGGGGGCAGAATAGCCCGCTGCGGACCGGAAAGAAGAAAGAAAGAAGAAGCGCGGTCGGCGGGGGCAGAATAGCCCGCTGCGGACCGGAAGGAAGAGAAAAGAAGAAGCGCGGTCTGCGGGGGCAGAATAGCCCGCTGCGGACCGGAAAGAAGAGAAAAGAAGAAGCGCGGTCTGCGGGGCAGAATAGCCTGCTGCGGACCGGAAAGAAGAAAGAAAGAAGAAGCGCGGTCTGCGGGGCAGAGTAGCCCGCTGCGGACCGGAAAGAAGAAAGAAAGAAGAAGCGCGGTCTGCGGGGGCAGAATAGCCCGCTGCGGACCGGAAAGAAGTAAGAGAGAAGAAGCGCGGTCTGCGGGGGCAGAATAGCCCGCTGCGGACCGGAAAGAAGAAAAAAAGAAGAAGCTCGGGCTGCGGGGGCAGAATAGCCCGATGCAGCCCGGAAAGAGGAAAGAAGGAAGAACGGCGGCCTGCGGGGGCAGAATAGCCCGCTGCGGACCGGAAAGAAGAGAGAAAAAAGAAGGGCGGCCTGCGGGGCAGAGTAGCCCGCTGCGGACCGGAAAGAAGAAAGAAAGAAGAAAGGCGGCCTGCGGGGCAGAGTAGCCCGCTGCGGACCGGAAAGAAGAAAGAAAGAAGAAAGGCGGTCTGCGGGGCAGAGTAGCCCGCTGCGGACCGGAAAGAAGAAAGAAAGAAGAAAGGCGGTCTGCGGGGGCAGACTAGCCCGTTGCGTACCAGAAAGAAGAAAAAAAGAAGAAGCGCGGCCTGCGGGGGCAGAGTAGCCCGCTGCGGACCGGAAAGAAGAAAGAAAGAAGAAAAGCGGTCTGCGGGGGCAGAGTAGCCCGCTGCGGACCGGAAAGAAGGAAGAAAGAAGAAAAGTGAAATAAAGAATAAAAGTATATAAAGGGTTTCGGGCAGTGATGGTGAAGGAATATAGGATTCGGATACCGATTGCTCCCACCAACTCGCTGGTCTATGGTCCAGCAAGCGTGGAAAACGGATACAACATACTGTGGTCAGGTACGCCCTGCGCACTCTTCGCGAGATCGCCTAGAGGCCTGTTATTGCACAGCAGCCGGGACAGGATCAAGAGGAAAGGTTAACGATCGCTATTCACAAGTAAGCCACTGCTCCTCCTTCGCGTCGAAGCTTAGTAACAAGTTAGTGTCTAGCGACCGAGATAGAGAAAGGAATTGAAAGGGTTTTAAAGAGAAAGAATAGAGTATAAAAGCAAGAGAAGTAAGTGAAGTAAGAGAAGGTAATAATAGAAAAGGAGGAATAGAATAAGAAAGAGAAAGTAATAGGCAAAGCAAGAGAAAGTATAAGTAAAGAAAGAATTGAATAGAGGCAAGAAAAAAGTAAAGTGTTAAAGAGCTGTAGGAAAAGTCGGGAAAACCAGGAAAATGGTTTGAAAGTGAATATGTTATGTGGAAAACTTCGGTACTAACCCGTACCCGCCGGATTGGATAATCCGACACCGTCCTTCGGACCTGAAGGACTCAGACGTACAAGTGGCCGCAAGCTGCCGCACGCCCGAACACGCTGGGAACTGCCTCCTCGGTGACGCGGTGCCGATTCCGGAGACTCCTGCCCTGTTCGCCGCTGAAGCTCTGCTGCTCACTTGACTCTTCGGGATCTCTATTAAGACTCTCAATGATTATGAACTTCGGTACTAATCCGTACCCGCCGGAATGGATAATCCGACTCCGTCCTTCGGCCGGAAGAACTCGGAAGTATAAGCGGCTGCAAGCTACTTCACGCTCGAACAAGCTGGGAACTGCCTCCTCGGTGACGCGGTGCCGATTCCGGAGACTCCTGCCCTGTTCGCCGCTGAAGCTCTGTTGTGCCCACTTGACCGTTCGGAATCTAAACCAAGACTGTCAAAGATGAACTCAACTAATAACGCTCTGACCACCCCAAGGGGGCAGTGGGACGGGGTGTGGTGGTGGGGAAAGGCTGCGCATAGAGGCGGCGCAGTAGGCTAGAGGCTGAATTGGACGTTGGACCACGAGATTTCCTGATAGGCGAGCGCCTTCTTCTTGAAATTCAACCGTTACGAATTTACTTCGTGACACACCCGTCCTACTTGGGGAAGGGGGGGGGAATGGAGGAAGGAAGGGTTCTATTTGGGAAATGGTATTATTGGCCGGTAACAAGTAGTTTCATGCTACAAGATCAAATGAGCTTCACGCTGCCGGACCAAGTAGGTATCACGTCGCCGGACCTTACTGTCCGCGGACAACCTTAAATTGTAGCCAGTGAGCCGGGCTTCCGCCCCTGCTGAAGTCGTATCCGACTCCCTTCTAGGTTAACTACTGTAACCAACAATGCCGAAAATTCCGGCCCAATGCTCACCAGATTCATACTGTCGAGCCTAATTTCTAATTTCAAAGTCCTATTTGCAATTAATTTCGAAATTCTGAGATTTTTCAGACTCCATAGGCACTGTAGAAGGAACGAAAATAGATTCTTATGTTTCACTCCTAATATTTTACCGGCACTCTCTGGCCCATCCCAACCTTTTAGTTGCTGTGGTTTGCTGTTACGGCCGACTCTTTAGTTGCCAGTCGCAGCCGACTCCTTAGTTGCTCTAGTTGCAGTTAAAGACAACCTTTCAGTTTCTCCGATTTCCGAAACTGAATTCGAGGGGGAATCATGGCCGGGCTTTCACCACTGCCATGTTTTCAATTCAAAGCTTCTCTGAAGCTACCTAATGAGGTTCATCTGCGCTCCAAAATATCAAAATAAATTATTTATGGTAAGGAATGCTCTTATTCCTTTATTTTCCTCTTTCCACTCAACTCATCGGAGTTCTGTTCTTAATATCTCATTACATTTCCTTACATGTCTTGTTGACATCTGCGTAGCCGTGTTTGCACACTGCCACTTCGGAGCGGGGTTTTCACCGCTGCTCCATCGGGGCGGGGTTTTCACCGCTGCCCCCCTTCTACCTTCGAGCAGAGGGGTCGCGCTTAAGAGCGCCTACTGACCCTATATCTCGTATTGGCAGACACACTCCATTACTGAGTGTTACTCCTTGTCCTCCTTCTCCCTCGTCCTCCTCCTCGTCCTCGAGGATGGGCGGCAAGAGCTTTATGTCCTTAACATGCACATTGATTTCTTTATCCTTGATAGTGCGTAACTTCACCACAGATGAGCTCAGCATCTTTATCACGGTGTGGGGGCCGGAATATTTTGCTGCTAACTTCGCTGCAAATTTATTTACCCCTGAGGAGAGGTGATACTCTCTTTTGTAGACTAGTTGACCTGGTACGACCTTCAACGGTCTCCTGCGTAAATTATAGTATCTCTTGGTATTTTGGTGAGCTTCTTCCAAATTATCAAGAACAAGTTTTTGCAGTTGTTCCAACACTTTAAGCCGTCTGAGTTGTGTGCCCTTGCTATCGGCCTCTTCCTCCAGACGTGGGTTCTCTTCGTCCTCCCAGGCGGCCTCTCCTGGCGTTCTCAGCTCACGGCCGAAATTTAGATAAGCTGGGGTATACCGGGTTCCCTGGTGAACAGAGGTGTTCATAGCAAAACAAAATTCGTTTATGTATCTATCCCAGTCTGAGTGGTGTTCACCCACATATAATTGAATCATCGTTTTCAATACTCTGTTTACTCTTTCAGTAGGATTACAGCTAGGTGTATACGGAGGAGTAAAGAATTGAATTATCCCATTATCTTGACAGAAAGATTTGAATAAACGGCTCGTATACTGCGTTCCATTGTCGCAAATTAACAATTTTGGAGTTCCAAATTTTGTGATTATGAGCTCTCTTAGAGCTTTGATAACGGCCGTGCTGTCGGCTTGGGAAATGGGGCGCGCCTCTATTCACTTAGTAAACTGATCTCAGAATACCACAAGGGATCTGTACCCCTTTTGAGCGGGTAAGGGACCAACTAAGTCTGTACTGACTGTTTCCCAGGGTCTTGTCACCTTGCGCCGACTATCCATCTGTCCATACGGGGCTCTTTGTTCAACCTTGTGGCGGATACAGGCCTCACACTGACGCACGTACTTCGCTACGTCGCCATGCATCCCCGGCCAGTAGTACAACCGCGCTACCTTGTTGTAGGTCTTAAAAATTCCTTGGTGTCCTGCCATCGGAGCGTCGTGATTTTGTTTGAGTATTTCTTTTCGGCCATTCCGTGGGATACACAACTTCCAGCCGTCGCTTGCCATATTATCGTGGATTGGTTGCCTAGGCCATATATGGCGATAGAGCAGCCCATTCCGTACCACATAATCTGGGTATTTCTCAGGGTGTTGGGCGAGATGACACTTCATCTTCTTTACCCATTTATCATCCTGCATGTCATCACGCCTGGTAGTGATTGGGTTCACCGGGTCAGGCATCTCTCCTTCCCCCTGCGCCTTCTGCGGGCGCGGGATAGTGCGTCTGGGACGACGTTCAGCTTCCCCCTCCGGTATTTTATTACCAGGTTATATTGCTGCATCTCAAGTACCCATCTAGCCAACCTGCCTGTGGGGTTAGGGACGGCTCGCAACCACTTCAGCGACTGGTGATCGGTTAGTACAGTGATCTCATATCCCTCGATATAAGGCTTGAATTTCCTTAATGCGAAAATTACGGCTAGACACTCCTTCTCGGTTGTACTATACCGTAGCTCAGGTCCCTTCAGACCACGACTTGCATAAGCAATCACCTTTTCCTCGCCTCCAATCTCCTGAGTTAACACGGCCCCTAGGCCGTACTCCGATGCATCGGTTTGAACCACAAACGGCAACTCGAAGTGTGGATATGTCAATATTGGAGAACTGGTGAGGGCTGCCTTAATTTGATTGAAGGCTTCTTCCTCAGCTTCCCCCCATTGCCACTTCACCCCCGATTTCAGTAATCGGTGCAGCGGGGTCGCTAGATCAGCGAAGTTCGGGACAAATCTCCTATACCAGGATGCTAGCCCTAAAAAACTGCGCAGAGCCTTGATCCTCTTCGGGGAAGGGAATTCTTCGACCGCTCTGATTGTTTCGGGATCCGTCCGGAGCCCTTGTTCTGTGACAATATGCCCCAGATAACGGAGTTCAGTCTTCAAAAACTGGCACTTCTCCACATTGATCGCTAGCCCTGCTACTCTTAGCCGGTCGAACACTTTAGCCAGATTCCGTTGGTGCGCCTCCAGGGTCTCTCCAAGGACAATCACATCATCCAGATAGGCGAATGCATAAGGTTCCAACTCTGGTCCAATTACCTGGTCTAGTAACCTTTGGAACGTTGCCCCTGCCGAATGTAGGCCGAACGGCATCACTCTAAACTGGAATAATCCTCGCCCTGGCACCGTAAACGCGGTTAGTGGCTTGCTATCTTCTTCTAAAGGTACTTGCCAATAACCGTTTTTCAAGTCTATTGATGAAATGAAGCGGGCATTGCGCAGCCTATCTAATATCCCCGTCATATTGGGCAGGGGATATGCATCACGATGTGTAATTTCATTGATTTGTCGAAAATCAATACAAAATCTCAGCTTCCCATTTGCCTTCCTTACAAGCACTATGGGCGAACTCCAGGCGCTACTGCTGGGCTCTATCACTCGCTGTTCTAGCATTGTGTCAACTTCGTCATTGATCACCTTCTGCATGGCGGGGTTGCGGGGATACGGGCGTTGTCGGAATGGTTCTGCCCCTTCCTTCAATTTTATTCTATGTTTCAGTAGGTGAGTGGATCCTGGAACCTCGCTGAATTTTTCTAGTTCAACTTTGAGAAACTGCTCAAAGTCGTCTCTCTCAGTCACCACGGCCAACGCTTTTTGAAGAGTAGCTGGTGGTAAGAGCATCCTTCTTGACCTTGTATCAATTCGCGCTCTTATCCTTTGCAGCTGAGTCACCCCCAGAATCATCTCAGGCACTAAATATCGCACCACGGCGACTCGCAAGTGGATACTTCTCCCACATATTTCAGCGGCTAACTGGAGTTCTCCTACTATAGGTAGCTTCACACCATTGATCAGGGCAGGTTGATGTGAGACAGCCTTGTTCTTCAAGGCGCTTACTGCCGTAATCCGGCGCGCAACCAGCTCCGAAATGTATGAACACTCAGCTCCGGTGTCTATTAGGGCGTTCAGATCAATTGAATTGACCCGTACATACATGAACATGCGTTCCTCCTTTCTTTGTCTCTCTTCTGTCTGTGACTTGACAGTCGCCAAGCCTGGCTTAATAGCTTCTAATACAGGCTCCGCCGTGTTTACACTGCCCTTGTATTTAACAATGGGCAACTGCGGTTCCCATTTGACCTCCCTCCGATGGGTGTCGATCTTCATGCGGTGCTCTCGCATAAACTGCATGCCAATCAATAACTCAGGAGAAAGCCCCTCCATACTAGTTACTGTCATTGGTATGACAATTTGATTGATTTTCAAATTGATTACAACTTTCTCTCCTAGTCGTGCTAGCGTACCGTCCGCTAATATTGCGTTGTGACGTGCAGACACTTTCTTAAGGATATCAGCCTCTGTCAGATTTTTGAAGGCCTCACTACTAATGTAGTTTGATTCAGCGCCGGTGTCAAGTAACGCTCGATATTTCCTTCCTGCTATTTCAGCAATAACATAGATCCGGTTGTCATCTCTAGATTCCACCTCGGTTTCTATTTGTGTAGACGACTTTACCACCGCGGTCTCTGTTGACCTCCTGGGCGGTTTCTCACAAGTACAATTGTTACGTTGTTTCCTGCAACGTTTACACTGCGAGTTTTCCGGACATTGAGATCGCCAATGCCCTGGCTGCTTACACTGCCAACACACTTGTTCAGTGGTGGCCGGTTCGGTTTTCCGCGGCGCTGGTGCGTCGCGTTCCACGTCGGTTCGAGGGCGGTTGAACTTCTTTGGCTCCTCCAACCTGGGCGCCCGAGAAGACTGCCTTGCATGCTTCTCTTCGAGTTTAATCCTCTCGTATTGTCGGGCCAACTGGAGTAACGTATCCGTGTCGTTGGCCTCTGAAGGTCTGATGTATAACTTATACCGAGGTAATAAGTTCCGATACAATCGTTGTACCCTTTCTGCCTCCGAAAATTCGCCTCCTCCTCATTAGGGTGAGTAGCTCGAATATTCATCTATAAGTTCTCCTTCTCGCTGTTTCCTCGCGAGAATTTGATTATCGAGGTCTTCCTCATACGTCGGAGGGTAGTACCTCATTTTAAAATCAGCGACGAAGTCCTCCCATCGTCTCCATTGTGTGCGTCGATTCCTCAACCACAAAGAACACCGGCCAGATACTAATTCCGGAAGCGCGGTGAACAGCTGTGACCCGCTTAGTCCATAGGCCTGTTGCAGCTCTTGCAGCCTCCATGAAGCTCGGTGCATCGCTACTCCCATCAAATGTCAGCCGCCACCTGCGCACCCTGCCGCACACCACCCCTGGCCCCATGTAGGAACCAGTGTAAGCTGCTCGCCGTACCCCTGAAGGCATCTCAATCATGCTTGAATGGGTATCGCTCGTCGGCAGCCTCGTCGCGGCGGCTTCGGACCTGTTTGAAAGTCCTCCGGTAATTTGAACTGGATTGTCATCCCTTGCTCCGACTCGATTCGTGGTCGGGTCGGCGGCCGTCTGAGCAATCGTCTGGCGGTGGTGTTCCACCAGCGTCCTCCTTATCTCGGCCATGGTACCGTCCGTCGGTAGACCGAAACTCCTTAGCAGGATAATCGCTTGGTCCTTGTGGAGTTTGTACACCCAAGAGACTCTAGGGTCGGTGGCTGATTCCGGCAGCTCCTCCTCTGTATCAAGATGAACAAGGACTTGGTCATCTCTGTCGTCATCGGACATTTTCCTTACAGTAAGGTCCTCCTTCCGGGCCCAACGCGAGGGCGCCAATCTATCACGTATGCTGGTGCTGCCTACCTGCACAGGTGATTGCCCAGGTGTCGCTCCTGGCCGGCTAGTCTCAGAAGGGATAGTGGGGGGGCAAGGAAAGGAGGTTTGAGTCGCTTCGCGGGTTTGCGGCCGCGATTGACTCCTTCTGGCAGGCTGAAACAGGCGGTTGCGGTCGCCTCTTCTTCTGTTGGGACGCAGCTTATGCGTTTCAATGGCCACTGCTAGCAGCTAGCAATCCTTTTCCCCGCCGATATTTTATAAGAGGAAAGGATTGTCGGCCGGGCTGTCCTACACTGCCAACTGGATCGGGAGACAGCTTATAAAATACAGAGAATATAGAAGAAGATAAGAATGAGATCGGTCTGCGGGAGCAGAATAGCCCGCTGCGGACCGGAAAGGAGAGAGAAAGAAGAAGCGCGGTCTGCGGGGGCAGAATAGCCCGCTGCGGACCGGAAAGAAAAGAGAAAGAAGAAGCGCGGTCTGCGGGAGCGGAATAGCCCGCTGCGGACCGGAAAGAAGAGAGAAAGAAGAAGCGCGGTCTGCGGGGGCAGAATAGCCCGCTGCGGACCGGAAAGAAGAGAGAAAGAAGAAGCGCGGTCTGCGGGGGCAGAATAGCCCGCTGCGGACCGGAAAGAAGAAAGAAAGAAGAAGCGCGGTCTGCGGGGGCAGAATAGCCCGCTGCGGACCGGAAAGAAGAGAAAAAGAAGAAGCGCGGTCTGCGGGGGCAGAGTAGCCCGCTGCGGACCGGAAAGAAGAAAGAAAGAAGAAGCGCGGTCTGCGGGGGCAGAGTAGCCCGCTGCGGACCGGAAAGAAGAAAGAAAGAAGAAGCGCGGTCTGCGGGGGCAGAATAGCCCGCTGCGGACCGGAAAGAAGAGAGAAAGAAGAAGCGCGGTCTGCGGGGGCAGAATAGCCCGCTGCGGACCGGAAAGAAGAGAGAAAGAAGAAGCGAGGTTGGCGGGGCAACAATAGCACGCTCCGGACCGGAAAGAAGAGAAAAAGAAGAAGCGCGGTCTGCGGGGGCAGAATAGCCCGCTGCGGACCGGAAAGAAGAGAGAAAGAAGAAGCGCGGTCTGCGGGGGCAGAATAGCCCGCTGCGGACCGGAAAGAAGAGAGAAAGAAGAAGCGCGGTCTGCGGGGGCAGAATAGCCCGCTGCGGACCGGAAAGAAGAAAGAAAGAAGAAGCGCGGTCGGCGGGGGCAGAATAGCCCGCTGCGGACCGGAAGGAAGAGAAAAGAAGAAGCGCGGTCTGCGGGGGCAGAATAGCCCGCTGCGGACCGGAAAGAAGAAAGAAAGAAGAAGCGCGGTCTGGGGGCAGAATAGCCCGCTGCGGACCGGAGAGCAGACAATAAGAAGAAGCGCGGTCGGCGGGGGCAGAATAGCCCGCTGCGGACCGGAAGGAAGAGAAAAGAAGAAGCGCGGTCTGCGGGGGCAGAATAGCCCGCTGCGGACCGGAAAGAAGAAAGAAAGAAGAAGCGCGGTCTGCGGGGGCAGAATAGCCCGCTGCGGACCGGAAAGAAGAAAGAAAGAAGAAAGGCGGTCTGCGGGGGCAGAGTAGCCCGCTGCGGACCGGAAAGAAGAAAGAAAGAAGAAAAGCGGTCTGCGGGGGCAGAGTAGCCCGCTGCGGACCGGAAAGAAGAAAGAAAGAAGAAAGGCGGCCTGCGGGGCAGAGTAGCCCGCTGCGGACCGGAAAGAAGAAAGAAAGAAGAAAGCGGTCTGCGGGGCAGAGTAGCCCGCTGCGGACCGGAAAGAAGGAAGGAAGAAGAAAAGTGAAATAAAGAATAAAAGTATATAAAGGGTTTCGGGCAGTGATGGTGAAGGAATATAGGATTCGGATACCGATTGCTCCCACCAACTCGCTGGTCTATGGTCTAGCAAGCGTGGAAAACGGATACTACGTACTGTGGTCAGGTACGCCCTGCGCACTCTTCGCGAGATCGCCCAGAGGCCTGTTATTGCACAGCAGCCGGGACAGGATCAAGAGGAAGGTTAACGATCGCTATTCACAGTAAGCCACTGCTCCTCCTTCGCGTCGAAGCTTAGTAACAAGTTAGTGTCTAGCGACCGAGATAGAGAAAGGAATTGAAAGGGGTTTTAAAGAGAAAGAATAGAGTATAAAAAGTAAGAGAAGTAAGTGAAGTAAGAGAAGATAATAATAGAAAAGGAGGAATAGAATAAGAAAGAGAAAGTAATAGGCAAAGCAAGAGAAAGTATAAGTAAAGAAAGAATTGAATAGAGGCAAGAAAAAAAGTAAAGTGTTAAAGAGCTGTAGGAAAAGTCGGGAAAACCAGGAAAATGGTTTGAAAGTGAATATGTTATGTGGAAAACTTCGGTACTAACCCGTACCCGCCGGATGGATAATCCGACACCGTCCTTCGGACCTGAAGGACTCAGACGTACAAGTGGCCGCAAGCTGCCGCACGCCCGAACACGCTGGGAACTGCCTCCTCGGTGACGCGGTGCCGATTCCGGAGACTCCTGCCCTGTTCGCCGCTGAAGCTCTGCTGCTCACTTGACTCTTCGGGATCTCTATTAAGACACTCCATGATTATGAACTTCGGTACTAATCCGTACCCGCCGGAATGGATATCCGACACCGTCCTTCGGCCGGAAGAACTCGGAAGTATAAGCGGCTGCAAGCTACTCACGCCCGAACACGCTGGGAACTGCCTCCTCGGTGACGCGGTGCCGATTCCGGAGACTCCTGCTCTGTTCGCCGCTGAAGCTCTGTTGTGCCCACTTGACCGTTCTAAACCAAGACTGTCAAAGAATGACTCAACTAATAATGCTCTGACCACCCCAAGGGGGCAGTGGGACGGGGTGTGGTGGTGGGGAAAGGCTGCGCATAGAGGCGGCGCAGTAGGCTAGAGGCTGAATTGGACGTTGGACCACGAGATTTCCTGATAGGCGAGCGCCTTCTTCTTGAAATTCAACCGTTACGAATTTACTTTGTGACACAGTATATTTTTTTTTGGAAAAAAACTTAGATCCTTTCGAAGTTTGGTAATTCTTTTATAGTAAACTTGTTCAATATTTTTCAAATAATAAGAAATGGAATTTCAACATTTCAAACAAGGCTTTAAATACCTGTCAACTTGTAGCAGTAAAAACCTATGAAAATAAGATTTCAACATTGAAATAAGAAATGGGATTTCAACATTTCAAACAAGGCTTTAAATACCTGTCAACTTGTAGCAGTAAAAACCTATGAAAATGAAGAAAAAATCGGTAATATTTGCATGGGATGAACTGTGCAACACTAGTGACCTTGCAATATGTTTCCAAATGACATTAAACAGTGCGTGAGCCATTTCTGATCAACGGTGACAAGCAAGTCCTGCAGTCTTCGGCGTAGTTCAGGTAGATTGGGAAGATTCGAACAGGACTCAACGTTCAGTAATTGCTCATAGATCGGTAGCCATACTTCTCTGTGCAGGTACCTGTGTAGATTCTTCTGTAGAGTCCATTCACGTCCCCTCTTCGATACTTTCATATACTCTCCCATCAGCAGAAGGTAAGTTGTACCAGCCAGTCCAAATAAGTCGGTCTGGTAAGTCCACGATCTTCCATCTCTCATTTCTGTGCACTGGAAATCTTCAGTTTTCACCACTCGCCTGAATTCAATGCCGTCTGGCAACAGAGACATGTCAATGCTCCTGCCAAAGTCGATCAACTTGATGCAGATATTCTGAGGATCCGTGGTCGGCAATGAGAAGAGCACAAAATTGTCAGGTTTGATGTCTCCGTGAATAATTTTGCACTTGTGCAGATGGTCCACAATATCGAACAGTTGAATCGACAGCAACGTGGCAATGCTCACGTGGATTTGTCTTCCCGATGCTGCTTTGACCTTGTTAATGGCGTCAAGCAGGTTTCCATAAGGAGCATAGTCCATTTCTAAAATACTTGCGTTCCTGAATAGGAAGGCACAGTCAATGCTCATGAATCCTTGCAATATTGGTGCATTTTTCAGCCGAGTCTGTATTTCCTTGGCAATGTAATATTCCCAGGCGAAGGCTGGTTTCTGTATTTTTAGTCCAACAATTTTCTTGTTAGCATTGTTTATGGCTCTCAGAACACGCGCATAAGATCCTTCTCCAAGCCCGCTTTCAATACGGTATTCTTTGTTACCCAAAGTGACAGTGGCATTATGAGGCAGGATCGGAGCATCCCTTTCAATCTGCACCATGTTGGCAGCATGATGCTTTTGAGGGAAATTGATGGAGGCCAGCAGATTAGCGACAAAAGTCGGGCAAAATGGATCGAAATTGTCGTCGATAGTGATTTGTGACACTAGCTCTTCAAGCTGGCTGTACTCGGTTTCCTCTTTAATGTCTTCAGCTCGATGCAGTTTATTGATAGTGTACGGAGTTCGAACCCCCGAGCTGCTACCCGAGGAGCTACTGTATTTCTCCTTAGAAGCCTCCATTATAATACTGAGTTCAGTATTCGGCTTATGCGATCCATCTGCTAGAAGCATTGAACAGTTATTATCTTGGTTAGCCATGCTGCTAGCTCTCAATGGATGAGTTATGAGAGGTGTTGACGACGGTAGAGCCAACTGAAACGCTCTGGTATTGCACGTGGTGTCAGCGAAATCACCATCAGGCAAAATCCCGACATCATCCCGCCCCGTTTTGAAGCGCGGTGCGGCGGTCAGTGCTGGAACACGGAAATTCGGCTGGTTCTCCTTCAGATCGGCGAGCGTGGCGGCGGAGAACTGCAGCGACTTTCGCGACGCGACACGACCGGCGGCTGCAGTCGCTTGCGGTCGCTTTGCCGTCGCGGCGGCGTCCGATTTAGCGTCGTCGGTGAATATTGGAATGCCCTTGCCGATCAGTACTGACTGCGGTGGGTGTTGGGCTGTTTTGCCTTTGACGGGCGAAGGTGTCTCGTCTTTCCACATGTCTTGAATGATATTCATGACCTCTCCAGTCTCGGACTAATTCATGTTCGATGCGCTACTATTCTCACATGAAGGTCCCACTGCAGAGGCCATGGATTTTGGATTTTCGTTCATCTGCTGCTTTTTCGTCCAATCATTGGCTACTAATTGATTCATTTGAAATCGTGACGAAGAAAAGGCCAGTTTACCTGGCTGTTGACTTTCGTCAGGCTTCGGCTTGAGCGCGGGCGTTCCATCCACTTCCATCTGATCGGTGTACAGTTTGAACGGGGTCTTGGTGGACGGCTGCAGCACACTTTTGCGCACAGTGCCTTCCAGCAGATGAGAGAGAGCAATACAAATGAAGCTGCTCTCATATTCACCCTGGAGGGATAACCAGAATGTATTTTCAATTAATTACTCTTCATCCATCTAGAATTTACCAAGTTCAGTTTTTACAATTTTAAAAATTCTTTTTACAGACCTGCGTCATATATGGCAAATATGGCGACTCAGTTCTACTTCTGCTCGAGAGAAACATCCATTAACTAGTTATGAAAGTTGAGAGAAAATGTTATTGTTCCGAGTGGATCTTGAATATTAATGCTCGAGTATGGAGTACGTCATAGCAGTTACTACACAATCGTAATTCATTTAATGACATAGGCGTAACCAGGGGGGGGGGGTTGGGGTTTGTAACCTTAAGTATTCAGGAATACTGTTAAGCACAGTAAATTTCTGCTCATCAATCACTATGCACTTCTCAGAAATAATACTTTGATACTGATCTTTCACATTTTTGTAACTTATCATTTGTTTAACGGGGCTTTTAAGGAATGTAACGCAACCTATTGTTCGATTCATTCTTCGGGGAATTTTTCGACGCTTTTTCTTATCTTCAAAATGAGTCTCCATGGTTTCGTAGAAGAGAACATATTCCATACGACTCGAGAAACCGAATACCGAGTACATTTTCAAGCAAACTTTCATGTTCTGGAGAAACAGAGAAAACACACTTCTTAGCGGTGGCTCTCCTCAATGTACGATAGCAATAACCCTTAACGTAGAACTTACCCTGTACGAGTTGCGGCGGTAGTGCTGAATGATCAATCTTTTGGTGAGGTTAATTTAGAATTCAAAACTCAATTTGTAAAGCAAAATGTGACCAACTGTTGCTTGTCGAAAAGTTATGCTTGACAACTTTTCATTCCAGAGTTTAACTCCTACACATGAGTTTCAATTTTGATGCAATGATTCGATCAAAATCCTGCCTCATTTATGTGGAAAATGTGTGTACTGACATGCATTATTTGAAACTCCCACTCAGATTGTCATAAAGGTTTTGTAAGTTTTCAAAAGAGAAATTTATCAGTAGCAGGTGACCTGATATTCCAATATGGGAGGGGAATTCACAAAGTTGTAAGGTTGGAAAGTTTATCGGCATCTTGAGAATGCTAGCTATTCTCGAATGAAAGACTTTTGAATTATTCAAAGAAGTGTTGAAGGGAATTTTGTACAATTCCAAACTTATTCTAGAGTGAAAACCGAATAATGAGTTTCTTTCAAGCTTGGTTATGACTTTTGGTAGCATAGTTAGGCTAGGCGTACACCGGTTAGACAAGACAAGACAAGACGAGATTAGTCACGTTTAGTCACAGTACTTCACATTGTTGCTTATGAAGCAACACACACCGATTAGTCATTGCATCGGTGTGTGCTGCTTCATAAGCAACTATGTGAATTACTCTGACTAAACGGGACTAATCTCGTCTTGTCTTGTCTTGACTAACCGGTGTACGCCTAGCCTAATATCAATATCATCATAATCGAGGTATGATTTGAGCCTAAACCTAAAAAATGACATTTTATCATTGAAGCCCAGTTATGTTAAAATGCTATCCAATATTATTACAAGAAATGTCAGTATTGGATAAGTACGAGTAGGTCTGATGGATTCGAAAAATATCAAACATTTAGGCTAGGCGTACACCGGTTAGTCAAGACAAGACGAGATTAGTCAAGTTTAGTCACAATAATTCACATAGTTGCTTATGAAGCAGCACACGCCGATGCAATGAATAATCAGTGTGTGTTGCTTCATAAGCAACTATGTGAAGTACTGTGACTAAACGTGACTAATCTCGTCTTGTCTTGTCTTGACTAACCGGTGTACGCCGAGCCTTAAAGTGTAGTTTGTCTGAGTTTGTCACTTCAACAGTCACATAAAGTTCAGCTTGACTCTGTTCTCCAAGTGATTGCATGTCCAGTTGATGTTGGAAATTTTCTATTTGAAAGTTTTAAAATTATAATTTATTATAACCATAAATGGAGGATTAGAATACTGAAATTATACAGTAGATCTATCTCATCTTAATTCCCGAGTCAATGTGTATTTGTCGTTTCCTCTACAGTTGAGTCACTGTAATGAGAGATATTTCCAGAAGAGAAATAACAATTATAAAGAAGGTTGAGAACCTGAAGAAAAGCTGGATCGAGAATTTTCTCATGAACAGCGTTCCTGATAGCTCACACAAGAATCTAATGTGGTGAGAAAGACTACGCTATTAAAGTGCGGATCATCAAGTTGATATATCTGGGTTGGCAGAGAAAGTGAGTTCTGTTGATTGGATGGTCTTTTCCACATTCCAGACCACTTCCAAGATAACTGATCCTGAAACGCTCTCCTGTAAAAGTAACATAACTTTTCTCTGTCATTTCAGCTACACTCCGGGTACACTTCAGAAATAGAACACGTCAAATCCACTCATCGTATTATAAGCAATTAGAATCAGTCATTGAACTGGAAAACACACCAATCGCATCCAATATTCTACTTCCATTGATTCATCCCGTTAGCCGTGGATGATCATGGTCTTTATCTTTTTCCACTCACTATCCGATTTCATTTTCCATTTCCTATCTATTTAATCTTCAAATCATATTCTATTTATTTCTTCCATCATCCCATTTCTTCATTATCCCTTTTTATCATTTCAACTTAATTTTCATAATTTACAGCTAATAATTTACAGCTCTAATGTATACCACCTCAATTAACAGATTGCATGAGAAGACCACTACTTCAATAAAGAATCTTTCCAAAAATCTCTTGGCATTTCTATAAAAAATTGATGCTGCACTGCAGTCTATTTCATTATTTGTTTTGCTTGAATTTACTCTCAAACGAAACCGTATCGCATAAAAAATTGCATTGAAGGCTCAAAGTGATAACATGATATTGTATGGAATCATCACAGAGCATGATTTACGTTGTTTTGCTTATTGCTGTGAGAAAATCTCAATGGAAATTGAAGATGCTCCAGATCAATAAGAAATGGCATATCAAGAAATTATGTTATTTGCACATGAGAAAAGACAATACAACTTGACCTCACAAACAAAATATAATTATTATTTACTCTGTTACTCACATATTCTGAACATATTTTACATACGAAACTGTAACTCATCTCAATAATTACATACAGAAGTCACGATTCTTCAATCATTTGAAGAACATAGGCATAATGTTTGAACTAATTCATTCTTCATTTATATTAATGACGGATAGATCATAAAAGGCTACAATGTGTGGAAATACAAGGTAGAAAGATGTTATGTGAAGAATTAAGCTCCTTGTAGAAGCGTGTGAAACTATAGCTTACTAAAACTATAAACTCAAATTCGTACTTAGTTGTTTATTTTCGTAATTGTGTGTGTAAATAAATGAATTGAAATTGAATTGAAAACCGAATAGTTTTCTCTTTGAGGAGACGTAGTGAACAAGTTTACTTGGCTTTTAGTGTGATACTGGACAGTGAACGAGGGTATCGATCTTCCATGTAGGCCTAATGTTGTTACAGAGTGACCCTTCATTCTTCTCTTGTGACTGTCCACAGCTATTATGTTCACCATATGGTGTATGTTAGTATACGAACAGAAAACATCTATTTATTATCGTTCAACTATCACGGACTCATCAAACTAGCAGGAAATCAGACAAATTTTGGAATCAATGAAGTGGAATGCAGGCCAAAAGGAGGTTCTGAATGATTTTTGAATTTTCGCTTTTAATTGGAAGAATAATTACATTTACTTTCACATGATGCTCATGAGGCCTATCTCACGTATCATTCTTTGAAATGAAGCGGCAATACATAAATGAACTTGAGTTTCAGGCTCTGATTGAGTCGGTTAGATATTTCGAGGACACACGTTACAGTTCTCTCTACAGTACGGATACTAGTGCAGTCTCTCACTATGGATACTCTCTAGTCTCTACAGTTCAGGCATTGTTGTTTGAGACAGAATAGTTGAGAAATCGTACAGGAGATGAAGTTTGTAACTCATCAGTAACTACTGTGGTTATCAGGGCCTTAGCTCCTGCTGTTGCAGATAGATTGGGGATGATTAGGTCATGAGCCGGGAGCTATTGTCACGCTATCTCTACGTCTACCTACAACATGATGAATGACGTGTAGGGCAAGGCATGTTCCAATCTCATGACTGAGCTGATGGGATATTTGAAATTCGCGAAGATTGTGAATTCATTTGAGAAGATGCTAATGTAAGAAAATTATTTTCTATAGATCCCAACATATCACGTTAGATCAACTTTTTGATGAATGTTTGAGAAAGTGAACTTAAACTCATAATGAAAACATTTCAAATGAGAGTTTTCAGATGAAAACTTTTCAAATGAGAGCTTCCTAATCCCTCAAGTCGTTCTTAGTACAAATCACTGCCAAATGTGTTCATCGGAGAATTTAACAATTCACCTTTGTAGTAATTGGTATTTAATTTTAAATTATGTATATTAAAAAGTACAAAGGAGGAGGCACATGATGCTTTCAGTAACACAAATCCCACTTGTTAACTAACACTTATCCAAGGAATTCATTATTATTCTCCGGACATATCTGAATGATAAGGCATTTGAATATGATATACAGAGTAGGAGGTATACTTTAAAAGATAATTATGCGATGTGATAAAAATAATATATATCAATGAAAAGGTACCCTATACATGCTAGAATTGAATTTTGTGCACGAAAACTGATTGAACAAATTTATAATTAAATACAAGGTTCTAATCAGAAAAGCTTAATTTTTGTTGATTCATATGTCAGGATTTTGACTGTACAGCAGGACTTCAATAGCAGAGTCTATTAATCTTACAGTTTGGATTCTACAGTACAACCTGGTTTCCAAATAGAACAGTAGTTATTTTCTAGTCTCGATGGCAGACAACAAGGAAGGAAAGCGAAAAAAGCTGGGAGAGGAAGATGGATTTTTTCGAGGAAAGTAAAGTTGTCTCATTTGTGATTTCAGGGAGAGTGTTCCTGGGAATAAGCAGTAAACTTTAATTAGGGGCTTCAGCGGACAGTGAAAAGCAGTGTCTATGAAAAGCAGCGGAAATTGCGATGGCAACGATCCTACTCCAAGGCTCGTAAAAAAGAATAATAATAACTGTTTCATCAATTTGGGTGTGGATTCAACCTGTTTCTCAAGGTTTATGAAGCAATCAAGTAAGATAATATACTTGAAGACATTGATCTGCAGTTTTTACTTTTTTCTCTCGAATTTGATAGGAGTTCAAATAACTCAATCAAGTTTAAAGCACTCACATACTGCAATCAAATCAAAGCACTGAAACAAGAGAAGCGCACATTCTAATAAGATACTGACTTGAATGGAAGTAAACTCGATTTGATGAATACGTATTTCTTATATAATGGCCCAACATTAACCTATGATTGTTCATTGAAACACTAGTAAGTTTTCATCAAATATTATTGAGTTACTGATCACTCCTCTTATATATTCCTTTTTTTTTTGGGAGGAAACCCTCCCACAATCTATTAGTTATCGATTAGGGAAAAATCAACATAATATTCATTATGTTTGTTTTCCAATTGAAGTCTATTTCATTGTGAGCTTCAATTAATAATAATATTGGAAGAAGAAAGAACCAATTTATTCAGTAAAATCAAATTATTGGAATAAATCATGATTGCAGACAGTAATAGGAAAAAGTTATACAATTTGGCACAAGTTGATGGCACAAGTTTTTATTTAATAAGCTACTACAGTTTTATCTAATAAACAAATCACAAGGATAATTATTTCAAGGTTTAAGCAATAGGATTAGCAGAGGCATTCACATGTGGAATAATCAATTAAAATGAGTTCATCCCTAATGAAACATTCTACGATGAACATTTTGAGGATAAATTCAAAATGCTCTAATTGAGGGAACGTTGGCCTAGGTTAATGACATTCAAATGAGATCAGTTCTAGTTACATAATACATATTATATATTTCATATAGGCTACACATATAATACCATGTCATATTTCAATAATTATATCCCCAATGTATAGTTTACTGGGATTATATTATGTATGTTTATGTGATCGATTTAGCCGGAAATGAGTCTTCACGCCAAGTTCATTCAGTTTCCAACAGAGCGCGGTTCTGTTTTGGGAAATACAATCAGCTCATCAATTTCTTCACAAGAGAAAGCAGAATCAGCATACAAGCCCATCACAAAGAGAATTATTCGCTCAACGTGAGGTTCAAATTGGAACTTCAAAGTTGGAAGCTGCCTCAGCATTTCGAGCTGTAACTCATAACGAAATAACATTGAAACCGGAGTATCCATCAAATAATCATGGTTAAGGGTGTGAAGGATGAGAGGTAGAGTAGTATGAAGTTTAGGAATCCAGATATATATGGGGTAGCCGGCCGGAGCTCAGCAACTACGATAACGAACCGAATTACTGTACTGGCTCCCAGTGGATAACATTCGTTACACAAAATTTTCCGCTCTCAAAATCTCTATGATGGAACACCACCAGGTTATCACGAAGCTCAGGCAGTGTTGAATTGTACTCAATAATGAAACAGAAAAACTATATTAATTTTCTGCTTCGAAGTTTGTACAAACAAAAAGTTAATGAGAAGGTACCGTAATGAATTATTTTCAAATAAGATTCAATTCTCTGTGGCCATTCATCCCAATGTTTGTGAAGTTCTCTGTGACACCTCTCGCCCACTTTATAATATTTCCTGGATCTGAAGGGAAGAGAAAGGAATTCTCAACTCCCACACAACATCTTTCATCTTGTTGTCTGACTTGATCCATGATTTTTGCGAAACATTACAGTGAGAAATCCATCCATTGAAAATATTCATGCTGAAAACCATAAAATCACATCCTCGGATGTAAATTTTTATCTCGCTCCACCTGTAAAACACGTCTCTATACAACGACGAAGATTGAAATCATCAACTGGGGTGTTATTGAAATGATCATCGTTGGAAATTTCCATCTCTCTCATTATTTCTCACTCTAAAACTGAATAAAATGTTTGGAATGAAGAACTCAGTGACTTATTGAATTCATGGATGAATTAATTTATTAAGATGAAAATGATCTGCGGAGTTTCATTCAAGAAATAAGATTAAGAATTTTTGAGCATGGGTGCATTGAGAGAGTTTTCTGGAATTCTATTGGAAAAATTGAATGGAATGGGACAGAATGAGATGGAGTGAGAGACATTTTTCTTCTTGACTGATCCGTCATCAATTAATAATTCTTCGTCTATTCTTTCTATAGTTACTTCATCATCTTCCTTGCCATCCCAATTCATTTGAGGGTTCAGTAAATTAGTAATAAGATTCTGTGAATGAGAATCTTACTTCAGACCAGTCTTTGTCTCCAGCATGTTGAATTAATTAAGCATTGTTTGGCATCCTATTAAGCTGCTACTACTGATTCACACGTATGGGAAACGCAAGACGAGGCGTCAATGCAAGCTCAAAACTATTCCTACATCCATGTTCTGCTCTCCCCTGGCCCTTACACCAATCGTGCTTCAAAGGAGCACGTAAATAGATCATCACAGTTGGGTTGGAGCTGGCTGCTCTAGTTTGAGCCCAGATTTCCATACTGGCGAGTCTCTAATCCATTGTTTATCCGTACACCTACGCAAATCCTTGCTCACTGAATCTCGGCGTCACAAACCCTTTTTCCATACAAAAGTGTCTACACCGCTTAGTCAATATGACAGTTTGATCGCACTCAAACCACAAATCGGAACATTTCAATCTCATCTTACTGAAAATGGTAACTGAAGTTCCTATTCAAAGGCTCAATACTCAAATGATGGACAAATATAATGGTGTCATAACTGCTAATGCATCATTAGTGATTATTTAATTCCATTGTCTATCATCCATTGATTGACCACCTATACAAAGTGTACGCGGATTTGTCAATGATTATTTAAGTCTTTTGTAAAATACGAAAAGTATATTCATTCAATTTGGCGGATGACGAATAACTTTCATTATATAGTATTACTTATTATATGGTATTAACTTTCATATTTCTATGGTAACAGGTGATGTTCTGTTGAATTATTTTCACATTAATACTGTATATAGCATGTAAAAAACATAATACAAAAAAGAGAAATGTTACCTTATAGAAATATTAAATGAAAGTTATTCGCCATCCGCCAAATACAACTGTAACTATATATGAATATACCTGAACCTACTAGAATGATCGGTGTTCATAATAAAATGAAATTCCTAATTTATGACACACATATAATCATCTAAGTAGTATTTTTTTTGTAACTCCACATTTGAACTGGCTACACATGAGTTGCTTGAGCCGTTTTATATTTTACAACCGTATTTCTGAGCTTTTAACGCCTCTCTCATATAAAGTTGTTTCTTACCCCATTTCACCTGTACCTGGTATAGGCTACTAAGTCACCAATTTTGAACCTGTGTTTATATTTTTCCATGAAACAGAGGGTTTTGAGAATATACACCTCATAATAATGAATAATAATGTACAAGAGAGAAGATTAGATTATGGAAACTTTGTACTTGGAGCACCTAAAGGATAAAGTTTATTCTATTTTCAACAATAGGCTTCGAAAATCTCTGCAGTGGAGATAAGACGTAAATGACGATGTCATCTAATATTGAATTGATGAGCGAAATGCAATGGGAACATTTATTTGCTATTATTGAAGAAATTGTACACGCGATACTGTTTCAAATAACTATCAATAAAAACATTGTAGACTGTACAGTTGAATTTCAATTAGATTATGAAAAAGTTCTGGATTTGAAAAACTTCCTGTCACCTTTGTTTTATAAATCTAATAAATTCTAGTCGAGTTCGCTTACTGAGGACAATGAAACAGATATAATCCAGCTGGTATGAACAGGAATAATCCAAATCTTGGTTAGTTAGTCTATAATCCAAATATTTGTTTAGTCTAGGGCTCAGATATTCAGATCTCAGGTTGCAGTGACAATGATGTATTGCGGAGAGCTACAAATAATAATTCATGCGGCACTATCTGAGTTTTCAATTATTGAAAAGGCTTCTGGAGCGAGTAAAGAGTTGCTTGTATGTGGCACCTCTGACTCGGGGAGTGTTGATGAATATGGAGTTTGGCTTTTGACTTATACAGAACTTCCGCGGGAGAAGCAGACCCGAATCCAGCCATTGAAATACATCTATTCTCATGTTATGGTAAGGCTTCTGGCGAACAGGCTTGCCTGCATATTGACAAACCTCTTCACTTATAGAATGCATTGTTGTGAAACCTCATGTTTCAGTTCGCGTTATTCGAATACACATACCAAGTTTGGTACAGCAGTGTTGACTCGTTCAAGTCAACAATAGGGTACTCCACCCACATGCAAACTAGAGATTCTTCATTATAATGATGATTAATATGATACTGACTCCACTGGATGAAAACACTTATTCTATCAGCATCCTTCATCATATTTATATTCATAACCAATCAACATCAGTAACATAAACCTATTATTGAACACCTCACGCTCTCAGCATTGAAGTGGACTATAGCACAAACCTATAGCACTAGGTTTTGTACTCGACCTAGTTGTCTGTTTTCTAAGTGAAAACAAACTTACACCACGTTCCCTACCAAGGGATAATTGGTTATGTTGGTGAAGTGGAACAACCCTACTCGGGTCTCCCCACTATTAAAAGCCATACGCTATAAGTATAGCAAGTCTGTGATATAGGCTGGTAGATTATTGATAGATTTGCAATTGAATCGATTGTAAAAAGATACTAAAAAACACTTGAAAATTACTTAAAGAACATGTTATTTGAAGAGCTCAACATATCATGGTGGAAGTTTAATAACGTCTCTTGTTTGCCACAGTTGCCACAGTCATTCTACTTGCCAATTCACTAGACTTCTAGTGATGTGACTTCTTTAACCAGAGCTGAACAATCAGGTAGAATTGAGCTGATTATTTATGGATGAAAAGACCGATAGAGATCAAATAAAAGAGAGTTATCTTGAGACAGGTTTTTTTGCTCACACAATCTAATACAATAGAGCCAATGAAGTCTTCAAAATACAAACTGCTATTACGAATGTGTAATCAACTACAGTCATACAGAATAAAATACAAAAATCTGGTGTGTCGTACTCACACAGCTTTTCTTGCCATCATGATATACGTTCATTTCGGCATTGATTTTTTTAGAATTTGGACAATCAATCCAATAATCATAGAGCTCACGGAACACCCACACCAAAACCCATTACTCACTTTTATGAAAGAGACCAATTACCAAAATCCATTTTCTTGGGGGAATTTTTAAAAATCTATACGTTGCTTACATAAATATGGTAGTAGGTCAAGAGAAGTAATTAATACAGAACTATTTCGCTGTTTGGAGTATGGTGAATGGTGTACGGAGCAATAAGTCATCTGACCTGTTCTGTGTTATTGGAATCTGAAACTGCGAATTTCACGATTGTAGAGAAGAAGCTTCTCCACTATGGTCACAAACAAAGCTACCTTAATCTAGCTTCGGAGGGAATTCAGCTACTGAATAATGGAATCGACCCAGAAACTTTCAATTTGAAACAAAAGGAGACGTCCGATACGGATGACTGTTTCTAATACGGATAACTGCTGCATCTGGAGTAAAAGTGATTAATTATCTTGGACTGAGCTGGTCTTAACCAAATTATCTGACATGGATAATTCTGAAGCTTTGATATAAAGGAGATTGATGCATACTTTTGTATTCTTGAACATGTGAGAAAAACGAGATTGAAACGAAATGAACGAGATTCGACATTTATTCAAATAATCATATGCACTGAAAAATAAATAAAAATAAAATTCAAAAATTGACCAAAATCACCAAATTTAAAAATTGAATTAATTTATTCAGCCTCTGGTTTTCGTATCATATTTCTTCATTTTTTCAATGTAGCTATAAATTGCCTTCTAGTGGTTGTTAATCATTTCAAGGATAATTTTCCACTTAACTTGCAGATGTGCCTTCTTCATATATTCAAATAATTAATTTGATAGCTCAAGGGAGTTGAATTTCAAGCTTATTTTATGGACAGGAGATTCATTGTAATTACTCGTAATATTATAAATTCGATTGATTACATTAGTATATTGATTTATTTTCACGTCCTTCCTTGTAATTAGTCACGAGTTGTACTAACTATAAATTTCTTCTGACACACAGTGTCTGGTCAAATTTCGTGATAGTTAAAAATGACAAAACACTACAATATTGTCAACTATCACAATCATATTCATTCACACAAAAATGCAAACATAATTTGGCACCATTGAAATAATTAAGATTGGGAGGGAAATTAGGAGGAATAGTCCTAATGGGAATTTTTAAATAAATCGATAATCCTATGTATTTTAGCTTCTTTTTCTGTTGCCTCTTTAGTAATTATATAAGACTTTTTCCAACGATAGTCGCTGAAACAGCTTTGAGATTTGCTAAAATAATGTCTTTCATCGTGCAATTTCCTGCTCGAATTTCTCCTATGCCTTCTGTCATCAACACGATTATTCCGTTATATATTTCCATTAATTAATGAGATCATTCCAAATCCATATCTTCATTTGAAAGTGAGCGCTGGAACTAAAAAATCCATCATCAAAAAGTTTCTTGTAGTTGTGGTGACTCAGTTTAGAACTAATTCATCAGTATAATCCCGTTATTGAGGACGTGAGCCTGGTAGTGGAGATGGAAAAAAGAAAATTGTCTTTTCTTCTTCTTAAATTCTATTCTATTATCATGCTAGTGTGAAACTAATTTCCTTCAAGTTTCTTTCATGGGAGAAAAGTTTGATGTGAATGATGAGAAACGACTAACCTTGTTACTCTATTGAATGCAAATGACTCTCTCTTTTTGAGTTTCAAATTTTATCCTTGGCAACAAACTTCTGACAAATGAAAAAAGTTTGCTCGTTCGTGTAGTGTACTCTGATGGAGCAAGTATTTTGCAGAGAAACAAAAACGTGAGTTCCAGCTCCGGGTGAACGTTATTGAAGAATTATAATGCAGTTTTGCAAATACCGGACTGTACGGTTCGCTTGCTCAAAAGCTGTGAAAACAGTGCTGATGATAGAGCGCTATATCATGGATGAGACTCCTTCCAAATTACTGAGTGAAAACTTGAAGAGACAAAATAAGAAATGAACTTGCAGTCTCAACTCTATCCTTTCAAAATCCAATACAGTATCCATTCCTTACATCTCTCTAATTCATAAGACGAGGAAGAGTCATTATAATATTATTATTCAAATTGCAGTTTCACATATTTCAATATTTTCTTCTATTATTCTAGCTGAACCATTTTCAATCTTAGTTTCAAGCTCAAAGATTGTCAATCATTACCTTCTATAACTTTCATAACTTTCAAATTGAATGGACTGCATAGCCACAACACTAGTGAGTGTGAGCTCTGACTTCAAAACTTTCTCCAAACCTGGAAATAAAAAATCTACAAGCTTAGAGTGAAGAGATTCTAAAAACCTCTCTAAAAATAAAAGAAATCCATGAGATTGTAATAAGTTCAAAGAAGCTATAAATTCAATTGAAAAGAGGTTGGCATCCCTAATCACTCGATTTCTAATCGCTACACATCAGGAGAATCTCTACAGATTAGATGGAAAACTGTGTCTCCTACTCCCTTTGTGTAGACTGTAGATGTGACATAGGAGTGACCATTCGAGTCGGCACCTCTAAATGTGATTCATTAGCTTCGAAATCGCTTCCCTCTGGTTCCGAACCCACCTTCAAGTGCATTCATCTCTCATCATCATCCTCCCCATTAGCGAAGCACAAAGATAAAAGTAAATTTGATTAGAACAGTGATTCAGAATTTGACCACTAAAGTTCCAGCAGACTTTGAAATCACGTATCAGTTCCACAAATTCACCGAAGCTCACTAATTTCAATTTCATGCAAGCATGGGAGTTTTTCTAAAACGAAAAATGTCCGCTGGGTTAGATGAAATGAGTGTTTGTTTTAAATTAGAAGGATTTTCTTTCTCACTCTCGCTCTTTCTTTTTCTTTTTCTGTTTAGCTCTTTCACTCTCTTTCACTGTCTCTCTCTTTCTCTGTCACTCTATCTTGCTCACTCTATTCCTCTTTATCTTTCTCTATAGGAATATTGAAGTGTAATGTACGAAGTAGGAGAGGAAACTCCTGTGAGAGGAAATACGAGTAAAAGCCGGAAAATAAGCCAAAAAAAGTTTTAAAATCATGAAAAAATACTTTATTCTCCAACTTAATCTCTAATTGCTTGCTAAAGCTCAGCTTTAATTGCTGAGAGCACTCACTTTCCTCTTATCTCTTTTTTCTTTTCATTCTTGAATATGGATGATATCAGATCAACAAATGAAAATGCTTATACTTGACTATGAAATTTAATTTTCAGTAAAGATGTGGAATTTAATAGGATCATTACACTTCAAGCATTCATTCACTGAATAATGATAATATTATCATCAATATAGCTCGATTCAACTCTTTCAAAAACGAACGTGAATTTCCATCAATCGTGAATTTGAATTTATTTCTGATTTTTGAACTCAATCCCATTTACATTCACATGAAAACTAGATCTATCACAAGGATACGAAACTTCTCATGAAATTTGAAATAAAGCTTCTAATACTTTAATGCAGTTGAAATTACTATCTTGAGAGTCTATAGAATATTGGATTATCTTATGAATAGTTCTAGTAGATGTTTGTGAATTTGCGGATTAAACTCTTGGGCGACTGTACTTGAAGGCACATAACTTGAGAAGTTTTATCTGGTTTGGATACATGCTAGTCTAAGAGTTATGAGAAACTACACTTCATACACTTTCACTTACACATTTTCTCCATACCCTCCTTATATTCAATGCGTTTCTAGTATGGTATGTGAAACCATCTTATGAAGGAATTGTATAGAATTTAGTACCGAGATGAAACTTGATTCTACAATTACCATTATTACAGTCTTCTACTATCATGTTGATATGAGCATTTGAGTTATACTCCAATTCAATTCAATAAATAATTTGTTTTGTCATTGATGTTGAATCTATTCGATGCGAATATATTTTGACAATAACAACTTAAAACGTAATGGGCACGTTTAACTGCTAATATATTCCATCAATTGAATTTCCTCAGTGGCTCATGTTTAATTGTCATTCCTTAAATTTTCAAATGTAAATTATAAGGTACAAATTGAATAGTACTGTACATTTGTTGAGATTAAGTAGTGTTTGGAATCAACGACTTCAATTAATCTCATCATGACATTGATCACACATTTACCTCTCTTGTCGAACCCATCAAAGAACTGAATCACAAATTCTGCCTCACGATTCTATCTTTCTCCGAGGTTTAATTGTCCAGTTCAGTTGCAAACCAGAAAGATTACTTGTTTCTCACAGATGATCTTTTCATCGATGAAGAAAGATAAATAGTAAGTATGGTTAAGAAAAATTGTGGGGTCACAACCCAGGTTACTATACAGTAACCTTGGGTCAGAAAAAGGCTACACTAGATGAACTAGATGAATTCATCTAGTATAGCCTTGCTCAGAATGACTTCATAAAATAAAACGAAAAATCAGAACATTTCCAATCACCGAATGATTCGTCGACTTTCTATAGTTTCAAAAAAATGATTCCACTTTGTAGAATAGTAATTCAACTATTGTTTGTACAAAAAAATCAGTATTAATCATTCTCAAATCTCTACTATGAATCTTCCAAATCTCTAATCAGTAATTTGAACAACAGTGAGTCCTTCTGCATATCGAGATCGAGTAATGCAGAGATAAGGCTATCAGAGAACAATTAAGCTTTCAAATTTTACTACCTTGAAATTTTTCATCAAAGGGAAAATCGTGATCATGAACTACAATCTTTATTGCTGAGGACATTTTTGTTCTGATATACTCAATCTCAAGGTTCTTTCGTATTATTTTACCAAAGATATTGCTATTGTAAAAAGCAATGTGTGCTTTTTTGAGCCAGTATGATACTACGAAGCGATAACAACGATCTTATGGACTAAGAAAAGGTTCAATGAGTTCAACATAATCATAAACGAAGCCACTGTGAAATGAGAAGGGAAAGGGTTCATCAGTGTGGAAGAACAACAGATGTCGAATTTCATGAATAGGAATTTGCTCTCCTAGTGTTGCAGAAGAGATTCAGCGTCAAATTCGAATTTCGAGTCTCGGAGTTTGCCTTGACTTATATGTAACAAGAACGCTTGAAAGAACGTCATAAAAATCTCCATTTTTCGCATAAAAAGTAGCAAGATTGGAGTGGAAAGGGTTCCAGGGTATCGGAATGAATACGGGTGACAGAATTTCGACTGGCGAAAAAAGTTCCAATACGAATAAAATTAAATTTCCATATTTCGAACAAAAAGATAACTTCTGGATGAACTGAATCAAGGGTCTTTTGAAAAAATGTTTCCCTTAGGCAATTGTTGATACTTCTCGTGTCGAATTGATTAGTATGCTCATTGCCATTGCTCGAAAAAGTTTCTGAAGATCTGAAGATCTTAACAATTTGATTTTGATTTGTTGTAACTATGTTGTACCTATGATATGTTGCACCTATCTACTATGTATACTATGTTGTACCTATGATATGTTGCACCTATCTGTTGTGCATTACAATAAAGCAATATTAACGTTTAACGCAATTAATAAATGAATGAGTTAATGAATAATATATCAAAATTTATGCTGTTCATAACCACATTTCATTAAAACAAGATCAATGTAATTTAATGAAATATGCACAAAATGGAAGCTGATATTGATGATGGTAGAATACATTGACCATTCTCTCCACTGCTTCAATAAGATGAAAGTTGTCATAGATAAAAGGATTATCTTATTTATTTACTACTAGCTGTCCCGGCGAACTTTGTATCGCCCTTTCCCCCCCCCCAAATTCCCCCTCTCTTCCCCCCTCAGATGTCCCCCCTTCATGCCACCCCCCAAAAAATTTCATGCTCCCCTTCATGTCACCCCCCTCTTCACCACCAACTGCCCCCCCCCCCTCTTCCCCACTAAATGTCACCCCCCTCTTCCCCCCTTCATGTAACCCCCCCCCCCGCAAAAAATGTCACGAAGTAAAAATATATTTAATACTATCATATACTATTGTAGATAGCTTGAAGCACAGAGAAAAGAGTATCTAATATTAATTTATTTTTTATAATATTAATAATTTAATTCAATAGTAATAATTTTTATAATATTATTCAATTTATTTTATTATAATATAATATATTTTTTATAATATTAATAATTTAATTTAATAGTAATAATTTTTTTATCGAAGCACAGAAACAGAGAAAAGATAATGTATTTAACATTCTTAAATGTACAATACCTCAAATAAATTATAAGAAACAATAAAACATGTATAATATGAACGATAACTCATTCTTAATTGATGATTGTAGCGTAAAAAATAATTAGAGTAGAAAACCTAGAACAAAAAGAAACGGTCCGGAGCGGGGTTTGAACCCGGGACCTGTAGGTTTGAAAGCAGAAACTTATGCACTAAGCTACTGAGACGTAGGTACTGCCTGCTAACTTTACTGTTCTTGAATCACGATCATCTCTCCGTTGTAGGTACCCGTTCCGCCGGCAAGTTTGAACATAGGTCTTTAAAATGTTTGATAGGTTAGGTCATTAATCTACTAATTATTTATTAATTATAAAGAGATTTTCTTATATTTTATTACATATTATGTTAACCAGTGCTGTAAAAATTCAAACTAATCCAAAATCATCAAAATCGGTTCAGCCGTTCTCGAGTTATAAGCGAGCGTACAGACACCAACTCTCTTTTATTAATATAGATATCTGCTGCAATATGGTTTCGCCAACACAAAATTGAGGATAGAGCAATTCACTATTGATTCAACCTTGCGTCAAGTGGAGGGTATATTAACAGGTACAGGGTGACTTACGGGAAAAGAATGTTTTTGAAATGGATAGTGCATGCTATTGGAAGGCGTTGGGGCGATGGAGAGTAGGTGATTCTCCTGATTATTGTGCCTAAATGACAAATAAATTAGTGACGTGCCTGAAAATGGCAAAAAGAAACATATCTATATCAGTAGATATTTCTATAATATAAATATTATAATGTAATTAAAAAAATACATATAACGGGTGGGGCAGAGTAATGAGCGATTTTGAAAAGGTTGTATAAAAAAACCAATCAGTTTTTGAATATTGTGTATATAGGCTACCACCTTAAAATATATAAACAAGCATTTATGAATACGTAATGTTTACTTACCTAAGTTTTAAAAATAACACCAGTAAGATGATGTCCATTCAGGGATTCAGGCGTACACATTCTTCCAAGCGAGCCATGAAGTTGTTCATCACATCCAGCAGCATCATCAGTGGGATTTGATGATCCTGTCGGATCGTTCTTTCAGTGCTTCGACTGTTTGTAGTGGGTTATCCTGATACGCTTTACGTTTCAGGTAACCCCACAAGAAAAAGTCGCATGGTGTTAGGTCCGGTGAACGGCTCGCTTGGAAGAATGTGTACGCCTGAACGCCTATAATGATCATCATTATGTGAACGCCTGATAATGGTCATCATCTTACTGCTGTTATTTTTAAAACTTAAGTAAGTTGACATTACATATTCATAAATGCTTTTTTATATATTTTAATATGGTATATACACAATATTCAAAAACTGATTGGTTTTTTTTACACAACCTTTTCAAAATCGCTCGTTACTCTGCCCCACCCGTTATAACGTGGAGTAATTGTGTTGCTGAAGCAGTGAAATTGTGCTGCATGTTTAGGTTGCAGCTATAAAAGCAACTTCTTGACGCTAATTTGACATCTTCTTTAATTGCATCCTTCAGGTCTATTAAATCACTGGGTTCATGAGAGTAATTTAAAATACCCTCACAAGAATAATTAATCACAGTAGGACAGGTGCGGTGACCTTGGCAGCCACGGTACATCACCAAAACATGAGAATGTGACGCTTGACAAGAAACATGCGTCCTACAATTTCCATCAGTGTACGAGCAGAGTGCGCTCCATTGCAACTCAAATGTTAGATCTCACTCAAATAAATGACCTGTCCTCCGTCGCCCAACCGCCTACCAAGCGCCATTAGCCACTAGCCATTTCAAAAACATCCGTTTCCCGTAAGTCTCCCAGAGTAGTAAGAAGGGTATAAAGGTGAAAACGATAAAAATGGACAGACTTCAATCGGATTTCAAAATTTTATTCAGTTTATTGGGTTGGATATCATTAGAGATGTATTATAAACTCTAATATCGGATGTGTATTCATCAGTAAAACTGAGAAAAATCATTAATGATTATTTCATCTGACGCAGTTCATTCATTTAACAAGATATGCTTATGATTATGCTCAATATTATGCTCTCGCATCAAGGTCGAATTTTTAATTAATAATAAGCAACAATCTCCTATTGTACATTCTGCCTAAATATTCAAACTGTAGCATGCATCAATATTTTTTAAAGAAAGTGATATGTTCCTTTCAATTATTATTATTTTTCTATATATTTTTTTACATGGTTTCACTGTCATTTTTTTTCTGAAGATGATGCTCACATGAGCTCTAGGCTTGTGCGTGGGAAACGAGAGGGGTGATTATGAGAGATGACGGCTGTGTGCAGTCGGGACCGACGGCTTTTCGTCTCCTCCAAAAAACGAAGTGTGGCCGTTTTTGTCAAAAAAGTATTCCCTTACTACTTGTAATACCACTTGTATAAGAGTGAGATACATAGTAAATTGTTTTCTTTTCATGAGATGTCATATTTTCATGGCATGACATTCATGGCTCTGTTAGTATCATTATGTCATCTTAAATCATTGCAGAGTCGTGTTTCTGCCACCTTCGAGCAACATTAGTGTCAAGTTTTCGTAGAATTAATTACGTGTAGTTTCATGTGAACACGATTTTTCTAGCACTGGAGAATGATGTGGCTTTTATGGAACAATCACAAGTCTCTGAGGGGGCATTACTCATTCAATTGATTATAATTAAATTAAAGCGATATCAACTGTATATATATATATAAGCTTATGCTTTATGGGCCAACAAACGATATCAACTGTATCAACAGGAAATGTTCCAGCTCATCGTGGAATTGAACGTCCATTAAAGAATTTTATTCAGATAGGTGATTACTTTTATATTATCATGGAAGCAATTAAATCTTGTTTATTATGTGTTCACGCACATTCATTTCCATGGTCAGTGATGTTGATAAAAGTGCAGCTCTTTACTCTGAGGTGTTTACTAAAATAAATATTATCATAATTTGTATATATTATTATAAGGTGCACGGAGTAATTTGTGATGTAACATGTTATCAAAACGAACATATATAGGATGAAAATTGAAATTGAAATTGGAGTTCTCTATTCTCAAAAGTAAACATAGCGAGAAATTACAAATAAAAATACAATAATTGGAGGCTCCTGTTTTGGGCACATGCATGTGAGAAAGGAGCGAGTTATATTATATATTATCTCAACCTACCTGAAGTTTTAATACCTAACAAATAACTGAATATAATAGTAAGTTGATAGTGTGTATATATCATGTATTAGGAGAGAGAAATATATGTAAATATAGTGTAAAAACATTCTATGAAAGGAATATTGTAATAGCATTGACTATTAAACTGTAGGTTAATATTAAATTACTATCAGGTATGGTAACAGTTTACAAGTTGAACTTGTTTTATATGAAAATAATCGTGCACTCAGTCAAGTGCACGGGATTAATGTTCAGTACCTACACTTCTACACTGTGGATCTGACACTGGCTGAGATAAACACAACCCAAAGAATGCTGGAAGACTCCACTCAAAGGGTAGTCAAATGATTTTCCAACCAGAATACAATACGCCACCACAATGCTACTGTGGAGAAACTTTATGATCACTCAGTACAATAAGAAAACTTATTATACAAACGAAGCGTGATTAATATTATAGAGAATCGAAAGGTGTAATAAGACGAATTAGAAAACAGTACAGTAGAGACGTACATCTAAAGTCTGATAGTTCAAATGTAAAAATGTGCGCAATTCGAATTCTTCTCACCGAAATTGAATGAGCCACGTTCTTTTATGCAACAGCCAGGGCCGCAGGCTAACATACAGCTACGTTAACTTGTATTGTTGAGATTGGGGTTTTATATTGCCTTAGCAAACATTATTCTAGATTCCAGATAACAATTCAATACCTAACCTGAATGTCCCGGATATTCAGCACGATATGTCCTGACTTCATTGAATTGGTAAATGATTATAATCTAGCGACCGAATAGAAACTATTAAAAAGATTGTTGACTTGGGACTGTTGACAAGTGATTGTTGATTGTTGACAAGTGACTTTGTATTGAATTTCTTTATCTGCAGCATACTACAGTATTTTCAAATTTAATGGATTTTGGTATTGTTTTGTTTATTCATTCTCAGATATTTTTGGGTTATAATAATATTGGAAAAATATAATTAAGACTGAGACGAGGTGAAGAGATTGATGCTTTAAAGAAATTTGAAGAGCTCTTTCAAGGAACCAGCAACCAGGGAATAAAGATTTTCATCTTGCTGGGATAACAATTAAGTTATTGATGCTTCAGTTCCTGAGATGGCTACAAGGTGAGCTCTATTAACTCAACGGTACCAGTAATTTGATATTAATGTAGCTGTCAATCTATCTCTGACGCAAATTCATCCCAAAATCCATTCATTATTTATTGGGCCATTAAGTACTGCCCTTTATTTTTGATCAAACTGAAGCGTGGGTACTTTACTATATTGTCAACGGTTTGTATTCATTAGGGGGAAAGGTTTCTACATTTAGCTTCTTCTTCTTTATCTCTCATCACAACAAAAATAATCAAGGTTATTTCTCAAAAAAATTGTAAAATTTATAGAATAAATTTTCAATGGAATTTTTTAATAATAGGAAAAACTTGTTGAAATTGTCAAACTCCACTTCAATAAACACAATATTTTACAGAACCATGGTTTCATGTTATACTTAATCAGATGAGGATGTGTTAAAAGTATAACATGAAATCATGGTCCTGTGAAACATTGTGTTCATGGAAGTGGAGTTTGACAATTTCAACAAGTTTTTTTCAAAAAAATGTTCCAATAGATGACTTAGTTCCTGTATCTCTTCTTGTCATCATTGTAATCAGTGTATCTTTCCTCAACGGTGTACCACCCTTGGGATCATTGTAATTCCATTCTCTTGATGTTTATATAAATATTGATATAAACTTATAATGTGAGCTACAAGCTACATGCTACTCTGCTACAAGCAGAGGGCGATAAGAGCCGATCCAAAGGGTCCTGGATCGAATACAGTTGACGGAACGGTTTTGACTGCAAAAATCCTAGAATTTCACTTTCTAGAATTTATACAACCAATTATCATAATAATTAAAAACCTACTAGAAAAAACAAAGATGAATAATTCTATGAATTCAAGAATGTATTAGGAAGAGTAGGTTTTTTGCCGCTGTATTTTAGTAATGAGATCATAAAGTAATAAAAATAATAAGTAATAGGATTAAAATGAAAAATCGTATCTAATTTCATTTTCAAATAATTAACTCCGAAAAGTTCTTAAATGAACTCCTATTTCGAACAGCGTTTAAACATTATCATGAATCTAATTGGCAGAGATCGCTAAGAGAAAGTTTTTTGTAAGTGGTCTCTTGCGAGCTGAATTTTCTTATCTAGAGGGTCAAGCTTCAGAAACTTGAACAAAGTTTTCCCGTAAACGGATTTTGCCTGAAAGTACGTAGATAGAAAGCTACTCAGAAATTCTCTTTAAAATATCAAAATCCTTGTTTATGATATGGCTTCCACCACTGATATGAGATCTCTTCATAGAGGTTGCCTGTTATGGAGAACAGGGATTATATCTCTCACTGTAAATTTCGGTTGAGTTATATTCCGTTCTCCACTGTCAGGGATTTTGTTGAGCCCTACCTTTCTGATAAGAGAAATGAGGTATTTCTCGAAAGCAATCACTCATGCTCAAGCATCCTACATATTATATATCTACTCTATTTTCAAGATGACTTTGTTGGAACATCTGTGACACTATTTGAATCAACGCCTCTCAATCATTTCCTCTATTCACTTTTGCATTTTTCAATCACCTCATTCATCAATTCGCGATAATGAAGTATTCAAGTTTCAAGATTGGGGATGGGGATATAATAATGCATATTATTCAAATCTTCATTCTTATTATTAAAAGGCTTTTGTAAAAATACTGACAGCCCGTGTAGAGATTTGAGTGGACCGATTATGTTGCGTTTTGTGCCAAAAGAAAGATTAGAAGTCCTAGATGTTCATTGTACAGTCTTAATTTGTATTTTGGGAAAAAATATGTTTAAGGAATAAAAAAATAACTCAGCGCCATCTCTCGGCGCCTAGAGGAACTACGTCCTCAGTTGGCTACCTACCGAGCTATACAGAGTTAATTTATTATTTGATTAGTCTAGTAACACTGATAAAATTTATCTGTAAGGCACATTATTTTCTTTAACGGAGATATTTTTCTTGGGTCATTCCCGTGTTTTGGAGAACAAGTTAAGCCGTCGGGCCCGGCTGCCTGAAAAGCAATCGTAAAATTAATCTTTTATCATCACTCGTATCATCACCAATGCATAAGCCTGTAGGGCTCATGTGGGTAAGATCCTCAGTTGAAAAAATATATTGTTTCTCTCTTAGTGAATGTTTATGTACTGAAAAGGATGTGTATATTCCACTTCAAACTCAACTGCACTACGAAACTGAGGATATTTTAAAATTCTACTCCTTCTAGAGTCAGTTCTTGTTCCAGAATGTTCTCTCCAAGCTGATGAGTCTATTTCAGTATAATTTTCAACTATTATAGACATGGTTGAACCACTATTATTTCTGTTATTCCTGGATGATTGAGTAACATATCTGCCGTTTCATGATCAGTATTAAAATAATAATTATAGGATCATTCATCCATTGTAACATTGTCATGACTCATGAGCTCTCACTTTTTTAATATATAGGGTTAATATATAAAAGGAGAATTGAAATTGTCAAGCTTTTATTGATCAGATTCAGCACCCTGCGCCCACTTCATGACATGCTATCTGATTTTCAGTCAGCAACCCAGGGTTGCGCCAGATGACATTTGGCTGGTACTACGGCCGGGTGTCCCCAATCTAACCTATCAGCCATGAAGTCATCTGGCAACGCTGGGTTGCTGGACTGAAACCAGAATAGCACGGTTGCTGAGTGGAGCAGAGGCTCAGGACTTCAGTTAACAAATATCTCCTATTTATCAATCAATGGAGAGTTTTTTTCAGGAAAAAATGAGACGTTTCTACATGTGCCCTGAATCGTAAACTCCTCTGAAAATATTTCTGTGGAACTCTTTCTTGTGCGTGGGTAATAGGATGATGATGATGATCAAAGATGAATCTCTCTTGGGAATTCTTGAAAAATCGTGTCGACTGTAAAATCACCACTACAGATTGGAGAGCTCTACTTTTCCCAGTGAATCCAGATTTAGTTATCAGTTTCAAAATGAAAAGTAGACTATCTCTCTTTGAGAAAAGGAAATCGTTTATTTTTTCTTGAATTTTCAATCTAATCACGAACTATATAGTAGCAGATTGGCTGGAACAATCATTGACTCGAAATGCATCGCCTCCGGGATCGCCAATTTTAGCGAACTCTCTAGCTCTTTCCACATCAACGTTCTTCCAACTCAATTGAAAGGCATCTTTTGACGTTAATTTATGTTTTGAAATAAAATAGAGTATCCGATTATTTTACTGAGAGAGGAATAAAGAGGGAGCTAGGGAATAGAGAATAGAGAATAGAGAATATAGAATCTTATTCTATTCACTCTCTGTAATCAACAGTTCAAAAGTTTTGTCTATGTTTGTGGTGTGGTAAGTGTAGTCTTTAAACTAAAAGAGCGCACAGCGCTTACTCTTTCTTTTAATGATTTCTGCCAGGGGTCCAGGGTGGAGCCCCCTGTATCGTAATTATTTCAAAAACTCCTAGAATGTTCAACTGTCTGCCTTTGTTACTGAAATGCAGAAATTTAACATTCTCCTAGGCTTTGAACCTGTGATTATTTGTTATCAAATGCTTAGCAAAGGTTGGAATCCATTTTCTGTTTATTCCGATCTCTAATATATATTCTTTTACCCTACTTTTGAAATTTTTACCTGTCTCTCCCACATTTAATTTTATATACACCACTTTTGTCCTAGATATCAACGTGTCCTTACTACAACTAAAATTAATAAACTCTTTAAAATCGGTCATGTCCTGAATGCTTCATGAAACCCTTTATTTTTCAATTCTCTACCTATCTTATCAGATTCAAGGCCAAGGTATGAAACCGTTATCCATGACCGTTCTTCATATTTTGTTTCTAAGCTAGAACTAACTGCAAAGTTTGTGCTGATTTCATTCAATCATCTATCCACCATGATTCCCTCATACACGTTTGTGACAGCTATCGGTTTGATAGTTCTTATCTCTTTATAAATGTCATGGAGATTGTTTATGGGTACTATAGATCATACAATTGAAAGCAGCCAGTTTGTGAAATAAAGGATGAAATAAATGATGGTTTTCTAAAATGGAAAACTTGTGTTGGTCTCTATCCTCAAATCTAGGAAATTCAATACTCTATTTTGTTCTAACACTACAGTGAATTTCATCCTTCAATGTAATTCATTCAAATAGCAAAGAAAATTTTCCAAGTGCCGACTATTCCCCTCCCATTAACAAAACATATCATCTAAATACCTAAACCAATGAACAATGTTGCCCTTTCAAGTATCATTTTCAACAATTCTACACTCCAACTTATAATACATGAACAGTTCAGCCAAAGGTGGTGATAGGGGTGACCCCATTGCCAAGCCATCCTTTTGTTCAAGAAACTTGTAATTAAATTTGAAAACGTTGCTGAGTAAATAACTTCATCAGACCTAAAAGTTCTGTTCTAATTGTTGAGTCTTTGATTGTGTCTTCGTTATTTTCTCAGCTCTCTTCATTAGGGATATTCGTGAATAAATTAGTTACGTCAAATGACACTATATTTTATAAGATGATAAGTCAGGGATCGAGGGTTCAGCCGTTCTCGAGTTTAAAGCGAGCGTACAGACACCAACTCTCTTTTTTTAATATAGATTTCGTAGTATCTGTCAGCTTACTTCTAACAAATTTATGGTTTTTATTGTTTCTGGATTGAAGTTAATCTCAATGGAATTTTTATCTGATAGAAAATTATTGACCTTACCTAAATATTCAATCTTATCCATATAATAACTGTAGTGGATCCTTTGTCAGCCTTCAAGATCATTGGGTCATTATTCCTCATGAATAATGTCTGAATGTTCAAGACACTAATATCACCTCTACTACTACACAGAAAGGATATCACATTTCAAGTGATATCCAAATAGTATATCAACACGAAATCCCACTTGATAAAAAAACTGAATATCATAGTTCAGTATGTTTACTGAAATTAATCAGTCAGAGAAGGATCGCCGATCGAAAACCGAAATGAACTAAGAACAGAATTTGAGAATATTGATCTCTCACAATTAAATAGCAATCAATTTTAACAATATTCAGCTTCTACTACCTGAGTTGAAATTTATACTGGGAAGGATAGAATGCTTGAAATACTCATATTTCTGCCACACTCTCGATTCTGCTGTGGAGCATCTGGTAAAACGTTGATGTGTAAAGCTTATTGAAAGTACTTTCCGGTATTGCCTTTGCTTCGCGACACTGCTCACCAAAAATTAATCTGTAGGACTCATCAAAATGTGTTTGCACAGACTTCCATTCTATGTTCGATTGGATTATAGAAAAAATTGCAAAACTCTTTTATATTGATCGAATTCCGATTATCCAAACTACACATGGTCTGAATAAATTTATGAAACGAATACCAGTGATACATCCATGGATTTCTGAAACAAATTATACATGCATTGATTGTCTTCTATTTTGAGTTCCGAGTAGGCTACTCTTCCCAATAATTATCTACTAATGATACAGCAAATGATACAAATTTGACATGGAAATACCATACTCCATCACCAAAATAATAATTGATCTTTATCTTCCCTCTGCGGATACTCGAGAAATACATGGTATTGTTATTAGGAGAGTAAGTTTTCACATCCAGGGCTATTTACAATGAGAGATTGTTTACTGTCAATCATTTTCTTTGGGGTACAAAACATCCATTGCTCACTATGCTGTAACCCGTCTTGCAAACACTTTAATATAGTGGGAAGATTATTAAGATATATGATACCTGATGTATCCATTCTATTTGACTTTAATTTTGATATCATCTATAACTATGATCTAAGAGAGTATGTATTGTGAGAGTTTTAATTAAACACTGCCAGTGAGTACAAAGGTTCATCGCAGAACAGGAAGTAGATGTTAATTCAGTACAACAACATAAATATGGAGTGGAATTCCCCCAAAAAGACTACGCGTCTGTGAATGGGGGAGAACGGATGAAAGCTATTTCTGAAAATGTGCGAGATATGCAGATCAGTGATTATAAAGAATATTTCAAGGATTTACATACAGTATCAGAAAATAGTCATGAACAATTGAAGAGTTTTTATAATAATTGTACTTTATTTTTTGTGTTCATGCATGCGATGAAAGAATGCTATTTGGCAATGTTGATACTTTCAAATTGTTCTCTTAAAGGCCAAATCCTTGAATCATTCTCTAGAATGTTTCTGGAAAATTTGGTGCTATTTTCATGCTAATCCATCCGATCCACCTGCCTCCAGTAACCTCAACGTCTACTGGAATCGTGAAATCCAGCCATAATCAAGTCTCCAATCATGGAACAATTTCATGAGACGTTTGTCTTGAGTCTTGGATCAACAAACGTCCCGCTCATTGCAAGGCGATGTAGCTTGAAGCGATTGCGTCATTGCTCACAGTTTCGCAATCTCATTCCAGCTAGTTTAAAGTAATTCCCTCGATAATCAGAATGAGACTCAGTCTTCGTACTTCAACTTTTGTGAACGGTTTTTGAGAATTGGAACTGGCAATTAATTAGTGTGGAAAGATATTATTAATGGATTTTGTTCGTCAAGGAGAGAACAAATGGGGAGGAGAGGGTGAAGAAGAGGGGAAGAACGGGGAAGAAAACCAGACCAGATGGCTGATTAATGAGTCTAGACGGTCGCGATCTTTTCTTCAATTCCATTATTCTTGATCTGTCCTCCAAACTTTGAACAAACCAGTAAGTACCAGTAAGTCTAGAACAATCTTAAGTATACTCTCACGCTGTCATATTTCAAAGCTTTCCTGAATAGGAAGACAACCACAACAAGATACAATGATAGATGATTTGCCTAGTGTGTTGGTTACTGTACATGGAAACAGAAAGATTTTTCTTACACCGTTAATGGAACAATCTTTGTTCCAAGTGAATCTTAACTGAGTACAATATCTTCATTAATAAATGTCCAGGCCCTTGATTAATTGTGTAGTACTAAGGCTATGCGACGATACAATTAAGTATTGTTTGAATGTAGATTGCTTTGTATAATGCTTTGTCTTGCATCGTGGCTCCTCATGTGTGTGTTCTTCTATCCAAAACAATCCAAGCTACAGCGCAACATCCACCTGGATACCAAAAATTGCCTCGCATCATGCCTTCTTACTTTGATAGAAGTACTACTTTGGTGTGCTTTCACACATCTACTTTGGTGTGCTTTCAGCCTTAAAAAAACACCTACAACCGCACTCAAACTTGTGCCTGAAACTTGTAAACTAATTCTAAAACTATATAATAATCAAGAAAAGCTGGTATATTAATTTTTTATATTGTAGTTGGTTTAATATTCACTGTAACTTGAGGCCTCCACGTTAGGTTACATAATTATGGTGTACTGTACTTGCCTGATGAGGCATCCAATGCGCTTATTGAAGAACGAAACATAATTTAATCATGTTCAAGAGGGTATTTGTTTAAATTGAGAATATTACCAATGTTTTGAAATGAGACACAGTTAGTGAACTTGGAAGTAGGATGATCCAAAGTCACTAAATAGAGTTGGGGAAATCTCGAATGAGATTCAGTAATTAGTTGATTTTACGAATATATACTTGACAAATTCAATCGAAAACTTTCATAGATATTTATTGGTACATAGATAATGATGTAAGGATTAAACTCGAGAAAAAAATTTCTTTCAGGCACTATAGCCTTTATAGTTGTTATGTGCCGCATAATCATAACAGAGTTCAATATATCGAAATAATGATGATACGAGTGGAAGCATAATATGAACTTTGTGCTTCATCGACGGAAGTCATTAGCAAAGTCAAAGGGTGAATCTCGATCAAGTTTATTCTGCCTAGCAGAGGCTGATTTTGATAGCTACCAAGCAGATCGAGTAATTCATATTCTACAACGTGTTCATGAGTAGTATGAGCTGAAATTAGCATTATTGCAGATGCGATCAATTCTCTTTAAGTCACTGTATAAATTATCAGGAGTTTCGTATGCGAGCTTGCTATTTATTTATTCAGTCCGCAACTGCCAGATGGTGGGTGAAACCAAACTCTGCATCAGAATAATATGTTTGAATATTCTACTCCACAAATATGCTTCATAGTTTGGCCTTTAAAGTGGAGCTCTAATAACATAGTTCACAAGAGTAAGACTTCTAGTGAACTATACTATTCTCTACCTAATAGAATGCTTTGAATATGTTCAACAACCATGCTCATGAACTCATCTGCTGGTTTTATTTTTAAATTTATATAAATCTCACAACAGTACCCACAGGAGTTGAAATTGATTTTTTGAACAAGTTGAACATTTTCTGTTCATTCGTTGAACAACATTTTAAACAATTAAAAAATACTTTTCTGAATATCAAGGATAAGAGGATGCAAAAATGCCTTTTCAAGAATACAAGAAAAATTGTTTTTTATATCCTTTCCAAAGTATTCATATCACTGAAAATAAAGAGGTTTTAAATTTGTTCTGTGAACGCCTCTCAAGAATATTCCAATTTATAGGCAATAGGTTGTTTCAGAGAACGTATACACACTTGAACATCCATGAATTACTCTCTCCACCCAACAAAGTTGGAGTTTGGTCAATTTCAGCTTTTAAGGTTGACTTGAATAACTGTGAAATTAATAACTGAAGTTTAGAAAATAACCGTGAAGTTCAATTATTTTGAGCTTTTGAGGTTGATTTAGATAACAGTGGATAACAAATACAGTAAATAATTTCTCAAATAGATATGTGAAGCACCAATATAACTCTGAGATTGAGTTCCCAATGATTTGTACATCGTGAGGCACAGAAAGTCTCGAGATATTTTCCACACCACGTCTCTAATCAGATTTCAGAAGACGTCTAGGACAGATGTGGTTTATTTTTGTACAAATCATCTTTAAGTTTGTCTCGCAAGAAGAGATCCAGCAGTGTCAAGCCTGGAAAGCTTGCTGATCCCTCGATTCGCCCACTCAAAAGCAACGCATTGATTCATTAATAATAAAGTGACTACAGAAGTTAGTTGACCTCGGGATTGCATTGAATTGATCTATTGGAGGTATTTATTCTCAATATAATTGACATTTCTCATTCAAATTGCCTTGGACAATTGTTTTTTTATAACATTTGAAATGTAAATTTCATAAATAGTCCTGTGTTTGTTTTCTAAAATATCAAATAATCAACCGACACCATTAAATTTATTATATAACTATTTTCTAACTAGTCCGTTTTATTCCGATAGTCTAGTCTTATTCCGGAAACATAATTTCTGATTTTTCCTTCCCACTAGAAAATATGAGATCAACAAGAATGATCTAAGCATAAATATTTTGAATCCAGTTAAAATGATGATAAACTTGAGAATTCAATGGATAATGCTTCTGTAGAGCTTTAGTGATGTTATACAGTAGGCTCACTGTGTCAATAGAATGAATGTCTTTTTCCCTCTTAAATAGCCTGATATTTGCCAAAAACTGTTTTGAAAAACAGTTCTGTAGAGCTATAATATTGACAAAAGCAATAACTTTCAAGGCGAATTTGATGAATGCTACAGTTAAACATGACTGGAGAATTAACAAGCATAAATTCACCCTATATGAGTTGTTCTTTTGATTACTTCTCACTTGACTTCATAATAATTATTGAAAATTATTTTAAAAATTCAATGTGAATTCTGTAAGCTTAAAACTGTTATTTCAACTTATTTCTTTAAGTTTGCAATATAAAGGTTGATTGTTATGCCTCTATTAATATTGATACTGTACTTTGAACGTTTGGAAACAGGAGTAATATAGACTACCCGCGTTACAGTATTACAAAATAAGGATCGACTTCGTTTAATGTAGTAGCACGATAGACTAATAGCATAGACAACATATATGTATAGACATAAATACATAGACAACATGTATAGTTATTCTATGCTAGTAGCCCAGTATTAATTTGTGTTATGATGTATCTAGAAAGTTTGCAAGCAGGAGTAGTATAGACTACCCGCTCAACAGCACTGCAAGCTAGGTATCGACTTCATCATTAATACTGTAATTTTTTTCAAGGGTGATGCCCACATGAGCTCTAGGCTTGTGCGTGGGTAATGAGAGGGGTGATGATGAGAGATGACGACTGTTATTATTGTAGTAATCACAATATTTATTATTGTAGTAGCACAGACTAGTTATATTTAGGTGGTCTGTGGTAGTAACCTCATTTGTATTGCAGTTTTATTTGGTCAAGTCGTTTTAGTAGGCTTTCCTATTAGCAGTAGGTTGACTGGACGAATAAAAACTTCAATTTTCAATATATTGCTTGTCTCTCATTTACTTACTCATTGATTAAACAGACTTGGGGAAGTGGTGCGGAACATTTGTAAGGAGAATTCCGGGTGAGAGTTGAGTACAGAAGTTGACCGTAGCCACTTGATGCGCCCGAGATACTGAGCTGAGCATCTGCCGCTTCCACTCGGCTAATGGAGCGCGCCTGCGTGGCTTTGGTCTTCTGAATACAGAACAAAGTTGCGGCCCGGCCCGACACTGTCATATTTGATACCAGAGAAAACCTCCACTGAACATCAATATTGGCAGGAGGTGAGCCGTGAAGGCTGACAGCATGTTTGCTATCCGCTGATGCGACCTTCACAATGAAACGCCTATCTCGTTGCAAATTTCTCGACCTACATTATTTATGGAATACCGTTTTTCTGCTCATTTTTTTCATTGTAGCATCTATTTTTTTCTGAGGCCTTCAGGAGCTCTAGGCTTGTGTGTGGGTCTTTCTTTTTCTTTTTCGTAGGGCTTTATATCGGTGGGGAGACCCTTACTGGTAGGTCTGAGTGTGTGTGGGTAATGAGAGGGGTTATGATAAAAGATGGCCGCTTTGTTGTCAAAATCCGTTCTGACTGCGATTTCATATCGGAACCATCGGATCATCAGACCGGCGCTTATCGCCCTGGGTACCATTCCATCTATGCATTCAGAATCTCTCGATTACCCACGAGCAACTTGATTGCTAGTGAACTAATCTTCGAATTCAACCTGCAATATTATTTATCAAAAATTGAAATTTTTTTAAATAAATTATTTAAAAAAATATTTAATCAATGTGAATTCTACCGTTATTTATACGATCTTTGACGATTCTCATGTTGATAATTTGAAGGTACAAACATTACACACAGTTTTACTTAATTGATAGTTGGCTGGAAGATGTTGATGTTAACTTGAAATTATGAACCAATATGTAATCAGAAGTTAGCGTTGAACTTGAGAAAGTTCAGACTGTGATAAATAAAAATTAACGGCTATTTTGTGTTTTAATCAATTTGGTAAAACTTATTATCAAAATGACTGACAGAGAAAACTGACGGGAAAAAATATTTTCCTCACCTACGAATGAACAATCGTTAATGAATATGTTCTTCATTGCTTTATTCTTTCTAATATTGCTTTTCTCGCACTATTTCCTTAATTTTCTCAGAACACCGACTCCAAGACAGTGAATTCATAGTAAGAATTATAACTCAATCATTATGTAAACGTATATATTTTGAGTAAAAATCTTGATTATAGAGTTGGAAATTTCGTTCCTATTATTATTGATATCTAAAGATCATTCTTCCCTGATGATGTCCAAAGTGATTGTGGAGCAGGAACGGAATGTTACAGAAGAGATGCGGAACCAATAATTGTCTTCGTTCTTCTCTTCCAGCTAGTGATAGCCTTAGCTCGAGAACGCGCTTCCTGCAAAGTCAATCTGCCAATCTTGGTCTCATCGACAGACTGTGTGTCTGTCTCTCCCTGAACTACTATAAATCACAATCAGTTGTAATTTGAGCATCAGTAGTGGAAACGTGTCCTGCCCTGCTCACTCTATTTCAACAATTTTCCATTTCATCTATTTCACTATGTGTTCGACATTCATTGCTCTCCAGCATTACATTCTGAGAAACAATGAATGACTTCCACTGAAAATCTGTATTCTCACATTCAAAATAATATTTCCATGAGAATGGCTTTGAAATTTGATCACAAATACTCACTTTGATTAATGATCCATTTGACATCAACATGTGCAATAAAATAATTTTATGATTCTAAAAACAAAAATCTTGAATCCTTTATTTCAAACAGGGCTTAAGTTCTTGAAAAAGCATTATAATTCTATGGCACACAGGAGACTCATGAAGGGGGGAGATGTTCTTGTGTATAACGAACCGTGAGTGAACAAGTGACAATATTAGTTGCTGAAATAGAGGTTATGAAAACTGTTAAGATATGTCGAACTTGTATTGTGCAACTACTGGGTTAGCCAGTGAAACGGGAAGATTTGAGATGGTCTTGACAGTTGGAATGTGAGTGGTGGGGGTAATAATGGCCGGCTCCGGTCTATCTGCGTGTCCAGCCATTTAGTTGAGATGGATTGTTGGACGGGTGAACATCGCGGCTACGCGGTTAAAGCGTATTATACGAATGGTGAGAGTTTGGTGAAAACGCGACGTGATTTCCGACGCCATTTCAACATACCGCGCAACAGGCCTGTTCCTTCGGATAACGCAATTCGTTCGTGGATAAACAACCTTGAACAAACTGGATCAACGTCTAAAAAACGAGGTGGGAGTGCAAAAACCGTTCGAACCCCTCAAAACATCGCTGCTGTTCAGCATGCAGTGCTCAAAAGTCCACGCCGATCTGCCAAACAACATGCTCTACGCCTTGGAATAAGTCATGAGGCGCATTTCCACCTCTCTGGTTTTGTTAATAAACAAAACTTCAGATACTGGTCGGAGGAAAACCCTGGCGCACTTCATCAAACGCCTCTTCATGCTGAAAAGGTGACGGTTTGGTGCGCAATGTCGGCAAGAGGAATCATAGGCCCATTTTCTTTGAGGATATCAATGGAAGCGCTGTGCCTGTTAACCCCGTGCGTTACGTTACAAACATCCAGAACTTTCTTACGCCACAACCCGCCCGTTCTCCAGTGAATGAACACACAATGTTCCAACAAGATGGGACAACAAGCCACACTGCAAGAGTTGCCATGAATGCTGTGAATGCTTTGTTTCCAGGCCGCGTCATTTCCCAAAACGGGGATATCCCTTGGCCCCCTTGCTCTCCAGATTTGACAGCCTGCGACTTTTTTCTATGGGGTTACTTAAAAACAAGAGTTTTTCAGAACGATCCACCTAGAACTATCAGCCCTAAAACAACAAATTCGGGACGAAATCGAAGGAATAACAGTCAATATGCTGCAAAATGTCATGAGAAACTTCCAGGCCCGGCTGCAGCAGTGCATAGATTCCAATGGAGGACATTTGACAAATGTTATTTTCAAAAAATAATTTTTTTACTTATTGTACAGTAAATGGCTACCTTTTTCCTTATTATTTATAACAAGTAAATAATAAAATTAATTTTCTTAAAGAATTAGTTACTTATTAAAATCTTCCCGTTTCACTGGCTAACCCTGTAATATTATAGACTTGTAAATACACTTGCAGGGCAGTACGTCTTTTTATGTTTCAATACCTCTCTATTACAACGTAAAAAAAAAATCGAACTTGAATGAACTTGAAATGTTGAATTGGGCTGTATGGAGAAATAATATAATTAGTGTTGTATTTGATGCCAGAGCAAACTGCTAGTGCTTCGCTCCGTTCCTGTGTATCAAAAAGTACCGGAGCACAGCTCCGGTGAGCTTTGGATCTAATTAAGCCCTGTATCTAATGTTTCTGGTGAAAAAGATTAAGAGATTGAGAGATCTCTCCCAAAAAATGAATTTCTCAAATGGTACAGCAATTCCTTCAATTGAACAGTGATAAAATAAGCATGAACCTTCATAAAATAATAATAAAAATGAAGAAATGAAAAAAGAGAGCTGGCATTGAAAGAGTTCCACTTCGAGGTGTTCTAGTTCCACAGAATGACCTTATGAAATAGCTATTCGCATCTTGAGCTCATTTCTATTAGATTTTCCCAGTGGTTGAGACAAGTATTCCAATCATGGCCATTCCACAACTGCATGAATCAAAACTGAGATTGAATGTGTATAATTGGGAGACAATTTGTAAGGACTTGATGTCTGCTTATTTCATGACGGCAGAAAAATCTCTTTCATTTCAGAAACATCAAAGTGCTTTTAAGATTTCCCAAGAGGACCAAATTAAGGCTTGGTGTAACGCCGTCTCATTCCATCAACTCTCTACTAACTAACGTTGGCCTGAAAAGGCCAACGATTATTAATCGTGCCCTTCTGTACGCATACAGAATGTTGATTTCGCCATGTATTTATTCTCCCCTAATTACTGTCTCTTCAAGTGGAGTGATTTTTTTATTTGGAGATACTTCAAGTGGTACTTATTTGAAAATAAATTCAAGGCAGTGTGCTGTCCAGTGTGCCTGAAAAAGTTATCACAGTATTTACAGTTTATTCCTGTATACTGCTCATATGTTAATAATCATTCATGAATAAGAATAATTAGGAGTTCACAAATGAATGAACTTCTTTTGTGTGTGTTTAAATTTATTACGTAATAGACACAGAGTACAAAAATTAAGAAATACTGCACCCGTAGTAAAGAATTCATCCTTTACATAAGATACATAAGAGTATTCTTAGTATAAAGATTATTAGATATTGGGTTATGATTATTATAAGGTAAGGTTATAACTATTAGCTTAAATATGTATTAAGCCTGTTCTGTTAAATGTCTAATAACATCCGAGAAAATGTTAATGAACATTTAAAAAAGAATTAAACTCCGAACATGTAGACTGTATAGTTACTGTAGACGACCTTTTTGTCAGCTGAAGAAGTCCTCGACCCATTTTCCAATTCTAATTTACTTTGTGATGATGTGTTTTATACTGAACTTGTCTCTATAAATTGGGTCATAACGCTCGGCAATTCTCTCATCTACTTGATCCATCCTGATGATAATGAAAGACCTTGCAGAGTAAGCTCGCCTACTCAAATTTCTAATCATTTATAATATCATTCCACATAGAAACAGTGTCGATCGATGTATTAAGAGATCTTAGTTGTTTCCTGAATTCGAAATCATCCATCATTTCATGTGTATTCGCTTCAAATTAAAAAGTGTTTACAATCTACTTCGATTTTAAAGATATCGATTAATATGTAATATTGACAAAAAAATACTGTAGTAATATGGCGATCATGATTCACATATTATTATTTCGTTTCAGAAGTGATTATTATCCTACATTTCTTAAGTATTGTTGAAGCATTATTTTGATGAAAACACCTAGAGTCATGAAATGACAGATACGTTACAATGTGGAGTTTGATTTTGAAATGGATGTCTCTGAATTATTGATCAGAAATAATATGAACTAACACTCCGAACGGATATGGGATAGCAGCTCCTCCATCATCACAATACTCTTTCTCTGACAATCGTGTTTGTTTTCTCATCATCAATCAAATTGATATATCATGCAATGAGACTCATAGGGCAGAGGAACGAAAAATTCTGAATTATATATATATATATAATTATATATTATTAAAAATATAAAATATTACTTATAAATATATTGTGCATCTATTTAGTTTCGAAAATCCTTACATATACATCGTCGCACATTTCTATAAGGAACATTTGTACCAAGTTTCAATGAATTTGATCCACTCGTTCGTCCATAAATGCGGAACAAACATACATATATACATATAAATCCAAAACGGTCCACTACTTGAATCTTAGCTATCGCTTCGGTCAAAAACATAAATTCTTAAGAAACAGATGAAAAAACTTTGTCTCAGCATTTAGTTGAATCACGGTTACTATAATGAATTATAGTATCCGTGAGTTGAACGATAAAGAAGCTAATAATAGAAATTATTGCATCTCACGAACTTAATCGAATCTCTGGACTAAATGAGTTCATTAGTTCTGAATGAGTTTATGGTTCACCATAAGCTCAAAAGCAAAGAGCGAGGCTGAATGGAACTGGAAAAAGCATGAATTACAACAAGGGGTTCTCAGAAATAGAAATATTCGTGAATAATTCAGCAACCTGCATAAACAGGAAAGTAATGCATCCCCAAGGATTATATCAAGATGATTTAGACAGAACTATTGACAGGAAATTCAGTCAGAGAACAGCAGACAGACATACGATCTTCAAACTTAGTTATTTTAGTGATATTTCTCATTAATACTGTTTAGATAATACTGTATAATAATTTGTGATGATGTTAAATGATGTACTGTTATGAAGTCATGAAATATGAATGTGTAGGAGACGTAAGAGTAATCATAAATAAATAAATAGGAAAAAATAATAATGAATAATGCTGAATTTAGGTTCAAGTCTAGAGGAAATGTTATTCTACGAAAAAGATTGAAAGTTCTCTTCGTCATCACAGTTCTTCAGGAAGCCTACTTCGGGTTACTGAATAAGAAATTCCATGTTTTCAAACCCAAGTTGATTATGCGTTCTACTCTACAGGAATTTAAATTCCAATGGAAATGTCTATGAAATTTCTGGATATTTTTCAGCGTTCGTTGATAACGAAAACTCAAGAAAGTAAAATGAAACTTCTCCTCTTGTAGTACTCTGTAATAAGGTTCATCTGAAGAGTGTATTCTCCAATTCGAAATTACCCAAGCACGATTCAAGCGTATTCTCACAGAATCATGATGACCAAGTAAATAGGTGACGCAGAACAATTGCGTTTAAGTGCACGCTTGTGATAGCTTTGTCGAGAGAATTGAAGTGAATGTTAGAGTTTAAGAGAATGAAATTGAATTCAGCAATGCTGTTCAAGCATCAGTGCTTCACTAATTCCAAGAATCGCACATGAGGCACTAATGACTCTCAAGATAGACTAACATCCCACCTTGGGCCAAACGTTTCCTTTAGAACGTTGTCTACGAGCCTGACAACGTCCTTGTAAGCTTAAAGCAGTCAGCTTATTTTAGCAAGTAATTAACCTCATCGCATCTGACTCCAATTACGCTCTCGAGATAATAAGGCTCAAGACATTTGTTTGGCCCCTTGCGAACGATTCTCTTGAAAAAAAAAACAAGGCGTGTGAGGGAATGAGGTTTGATAGGATATAGGTTTCAACTTTCAATATAATCAATATACTGAACCTTGTGAAGCTTATTACTTCTATACTTCCTTATTTCAAGCCATAATTAGTCCATTATTAGCAGTGCATAGTCACTAATTCTGTCAATAATTCATTCGAGTCGTCAATAATGAGTGAGTTATTGTATTATCGTATATTCTCGTTCAAGGAACGTTTATTATTGAAATGGTTATCAAAATAATTCAATTCCAACATCAATTAAGCACATACACGTTATCAGATACTCACTAAACGTCTCCACTTATAGTTCGAATAAAGTTATGGAACAAGTTAATTGATTATTAATCGAAACGCTCGACTAATTTGAAGCGTTAACTACCAGAACTTTGATTTACTGCTGGAGGATGTTTAGTTGGAGAGAGCATTCCAAGTACCCTTATCCTCGTGAGCAAAATTGAAACGTCCCCCCCTTCTTACTACCACAAACAAATCTATTTTCCCTCCTCCCCTTTCCATCGATCTTCAGCATATCATTTGCTTGATTTCTCTTCATATGCGAGCTATTCATCCTCTTTCCCTCTTCCTCAAGCTATCAAAACTCTCCTTATGAAGTGCTTGCAGTAGTTTTGTACCCAGTTTCCAAACAACACGCTCAACTGGCCAAACATTATTGGTTATTGAGCAGTCTCATGAAACAAGATGTTCATAGACACTCAACATTGAGCAATCAATCTAGTCAGACGTATGGATGATTTATGTCATAGAAGGAGTGGAAGTATTGTATCGTCCCTATGTTAAAAAAGGGAGAAGCCTGTGTGATGGCCTTCTTGAGTTTTGTCTAAAGATGGCCATGCTGTGTCTCGATCTCATTGGCTGTGTGGCGCGATATCATTGGCCGAATATACTCTGGACCGATGTCGGCCATTATTATGGACCTACTTTTGGCGGTGTATTTGAATTCAGAGCCATCATGTTAAATTTAATTTTCATGGAGTTTTGAAAGTTTATGGTATCTTTTGCGGTATAAATCAAAACCGTTGAGAGAATATAGTTAGTATTTCATTTTGTCAGATTTTGTGTTTTTAGGCTGGTTTGGGTAGAAGTTATGTACTTAGATGTTTTCAAATACATAACAATAGGTCCATAATAGCTCCTGGTTTTATCACAATTAATTTTTTGTGATTGTAGTCAGTCAGTCGTCTACTGTAGATTTTTTCTCTAATAAGAGACCCCGTCCCGATCGATACTTCCAAGTTTTAAAAAAAAGAAATTAATTCAGTTTTATTTTATATCATGAACATTTTGCTAGACAGGATTAGTTTTACCAGTATTCAACGACCAATTCAATCAATTTTTAAGACCTTTGAAATTAACTTTAAATAGTGTTAACTTGGCAGTTCGTTATGGATCCAAAAATTCAGAACTCCAAAATTACTTTTAATTAATATTGATTATTTTCGAGATAATTCAAACTATTTGAATTTATCTAATTTGATAAATTGAAGACATTGTTCTATTCTCAGGATTTAACAGTGAATCATAAGCCGTTTACAAATTCATGAATTTTCATATTATTATGATAATACTTCCCCAAAAAATTTTAACGCAGACTTGTGATGTAGAAATTTCCAAAGGAAGAAAAGATGAACAATAGAAAATAATGTCATTCAGCATTTACGATGACATGATTGTAAGTTTTCTTTGATTGACCATCCCTGACATAATTCTGGCCGCTCAAGACCTGTGCCCTCTCCTACAAAATTCACAACCAGGAAATTCAGTACCAGCTACAGATTATAATTGACAATCGATTCCATTAACCGCAGGTTGATTGTGATCGCATTGCTGGTTACATAACCACCACAACACTGCAATTCAGCAGCTTGCTCCAATCACAGACCAAATGCTGCAGTCGAGATTCAGTCGAGATCATTCATTCATGTGATTGGTGGACTCCATTTTCCTAGTACAGTACATGATTGATCAAATAACATTTCAGAAATTAAGGGATTTGGTAGAATTAATTCGAGAATGCTCAAAGAATTCACAGAAGACCATGATATTATTTTATTACCGATAAAAATGAAATTAAATTGAAAATTAGACCTTCAGCGTACGGCTATAAGATTTTTTAAACTGGAATGAGAATTGAAAATTGACAAGAGATATGCATGCTCAGCTCCAGTTAGACATTTATCATGACTGGTTAGAACAGAGTTGTCAACATTTTTGACAGATTGCGTGAAAACTGAGATTCCAAATGAGCCGACGACACTATTATACTGTATCCTACTAGTATAATAGTATTTATGGAAATAGTGGTCAAGCTGTCAAAAAAGTTTGTTTTCAAACACATCAGAAGTTCTATGACATGGCATAATATTTGAATGATTATCTTTTGATTGATATTTTTCTGCTTGAACAATCCGGATTTGCAGAGTAGAGGACGTGCAACGTGTTTCACAACAGTTTTTCATTCATGGCTTTCCAAAGTTTTTACTACTGTATATAACTATATGGTCTGTGACTGGAGTGACTTGTCAATATACAAAATATTTAACTGGAAATTCATTCGACATAATGATTATTGTCACGGAAGAAATGTGAATTTGTAAATTAGAGGAAGTCACTCGTATAAGTGGAATACTTTTTCATCATATAATTTCTGGTTTTTTCTCATTGTCTGACACCTGAAGTTCATAAATGAATGCCAGGCTGGACAAAACATCTCAAAAACTCTGTGAGCTAATAATTATGTTACATGAGCTGTATAATATGGTAATCACTGATATGGAAGCAATCATGTAGGCTAATTATTAAGAGTAGGCCTACGCATATAAGTTGAAAATGGCTATGTGAGGCGAGTCTAATCGGTGAGATTAGATAAGACAGCGCCTACCACTCCCGTTGTAACAGTGACCGGCTCTATTGAATACAACAATTTATGAGCTTTAAAATCGCTTCCCGATGGTTCGGAGCCTACCTAAAGCTGTAGATCTATTCATCTCTCATCATCCTGCTTCCCATTACCCACGCAGAAGAATGTGATAAACGGCTAATTTCACGAAAGGAAAATAGAACCAAACACCATTAAAAAGAAGTCATTCGAGGAAACCAATGCAATAAAATCCCTAATACATCATTCAGGCTTTGTTAAATGACGTCAACAAAGACTGAATTTGATTTTATTTTTTTCAAGCAGCTCAACACTTTTAATCAGGATTTTTAATTTTCATTTGTATTTCAATGAATAGCGAAAAAACAAACCCATTAAATAGGTCGTTCCAGTGTGATCTATTGCAATGAATCTCGTACAGACGCAATAAACATCTTTATTTCCTAACTGAACCTTCTCAATTTGCAAACCTCCTCTTATGCTCTCAATAGGCTGCATTTATATGAGAGTATTACACAAATGTCAGAACTCAGCTTGGATGAGCCACATTCTAAAATTATGGCTGATTTCAAGTCTGCTACTTTATATTATTGTTCCCTGAGGCTATTTTCCAATCCAATCAATTTAACACGCTAGCCTATCTTATATGACCATGGAGTAATCTGTTGATTGCTGCTTCGCTTGATTATCATTGCTATCGAAGGGAGCAGAGACTATTAAAGTGATATTGGTTGTGCCAATACAGGTTACCTTTGGGAGCTAAATCAGACACTGAAACTGAACCGATCCAGAAACACTGAATCAATAAAATCCTATTAGAAATAATGACAAAGCCTATAAATTCCCTCCACTATCAAAAACCTTCAATTTTGGATAATCTGTTGACTTTGTTCAAATCTACCAACAAACGGTTTCTACTAAAAAGACATACGATTTGCATTACAACAATATTGAAATTAATTCGTCATTTTGGAGTGATTCACTTGTGAGAACAGGTTCGATTTTGTCCCAAGTGACAGATTGATTCCGAGTTTGAATCAACTTTGTTCTAGTATGTCAAAGTGGAGTGATACGTTATGTTAAGTTGAATTGTTTGATATGTTTCGTATAATTTAGAATATAATTTGGATTTTTTATTTCCTTTTATCAAGCAGATGAGGTAAACAAATGATGAAATGATGTGTAGGTGGAGATTGTAAGCCTCCATGATACCTATCAAAGGAAAGCCCCACGAATTTATAGTTCAGTTAATGAAAGGATCGATATAATAATATTTTTTCGAAGGATTCTTCTCTGGAATTCTTCTCAGAATTCTGTTCTCCTGGAAAGGCTTTCCGTAGCGAATCATGTTTACTAATACCCAGCTTACCGAACAACGGACGACTGGCAGTCTCTGCTTTTTGTGAAGTCCATTATACCCTGCTTTAAATTGTCCTTCTTCAAAAACATTTGCAATATCTTCTTCGAGAGATACTAGTGATCTTTCGCCACATGAGCAAAGCTCATATTTTCCTTGTTTCCTAGCTCAAACATCACATTCTCATCATTGATGAACTCCCACGTGACTACAACGGTAAGTGGTTCGCTTCTTTTAAGTATTCACCGATTAAGGTTTATTCATTTGTTAAATTCTAGAATCGTATGAGTGATTTGTGTGTATTCTATCGCATGTTGTTTGAAGAATGGACTAATAGTCAAACATAATATAACTCACCAATTTAAATTGAATATTTAATTCAAATTGTCAATTTGAACAGGAATAATCACAGAGAAAACAGCACTTGGAAAATATTCCGAATTATCATGCACAATTTGATTTAGTCAGAAATACTGATCAATGTATAATACTAGGGTGTTATACACAAATTACACCACCCTAACCATTTACTTCCAGTTTTGAAATGAATCAAGAGCACTGCAGTAGTTGTAATCAATTAAATCTATTCAACTACTGTACTGTCGACTGAATCGAAATTAAAACTATGCTGTTGATTGAATTATTGGGATTTACAAGCTCTAAATTCAAGGAAGATTTTAGGTATCATGCGACATTTAATCAACACAATTATCAAACACTAGAAAAACAAGATTCTTGATCAACCTGAGCTCGAAGATTGTGTTTCTGTTTACAAGAACACTAATTGTTCGACATTTGATTATTGGAAATTGAGTTTGAGAATTGACCTTGATTCTCACATTCCGGGAATTAAGGATCAAGCATCTTTTCACAAATGGCTCAGTAGCTCTATTGTAGCTTATTGAACCAATATCGAAGGCTGTGTGCAATATTGTGCATGCTCCTTATTGGTATTTGGCATCTCATTCCACAATTGAATTGAAGCATCCCTTTGAGTCGGACTGTACAGACGTCATCAAACTCAGCTTGATAATACATCATTCCTCGCTTTAAACTTCTGGAATGCCTCATATTGTTAATTCCCACGCAGATTAATAGTTTAATTTAGTTGAAAATTGGTGTAAATCCCAAATCTAATAGATTTTTTTCCTCGTAGATGAAAATCTAATAGAAGTGCCTCGATATTGTTTAATTCCACCTAGATGGATAGCCGATTGAAAATCAGTTATGACACCAAAATCTGAAAGGGTTTTTGATTAAAACATTCTTGCTAATCTATAATTATATTAAAATCGAACCCTCTTTCCCGACTAACTTTATTCACTCTTCCATTCATTCAAGTCTATTCATAACCAAGCTGCTCTGGAAAGTGACTGTTGAATAAGCTGTAGAAAAAGTCTCTATTGTAAGGAGGATATGTAATTATTTTCTTCATGATTATTTCAATCACTTTCTTTGTACATTAGAAGCTGAAACGTGAACTTGAAGCTCAAAAAGGTATCTAAGAAAAGTGAGACATGGAACGTTACCAGCGGAAGCATGAATTTAGTTGATTCAATATTAGCGTGGACTCTAAAGACGTGGATTCTATACGCGATCAATCACCAGCCTTCCTTCCGTAAAATATTGGAAAGTATTGAAATATTGAAGAATATTGCTCACAGCATAGCCTATTAGGCTGGAGCGTTGCAATATTTCAGTCTGCTATTGTTGCACCAGGTCATGGGTTCATTTCTCATTGGGTCTGAGATTTTTCGTGTATAATTCCTCACCTCATTGAAATCAAATCAAAGTTCATTCATCAAAAAATCATTGATACAAAGAAAAAATCATATTGAAAAAATACAAATACTTTACAAATAAATGTTATGCTTTAATTATTTGGATACTTCAATACATTTAATGAATCACATATTTATACACCTCAATAGGCTATAATAATTTTTTTTGATGAATTATGACTTATGGGCATCATCAGCTTTTAAAAAGTCTTTTCTATTCCAATATTCTTCGAGTGCATTCATAATGTTCTATTATAATAATACTTGGAAGAATCGATATAATATTATAAATTACTGAAAAACACGGACATGATAGACTACATTAACTTCTAAACTACATACTCAACTTTCTTCACGAGGTGAACTTTTTTTTAAAACTTAGAGTTGGAATGAAGATATAAGCTATTTGGACAACTATCTAAAGTTTCTATCAATCTAACTGTCTTTCCATGAGTATGTACGAGTATGCCAAGATTATCATTAATTTAAACCAAAAATGCATTCCATTTGGTTTGACTTGAATAATTATCAATTTTCCTGTCATGATTATTGCTGTGAAACTTTATTTCAAGTTATAAAAATGTTAGTGTTAAAACTTATCAAACTGTTTAAAATAGTATTACTGAATAAAAACTTGCTAATAAGAAAGATGAAGAGAGCACATTCAAAACGAACAACTTTGAAAAATACCGTAGCTTGATTCTTTTTCTAGAACGCAGTATAATGGAGCTCGAATCCTCAAGAATGTGATAATAACATCAAGAAGAATATTGATAGAAGGAAGTTAGTGGGAGCTAAGAGCCAAGCTGTGCACTTGAGTTGATTGGAGAAGAAACAAAAAGCGAATTAACTGAAAAGAAGTGAAACATTTTCTACCCGCCCCTTTGCCACTTGCAAAAGACTGAAAAAAGAAAATGAATTCGTCCCTTTTATCAGTCTCTTGTAAAATGATCTCTTATAATTGATTTTTTTCAATGTAGAGACTCTGTAAAAGTCTGTGATTCTTTCAAGTTTTTACAGCGCTTTGATAATAATTTACGTCTGCTGAGAAAATTCAAAGCTGGAATAAAGTTGTTCGTTTTCTACTATTAAATACCTATCAAAAGTGAAGTTGAACAATATAAGAAAGAATTTCATAAAACAATACAGGCCTACGAATCTTGAAACAATAGTTTAGAAAATTCTAGTCTCTGATTTCTGATAAAATTTAGTCATACTGATTTCCCACTGTAAAGCAAGTTTGAGCAATTTTGAAGAAGTTCATAATATTCTTTGTACTAAGAGCATATCATTGCCGTATTACCAATAATAAGGGGTACATGTATTATTTTTGACTGGGAATCAACTGTCAAGTGGACTGTCACTTTATTTTGGAGGGGAACAGTTTTGCGCTGAGCCTGTTATTTCTCTCCCAATCATATTTCAATGATTTGTGCTTGTATCAATAAATTATTTGAATTTGATTATATTCTGGGAAATACAAGTATACATAATCATTTCAAAAGGCAATTATACCTATCATATTATGAATGAGCAAAGTTCTTAGCAATTTTATAATTGCAAATACAGCAGAGATTTAGAAACAGATAACAGAAGCAGAAGCAGACAACAGAAGCAGCACAATGGGGACTAATTATGAATAAGTTGATCTATGGTTGTTGACAAAACGCATTAATAATTGAGAGAGTCTTATCAAGAGGAAATTTGCCAAATCCCAGAAGCGACAGGTTACTAATATTGAAACAATACCAACCGCCACACCGCCAGTTGGCAACAGATTATGCCCCCAGCAGCAATAATCACAACGGGATCCGGTGAACCATCAATTTCACGCCGTCACTAGACTTCCGTAATTACAAATTCATGGACATTCAATATCAAGTAACAATCAAAACGGAGTCAGGTAAACTCTTGAACTTGAACGGCTGGTTTGGTAGTAGGTTGGCTGGCTGATCTACTATCACCTATTCTGTAAATACTGATTTGGGTTGCTCATGAATTAGACTACCGGTACTGTAATTCCTATTATTGATCATCAGAAACGTGGTTTTGGGCGACTGATTTTTTTCTCTTTCCTATTTGTATTTGTTGAATTCATCCAATAAAAATAAAAATATTATGATCATATTATTTATTCCTATTCATTCCAGGTAGAAAATCTGAAGTTTCCAGATTCACAGCATATTTCTTGTGATGATCTACTTGTTCAAAGTTGATAGTAATCTGTAATGCTTGTGTAATGAGCCGTGGTAAAGCGTGGTATACTTATTTGGTCATCGCCGGGTATATTTCCTATAGAAAATATACCCCACGATGACCAAATAAGTATACCACGCTTCGCCACTAGTAATGAGAGTTATCTTCTCAAGAAACTTGACAACATAATCATTGAAGAATGTAGATCGGCACGGAAAATTATGTCAATAATACTCTACAATATAGTAACGGGATAATCAAACTTCAATTTGTATTTTTCCTTGTTTCTAGCAAACTCCAACTATACTTCCCTCTTCTGAAAAATGTATGATTGTATGCTTAAGATTGGATTAGCAATACTGTCTTGATTACCGGGAATTTTTAGACAATTATAACTGTTTCATTTATTCATCCATTTATCCTTTCATTTATTCTCCATAGGATATGATAAAAAGTCATAGTTAGTTTGTTTCATGAAATCAAGGGATAGAAGTAATTAGTTACACTAATTAGTAGGTGTTTACTAATTAGTCACAGATTGTGGAGAACAGCTTGACCGATGGTTGACATAACAATTTGTCGACCTGTCATTATTTTGGTCTTATCGTTGCCTGATATACTGCTGGTGACTACCACAATATTGAGCTTGTGTTACTGAATATATTCTTATACAAGGTATATTAATTATTCAGTATATTAATGTAATGTATTTATATATCAATAATACTGATATGTGATATGGTATTATACTAAGTTTTTTCTAATCTGAAAATATCATCCATCAAGAATCATTTCCAATACTTATTAATCATGAACTCAATTAAGTAATTGCAATCAAAACGGTGATTTAGAAATCTTGTTGAGGTTTAGGATATTAATTTGTGTGAAATATCTAATCTCTGCCTGCACGTTAATATGTAAAGTAAATATTACATCTATCATTCATGGAAAATGTAAAGCAATCAGCTCATGAAAACATTTTAAAAGAGAACGGTAATAAACTAGGGTTTACTTTGCCAGTTTTACAGCATAAAGGGAAATATCGAAATACAGGAAGGATTACAACGAGACTTAATATTTTACGGTATATTTCTTCAGACGTCACTGCTTTATTTCGCCCAAAGCTCTTCTGTTTCCAAGCTGATATTCAGAACATTGCTGGAACATTCACTCCATTATTTATTTATGGACAGATATTGCTAGGAGCCATTTCATGCAGAACGTCATTCAACTTTTTTCAAGTTTAAAGGCGTATTTCGAGTAAAATCAACTCTGTTGAAAGATAAATAAATAGATAGATGAAAGCTTCATTTTCCATTTTGTTAATTACAAAAGTGCTATAGGCGAAGTTGAGGCATACCACTACCACTAAACTCACACTCAGATGACGAAGTTGAATTCACACTTGTTGAATGTGAAGTTGTGTCAACTCACACTGTTGACAAAGGTAAAATTAAATTAAAATTTCTCGAAAATGGGATCGATATAACAGATATTTTTTTGAAACATCAAAACATCATTCTTTCGTTCTATCAACATTTCGTTCACTACTTTCTTCCAGCCTGATTTAGACACTGTCATCAACAACGTCAAGAAATGATATCTCTCTATCTATCTCTTTAACGAAAGTTATTCGCCATCCCCAAAATTGAATTAATCCGACTATAAATCTGTATCACCTCCTAAAATCTAAAATTTACAGTGTAGCGCATCAGTTGTACTAGACCTACATTATAATGAACAGATTGACACCCCTTTCATTCATTATTATTCATTGATATAATCTGGGAAAGGAAAACTAGGCTGAGCTTGTACTATTTCTATTCCGAATTTTGATAAGTAATGCAGTCCAAAACAAGGATACGTACCGTATATCCACACACAAGAGTTTCTGGTCCAGGAATACTGTAAAATATATAAACTTTCAAGTTTCAATAATCTAGATGCCCAAAGGGACCCTTTCCATCGGTCTATTTATGGCAATAGTTGAATTGTTCTTGTTGCAACTTTCATCACATTAATTATCAGCATTCCACTTGAAATGTTTAGGTGGGTAGAATAACACTTGAAAGATCGAGGAACACAAGAACTCCGGAACTTCCACACAGGTATTCCACGCAGTTCCCGTGCTGGAATTCTGGAATTTTGCAAAAAAAACTACAGCTGAACTCAGTTTGGAGAATGGTACACAGTTATTCATATTCCCACGAGCAAAGTGATATAATAGAACATACTTTTCATTCAGACTTTTACAGCTGCAACATAAACAATGGTAGGTGGTGAGATTGCGTATAATAAAAAGGCGTTTGAATATGTTAACTTGATTAATCATATCCACGCTCAGCAGAGAAGTTTCTGCACATCATACAATAAAACTTAGTGGGTGTGAACGACAAGCGCTGGAAACTCAGAAACAATTTGATTCAACTAGTCTATAAACAAACTTATTCTATCACTTTGTTGGTTTTTGTTTTTAATAAGAACACCGACATCCGACTGATGCATTCCACTGCAGTCCAGCAGAATCCCTAAATAAAAATAACTGGATTCTGAGAATAATATTACATTACAATTTTGACATTCCTCGATTATTATAATTATATCATTCATTATAATTATATCATTATATAAGAATAGTATAATTATAAATTAATTTACTATTCAATTCTCCTGGAAAGAAAAGCTATCAACAGAAATAGTGACTCTCCAATTAACTCTGCAACTTAATAGATGAATCACAACGGATATGCAAGCTGAATAAACATTGGGATTGATGATTGGTGAGAGTGTATGAAGTACACTGTTGGTGTATTAACTAAATCTATAATTGCATTTCAATACAAGCAGGATATAATGCTTCTTGATAGAATATTTTATAAAATATGTTCCTCTAAATCTTTTACTGCTTTATTTTCTCCTGAATTGTCTGAACGCTCTGTAAAACTAGTCAATAAAGGCGAATAATAATAATATTATTAAAGTTTCCCATTAACAAGTTGTGGAATGAACAGAAATATACAACTCATAAACTCTGAAGATGATTACTAGCCATTCCTGTGAAGAGGCTAGATCGCAAATAAACTGAATGATATTCAATGTAGGTAATACCACAAAGTAGAAAGTCCTTTCTACTTTGTGGTAATACAAAATTATTGATTTATTTCAAATATATTATTCGAATGTTATACGAGATTTTAAATTTCTACTGGGTCTGGGTGTATCGATAGACCTGCACGTCTGAGTTTGTTTCTTTTAGTTTCTGAAACTTTTATTGTTGAAATTTCTCTATTACTCAAAATCTCAAAATCAAACTTAAATTAGTTTATTGCAAGAAATGAATATTAATACAATAAATTTGTGTAGCAAAAAGTCCTCAACAAATCACATGTGGGGACTGTTCCGTCAAAAGAGAAATGTAAAGTAGATGCAAATGTATTATGGCATATCAAAAATTATCCGGACTTTTACCATTTTCAACCTTTGTGTTGATCATAGCACCATCCACTCTTTCATGCTTACAGTTGGTAATACTGTAGTGGTGTGTGCCACATCGTAATATAATAAAAGAAATACTGTATTTCTATATTTCTTTATCTCATGTAGATATTTCTGCAGTCAAATATACTCATAATCTGAATATGTAGTCACAATCATTATGGGTTTGTGATAAGGAGAAACATGAATAACGGATCTGTAATTGTGGTAATCTACAATCTATAGAACTAACAGCATACAGATTGCTGACTGAATAAGTGTCATCAGTCTAACCGAAAGAATATTAGGAAAATGTACTGCATAAGATAAGGCGAATGTATTCGAATTTTGGAGATTTAAAAAAGGGTGATGCTCTTTTGATAGCACACAGATGACAGATCGCTTGCATGCAAGGGGCTGCCTGCATCTCTCACTTTTTCTGTCTTCGTAGTATCCGATTTGGAATGCAGAGCAGACAAAAAGGTAACGTTCCTGTGTCGCTCGCATTTATCAGCTACGTGCTCATTCAAATCAGCCAAGTTTGTTTGAGAAAATTCCCGCCAAGGTCTGCTTCTAAGGCACCGCTTGTGTCCTACGGCTTCGCAGACTTTTAACGCCTTCATTGAACTTAGAGCTCCTGATCAATTTATAAATTCAACAAACTGCTTTCAATCTTCTACGAACTTCAACATTCCTATTCACTATAATTCATTCTGAGCAAAATCTTCTACTTACTTCAACATTCCTATTCACTTTAGTTTATTCAGAGAAAAATCATTTTCCCAATGTGAAGATCTTGCTACTGAATTTTATCCACATAGCTCCAATACAGAGAGACAGAATATCGGTAACACCCACACATTTGTCATACTCAGGTGCCAAGCCAATTTGTTAACTTCAGTCGCTCAGCTCTTTTTTCATCGAAGCCTTTCAATACAAATTGCGTATTCCCAAAATGTGAAGGAATATGAGAAACGAAGGCACACTTTTTCCCCAACATAGTGTTCTTCCAAAACGTATTCCATTGGATTTTCTTTGTTGAAAACGGAAGGGCAAATGAGAATCTCAATAATACAAATGTCATAGAACAACTAACTATTGTATTGATATTGAAATATGTCGTAATTGTAGTGGGTTCATTCTTCATAACAACTCAATCAATGATAAACTGTGCAATATATAGAAAACACATTACAATTTACATCTTTCCTATGTAGTTTTTGAAATATAATGAAGTGTTTTGGAGTTTTTCATTCAAATTCTCAAATTGGGCTATTTACTTATTATTTTGGTGTTAGGAAGATAAATGTATGATTCAAATAAACTTTTTTATAACACATTGAAAAACATCCGTTCTTTATGCGCCACTCTGTATTATTGAATTCCCCGGCGCCTTTTTACTCAAGTTCAGTACTTGACTGTGGTGACATGGCTTTTGGGTGTAGATTGCCACAAGATTGGGTGTAGAAGTGACTTCTTTTATTCTGTTGATGATGTGTCACAAAGACACAGGACTGCGTATCAAGAGGCTTTACCGCACTCGCACTCCTTACATTCACTTTTCACATTGAAAAATGAAATTAATACTTCTCTGTGTCTCGCTTACTTTTAACTCCATCCACAGAACTCTCGTTGCAGGTATCTCTTTGCCGTCAGATAAGAATTGGATAAGCCGGTCGGTAAGCTGGAACAGCATTGCAAGTAAAAGTGAGAAACTCAAAACAATGATGTGCCCTGACACCGTGTAGTTTATGAAATTGCGGAATTGTATTCTCAACAGTATTTTCTGAAGAAGTTGAAAACTTCCATTCTCCTACTATTCATCACTAAATTTCATCAGTCGTATAGAATACTCACTCACATAACTTATCAAACTCATTGTGATACTTATCAAACTTATATCAAGTACTTATAACTCATAACTCATTAAGCCTATTTAAATTTTTGTTTATACTGATTTTTATCTACTATGATTTCTCAAATGTCACACGCATAATAATAAACAAAATTTATACTCAAAATCAAACTTGGGATCTGCTTCCAGAATTTCCAATTAACTTTAAAGATGAGCATAGAGCATGAAGTAATCACTAAAGTGCATGAATAGCACTTCAAATTGAATTGGAGCCAATGTAGTTGCCAACCATGGAGAATAGGGCGTAACTGCCTACAATGCAATATTTACAATCAAATGAATATAAATTGAACTGAGTTTAATCCCCTCAACACTATAAGGATCAGCCTCCAATCTACAGCTGAATTCAACGCACGATGCTATCTTATTGTAACAGCCTGGGGATTCTCCTAACGAGTTTGCTTGTTCCCAACAGAATTACTTAGCTTCATGTTCGCTTATTCAGTAAGAACACAGTTGCTGGAAACTAGCCATTCAGTCTTATGGCCTTGACCATGAAAGTTTCACTCAAGAGATTCTTAGATACTCTTGGATTCTTAAGAGACTCTTTACTTAAGAATGTTACTAAGAGATTCTTCCTAAGAAGGTGGAAGATTTTATTCTGAGATTCTATTAGACTAAAGATTTTTTATTATAAGATATAAGTGGAAGATTTCCAACCTGACAACGATAACTCAAGTTGATCATCAAATATTTCCTGTGTTCACTAAAAATCTGTAAAAATCTTATTCCTTACTTGATTTATGAGTCAATATTCAGTTTCTTTTTTATCATCAATATTATCAAACAATGATGGCAATCCTCCACATCTTTATCACATTCATCATGCTGAGAGTTTCAGTTGAAAAATTGAATTTGATGTTGAACTATTAGGGGATTCCAGATTAGAGATTTGTTTCCAATCAATCGAAGTTATTGAAAATGATGTAAAGTCCAGTATAAGGTGGAATTTACTGAATCATTTCGATATCACGTTCGTCAAAGGCTACTTTGACACCAGTGCGGGCTGGGCCCGGATCTGACGGGATGACTAATTGAAGTATTTTAATGTGTATACTGTATTCACTTTTTAAATCATCTGATTACACTAATATGATATACTCTATAAGAATTTGATTCATCAGTCAAAATACTCTCATTCCGTCCCGCACTGCACTGATGTGAGAAACTTTTATTTTCACGATTATTCAAACTTTTCACCTGATAACGGGAAATCAATTATTGTCAACTTTCGAGCTAAAGTCTAGAAGCTGATAGTCGAGTAACCAATGATCTTATTATAGGTGATGTCACGATCTTTTTTGGAGCAAAATCATGAGAAAGCGTTGTAGCTTGAAGTCCACAATGAAGTTCTCGGTAAAGTAAAATGAACTTCCACACTCCTCTCATTAATTTATTCAGCTTCAGAAGTCAGGATACGCAAATCCTTCTCACGTGTCAATTATTCCTAACTTCGCCATTTTTCCAGCTTCCAGACTCATGAATCTTCCAATTTTAGCGTTAATTGATGAACAATTTTTCAACATGCTTCACACTGAACTACATGTCTCCTGTGAGATAAAAATGGAAAAGAAATGCAGGGACATCCAAAAAGTCTTGAATCTACTACTTGGTTTTCATCTCTTTTCTTTGATAATTATTATTTTGATATTTTTACATACATGCATAACACCAAATTGCAGAAAATTTCCAAGCTGCAGATAGAATTCAGAAAAAGTAAAAGGAATTGAATTTACTGGCTATTTTTTGCTTCATCTTGTAAAATAGAATATTTTAAACCAAATAACCATTATATTTTGCTTGACATCCTTTTTACTATTCTGCATTTCAATTTATGCATATTGACTGGATAATCAGCTATCAAGGAGAACTGTAGGTTCATAAACCCATGTCTCCCGGTCAGCAGGGTGACTTGGGCCCGAATTTCTTGTTTTTTATTAGTTAAGTAGCATGCTCAAAAGTCAATTATAAGAAAATTCTCTATTGATATTTATTTTTCTCTACTTTATACACCAGATTATAAATTTTTTCTCCGATAATCTAATATTTCAATGCAAAATTTTCATACAGAAAATATTAATGAAATTTGGGCTAAAGCTGACTTGCCGTTGGGCTCAAATGTAAAAACCTAAAATGGTGATCTACATTACTTGGACTAATCCTAAACAGATCTCACCTAGAATATAGCCATACTAAAAATACTAGAAGTGTGTTATTTTGGAATGGCCGGTAGCCGAGGTGACTTATCGTTTGTATGATTCATTGTTTGATTGCAGTTGACACTGTGATATTCTCCTGGTATTTATTATTCGGACGAAAAATTTAGCAGTCAGTCCCATGTGCCTGAAAAAACATTCGTCATCTCTCATTATCAGTCCTCCTATCATCCACGCAAAAGCCAACAGTCCCATTTCAACGTATACAAAAGAGAACAATATTCTAGAACAAAAGACTTGTTACGTTTTTACATTTAAATAATTTAGAAAAAAAAAACAACTTTGCAAATCAACCTGAAAAATATATTCTATCCAAATGAAACTGGGCAATTCAACCTAAAAATATATTCTATTAATGTATGTGACAAATAAATAATGTAGGCTACATGTTTATAACAATGTTTGGTAGATAGACAAGTAATGGTTCTAAACACTTGACTCTCCTAAACAATATTATTATATGGCTCTGGCTAGTAGAAGTTGAAACACGAGATTTCCTATAACCAATTAAGCAAAAACCGGCTGTTAACAGAAATGCCTACTGTCAAACTGTGGAAACGTGAAAGTAAATAGAGAGAGAGTGCTATAGAATGGTCATAAGAGCAAACAACTTTGAGATTACTATGAAAATTTATTTGAAATTATAAGCTTTTTAGGTTGGACCAAAGTCACCCCAAAGGCTATAAAGTCCACCATGCCGATGATAACTCATTTTACTTCACATGACTTAAGTCATTATCCGGCTTACTTCTTTCCTTTTCCGGAAACAGAGAATACTATAATGATTGAGGTTTCTGAAAGTTCCTGTGACATTGATGTATTAGGTAATTAGTAAAATCGATGGCGCAGAAGGGGAATAGGCCTATACTCTGATGTGACGTCAATAAACCTTTTTTTCTCTCAGTTGGTTAAGAAATAAGATGGAGAGCAAAGATACCTAGAAACGATGAGCTCATTACAGAACTAACTTTATAGCGGACTATTTTATTAATACTTATAAAGTAGGCCTACATCAATCATACCCCTATCATTTTAATGTCAATAGTTATAATGTTACAAATTATTATAACAAATTATATTATGTGTGATGATATTATATTCGATAGATACATATAGTAAAAGTATTCACACTTTCCGTGAAAACCCCATCACACTGTGTGAAAACACCTGTTCACATAGATTAATTATAATAAACTCACGCCTTATTAAATAAACAATAACATGAATTGTTTCTCTTGGATTGTCTAGAAGTGGTAAATTAGCAATTGACCATAAATAGCATTGATATGCATCAAACTATCCTACCTTTCAAGCGATTTGGAAACTGCAAATTTTGACCTATGCTTGTTTTTTGACCTATGCTAAGTTTTTTTAAGTCTATGCTGTATTTATCCATACACAATTTATAAGACCTTCCTTATCATATATTGAAGAATAAACAAATGTTCTCCCTCATGTTTACGAATCGGAGATCCGCAATTCAGATCAAGGATAAAGTTTGTCCAAAACTTACTGGACTACAAGCTCATGATTTTGGCCCAGATATTTGTTGTTGGCCGTTTATTTATTACTATTTTCAACTTTTGTCGAACCTAGTTTGCGGCTCCTAGAATTTCTCTTCAACTTTGGCAACTCTCTATTTTCTCTATTGTTAGTTTTGTGGAGAAAAAACATCTCGTTCAGCTGTTTTTCTCCATACTTTATATGGTTACACATCAGGGTATTTTTCTCCAACAGAAACATTCCAAGCTGGAAGTAGAAATACTGTCACTGGTTAAAACCTGCTGCAAAGTTTTTTTTGGAACGGAAAAACCTGAATGTTGGAATACATCCAATATTATTCAATGGACTGATAATCGATTAAATACAACACTGTTCAAAAAGTATTGGTGCAATCGTCTGCATGTGGATGAAGCAGTAGGCTTACCTGTTAATGAACGGTATATAGGCCTACCCGTAATCCTATTACGTAATCCTCAGTTGTATTGATTGTGAATTATTGGAAGAGTGATCAGACTTTCAATTTATCTCAAACAGCGCCGTGAGATGATTTTAAATCAACACTGGGTCTCCTGGAATGGCGTAACAAACTTCATTCAAACTTTATAATTTTATTTTGAAGGCAACAGGCGAAATTTCAATTCATTCATGAGATACGATTACTTTCCTTAACAAATAAAAAGAGGCAAATAAAACAGTAAAGAGGTAGCTAAGTATGATAGCTGAGACAATCTCAATCTTTCTAAGACAACTATTGTTGCATAACATCTCTTATTTACTTGTCGAATACAGTGAAGCTACAATTATTTGGGACAGAGTAGAGGAAATAATCCGATTTCAAGCTTCAATGATTCTCTTCCTAAGGAAAAGTATTGGCATACACCAACCAAATAATAATCTGTAGTATTGAACACAGTGAATTAGTTCTATTTACTTTTCTCAAACTATAATAAATAAATACAGTAATAATGAATAATTTATTTCTCAGAATTTCATTTTCAATTACAATAATTATAGATATTGAACAGAAACTTGAATTTTATATTTACACAAAATAAATGAAATATTCTAAGAAATTGGGTATAGGTAATTAGGAAACTTCATATTTATCCTATATCAGTATTCTTTATTATGTGCAGTAACAATGAAAATATATTTTTTATGAATTATAACCGATTCACACCAATGCTTTTGAGGAAGAAATCAAGCAATTTTTATTCTGAATAGATAACACTATGATCACTATATCACAATGTATTGTGTTTTTTTTTATATAAATCTCATATTCCTTGGCGAAGCGTGGTATGCTTATTTGGTCATCTATAGGAAATATACCCGGCGATGACCAAATAAGCATACCACGCTTCGCCACTGTTCATATTAGTACTACCTGTTGAGCGAATGATTATTATAATGTTTAGTTTAATAATTATATTGTTTAGATGGTTGTGATGAGATGAAATTGGAAGGAGTTATGACGGAATTAGAATACCAAACTGGGATGAGCAGGTAGTTTCAGTTCATATAATTTCATAATACTCGTATAATATAATTTAGTTCATTCCAGCTCCGTATGAAGAGATAAGAGCCCCATTAACTTTCAAAATGAATACACAATATACAGTATAATATCACAAGCTTGACCCATTGTTCGTTTTAAAATCAGTCACCTCATTGTTCCACATTAAACCCCATTGTTCGTTTTAAAATCAGATTGGTTTTGTTCTCATGATATTCGAATTTCATGCGAAATTTACCCTGAAACTGAAACAGAAGCCAAACCGTCAGACTTAAAAGTTGTTGTAATTCAATAAATTTCCTCAAATGACGAATGTTTGAATGGAGGAAGCTTAGAAGCTTTGAAATGCACGTCAGAATATAATCTCTAACAACTCAGCATGCGGGCTACAAACTGATGTGCAGGCTATAACTTGTCACGAGAAATGGAAACTGTCACTCCTCATTCTATCAAGCCTGAAAGCATCAAAGTGAGCTGATATCTCTCTCTAGAAACGGTAGTGACATATTGTTCTTTTGAGAAGTTATCTTGATATCCTCCAATCTGATTTTGAATTTGGATGATTGCTTGCTTTTATATCAATTTATGCATTGTATATGTGTGCGAGTTTTCCAGTTGAAATTTCCATCTATGGGCTATTTGAAATGTGTTTTTTGAAACATATATATCGTTCTATGAAATTTATATTACACTTCTATAAACAAGTTGTCCTATTAGTATACTCACGAGTAAGCCCCTGCGCCCACTAAGCAACTGCTATCTGATTTCAGTCAGCAACCCAGCGTTGCCAGATGACTTTGGCTGATAGGTTAGATTATCCGATTACCCGAAAAACAGCCAAATGTCATCTGGCAACATTGGGTTGCTGACTGAAATCAGATAGCAGTTGCGAAGTGGGCGCAGGGGCTTAGTACGTGAATCATGAAACTACTGTATCAGCTTATTAGTGTAATTTGACTAAGCATCAATTTTATCGATTTTTGAAAAATAAATACCTTGAAAACGTCCAACACCTTCACTATTTCAAAAACAATCCAACACAACCTTTCCCATAGCAATGATTTATTGAGTACAGTATTAGCCAAAATAAACAGTACTGAAACCTAGTACCAGTATTGAAAATATTACCATTTCAGTACTGTTTTTTATGGCGAATACTGTACTTCAGAACACCCCAACCATGACAGGCTTTGTAGAGGTTTTTATTCCAGTATTGAGCTCATTCTATTACTATCCAATCAATAGTAATAATTTGAACTTCCTTCTTCAACTCCATTGCGACTCGCATTCATGTTTCCCATTGGAAAATTTCATTTTCCACATTTCAACCTTGTTTTCCAAATCATGAATGCAGCTGCTCAGTTTGTTCAATCAGTCCACACACAAAGCACGGCAATTAGCGCAGCAAATATCGGGCAAATAAGTCAAGGTTGCAAAAGTTAGGCCTTGTAGTCAACACAGGTCTCAATCGAATGTCAATGCAATTTGACGAGAATTCACCCAATTGAAAGCTTTCATTCGGGGGCGGCCGTACCAATTTGGGCCTACCGCTGCTCAATTATTCCGCTGAATACGGTGCTTGAATGCCAACAGACCAAAGATAAATCATTTTGATATTCAATCGGCATCACTGCCTTATTAAACTAGTAGATGATTCAGTGAAAATAGAAACAAACAGGACACATAACGGTTAGTGAAATTTCTAGTTGAATTTCTATATTTTTGGTAGAGAATATATTTTTGGTACAGATTACTTGATTCTCATTTGATATTTTTACAACCATACTGTATTCATCTTTTTCTTCTTGTTCGTTTTCTTCTTCTTCTTCTCCTTCCTCTTCTTCTTTCTTCTTCTCCTCCTCCTCCTCCTCCTCCTCCTCCCTCCTCCTCCTCCTCCTCCTCCTCCTCCCTCCTCCTCCTCCTCCTCCTCCTCCTCCTCCTCCTCCTTCTTCTTCCTCCTCCTCTTCCTCCTCCTCCACCTTCCTCTCCTCCTCCTCCTCTTCTTATTCTTTCATCTGGGAATCAATAAGATCCGAATGTTTCTCTGTAATCAGTTCATTTTTTTATTGAATGTCCTTGATCTATTCTCCCAATTGAAGAAAATGGTTTCCAAAAGAAAGGAAATAGAATGGGGGGAGGGTTAACCTGATGTCAACTCATTCTGCTGACATGCTCAAACTACTCATCCCTATTCCACTTAATCCCATCTTTAGATAGTATCTTCACAAGCACCTATTTCCTATTTACAATATCTTGTATAACGGTATAACAACTAGGATATTTCACATTCAGATGAAAAAAATATTCGTACTCATTTGCAATAAAAAATATTTTTTTGAATGACATTTTATTTATTTAGCGTATGTCATTTTTTTCAATGACAATTTGAATGACAGTACATGTATAAGATAATGTCATAAAATAATATCATGGACTAGACTTTTCATCAAGAATCTTCGACGACTATACCGTTTACAGTTGTGTACTACTGAAGAGCATGATCGTACAAGACATCAATTTCAACGATGATTGATTCAATTATTCAAAAACCTGATAATAAATACCTAAACATCAATAATTAAAATTCTTCTCAAACAATAATATCATTTGCTGCATTCCAAATCATGATTAACACTCGGAACACAAATTACTCACAATTTGTTTCAAAAACTTGGCAAACGTACAATAGCCAAGATGATAGGAATTATCTGAACTGACTGACACTGACCCAATCAATTTTGAATTGTTTGTTTTTTGTTTTTTCTGAGTTGTTTCTCTCTTTCAGTTGATTGAGTTGATTTCTACAAATGTTATAGGCTTGATATGTCTGATAAGATTGTCCATTTTTTCTATCGTATGGTTTTTTTATCGGTGGGGAGACCCTTACGGGTAGGTTCCACCTCGCCTTATTTTCCATTGATCAGTATTAAGATTCAAAGGCCATCATTGAAAATTTATCATGAAATTGAATATACTATTTCAAGGGACAATCATCCTCTCATCAATCAACAAGATCATGTCTACTCATGATAATACTGTACTTTTCTTTCATACAGATGTAATCTTATCACATAAGACAAAACATGGGAAACACGCATGTTGGTGAATTGAATTTTACTATTACCCAAAAAATAAATAGTTAGAGCCTCATAATGTAAGTTAACTTGAAATTTCGCTAGATATTGAATATATTAAATTTGGAACTTCTACAAAAATAATGAGCTCACAGAACCCATTCCCTAGAAGAAAGCATTGGGTTGAAAGGAAATTTCTAACAAATTGTATCCTGAAGATATTACATTTACAGCTTTCTGTTCGTTCATAAAACTTGGAAGTGAAGAGGGCGTGACGTGATCATAGGCAAAATAGCCAACTAAGAAAGGGCGGAGAATCAATAGACGTTTTTATGATGGTCGCAAGGCCGAATCTTGATGGAAGTTCAGAGATGAGCGTATCGAGTGCTCCAATGGTAAACTACAGTTCAGCTGCTTTTCGCCTGTGAATTTGAAGGGAGAAAACTTTTCCCTAATGAAATGAACTCCCGAGAGGCGTATCTCGCAAAGAGGTTTAGGCTTTCTTCGTAACAAGTTTCTTCTTGATGCTTCTTCAAGTTCGAGGGAGCTTTGTTGACTTGAGATCGGAGACAATAATTGGCGTTGGGAGGATTGCTTGTACTATTCAGATATCCAATATACTACGGAGCTTATCCTGGAGAGCTTAGGGTGGAAGAGACTCTCTCACCGGAGCATGCTTCACAGAACTCAATCCTACGGTCAAATGCGCCTCAAGATAAAATCGACAGCTTATCGATGTTCATTATTCTATATTTCTACTGACTTCACTGTTTTTGAAAACATTACGCCTCTCACTTCTTAGAGATGTATTGTTAAAAGTTTCTCTTTATTCAAGGATGAACTTCTTTATCATCGAGGATGAAGAAATTGCTTTTCTTAGAGAAGTCTTGGTAATGCTTGTTTGAAAAGCGTAAAAATGTCTCATTGTCCCATATATAGAAACTGAGTTTATAATCAATCAATCAATACGTTCAGTATTATTTTATTCATAACGATTTCAAAAAATATTGAAAGGGTATTATTGTGTTATTTTTTTAATCAAGCAAATTTTCAATTTCTCAAACACAAGACTTGAAATAATTTCTTTTATAAATTTTACTTTTTATCTATGCGATTATAACAAGATAATATACCAGCATTCAGAGAAAATAGAAGTAGGCCTAAAGTTCATCTTTATATTGTATTAAAGTTTATCTCTATACTATCTGCCAGCACTAATGATATTATTTTCTGATCCTACACTATTAGTAAAACATTTTTTATAATCCATATTCAATTTGTGAATACAATTCTTTGATCATTGATCGTGAATATGTGTCCAATAGATAAATATTTTATGTTATTATAAATAATCCATTATACTATCATAAAACTCAAATCTTTGAAAATCCATGTAAATTTAATGATATTATTTTCATTCCATTCTCATAGTTTTTAATTTCATTATACTTTAAAATAACAATAATGTGGAATGGGATCAAAAAATGACTAGCGGCTGCTCTAGTCAATCACATACATAGTGACAGATATGAAAATCAACAAACTTGATCATGAAATAGGACGAATAGTGAGATACTGCAAAATAGTACATAATAATACTGCAATTATAGATACAAACCTATATTGATCATGGCATTAGAATAATTTTTGTTTGGTCATGAATTTCACGGTTGATACGTTCATAATCAAGGAGAAGTCTTCGGTATTCGAAGCTGAAGTTTGATACAACTTGTACTCTACGTGAGGAGGAGAATATTAATTCTACCTTGAACAGTTCAAGCAGTGCTATGTATGGAACAGGAACTGCAAACATCAAGGAGACTTGGAGCTGCAAATATTACATTTTTCCTATCATCCATAATGACTTAAATCTTCAAATTCGATTTTTCTTCACTTATCGTAGTTGAAAATCAACAAATCAAGGATGTAGTTGACATATATGTATATAGTTCCTCTCCTGTTCGATTCTCTATGCATTGCAAAAACATTTGGAGAGTTCTTCATCATTGACGCCTACATCTCTCCTTCTTCTACTACAGCTTCTCAATGACCATGTTTCTCCATTCATCAAATAAATAGACCTGATAAAAATTGACTAAAGAAGAGAATACTTGATTTGTTGCCTACTGTACAAACTATTAAATTTCAACACATCTACTTATCTAGCATAGTATTTTACTTTCATGAGAAACATACATGGTAGAGTTACAAGAGGGGGGGACTATACTTAACAAATTCCTTTTCATAGAATCACTTTGCTCAATAATTATTTTTTGGTATCCGCAATCAATGCATGGAAACGTCTTCCATTAGAAATAACAGAGAAGCAATCACTCGACACCTTCAAGACATCCTTGGGATCATGTTATCAAGTATGACTTGTAAAAATGTTTCATTTGTTTTGTAACATGTTTTATTTGAGGGGTTTCATGGGTCAATTTTCTTAGTCTCTGTTACTCAAAACAAGACCTGTGAATTTTCATTCATATTTCCTTCGAAACCATCACTGTATATTAGAATAATGTTTAGTAGCATAATATGTTTCTGTTTTTTATAGTTTATTTGAATTGTAACGTCTAGACTTGAACATATTTTTATTAATGATTTTATCACGAAAATGTATTATAATATGTATAGCCTAATTTCTTTATATAATATAAACAAGTATGTTTTTCTGTGGATATGGGTGAGAAAAAAGCTGCTTTTCAGCTTTACTCATACTGAAAAACAAATCGATTCATTCATTAATTCTCCTAATCCTCCTCCTACTTCTCCTTTCCTTCACATCATGTTTCTCCTGCGGTTCTTTCTCATCATCATCCTCATCCTTATTCCCATACTTCTTCTCTTTCTCTTCGTCGTTTTTTTTTTCTTGTTTTCATCTTCTCTCTCTTCTCATCTCTTCATTCAGATCTTTCAACATCGACCACAAAGTATTTCTTCTATGGCTGAACTAATCACATCGCTTACTTTTTGTGAATTAAGAACTTGGCAAAACATTTTGGTATAATTGGGTCATAATGGGAGGGTTTCTCTTCTTTTCAAGTAATGTCTTCTTCTACATAGGTGAAGAAACTCTTCTAGTAAACAAAAACCTCACATATCGATAGCTTCCTCTAGTCTAGAAGTTTTTCTTCGTCTTGTAGTCGTCTTTTTCAACGAAGATTGGCGATCATCATGGCATTTTGAAACCTGGATTCAGCCGCTTTGGAGAATTCTGTTTTCTTTCCATACTATTCACGGAAGCTCTTGAGTGACTACGTTCTCCTTCGACCTGCTGATCGTTCTCTTTCAATTCTACCTTGCAATGAATTGCAAGGATTTTGCAATTCTCAATAAATTGAGAATGTTTTACCGCTCGCAAAAACATTTTATTTTTTAGTAGGGGACAACTATTAATTATTTCAGTGGTTTAAACAAATTAAAACTGTGGATGAAGCAATTTCCACCAAATGAGTCAATAACAAAGTTAAATCTACTTTTTTCATGTCAGCGGAGAAAATTATTATATTTGTGATATGAGAATGGAAATTTGGTTACCGCGAATAAAATAACAATCACTTCTCTGTGTAGGGATTTGAGTGTGCTCCCTAATCCTTAGTCGTCAGCTATTTCAACCCTATTTCAATCGATCAGATCTCATGCCCTCCCCTATTTCAAAACAACTTTCATTGTTATTCTTAGCTGGATGCTCCCTGCTCGTTCAATACTGTATTTATTTACTTACGACTCAAGGTAAACGACTCAAGTCGCTTACATCAAGTCATACAAATAAGTAAACGTGCAGCTCTAGCTTCCATCAAAATTGATCAATTCCATTGTCAATATGGGTCGGAGTTGTAAAAAGATAAAACTGGATAGTCTATATTTGGAAGAGCTGAAAATTAATACTCTTATTGGAAGAACTGTTATCAATACTCTTTTTAGATATTTTATGATGCTGCATCTTGGTAATGTTTGATCAGGCTTTTATGATGAATAATTACGTTAAAGAATTTAAAGTAAAAAATTTTTGATCCAACATCAACTCACAAGAAACTATAGGAGCAGTTGATATGCAGCGATAGAATCATCCACTATCAATGTAAAGTTTCCGTTTCAAAAGTCTTCATTGATAATTTAGATACATATTATTGGAGAGTTTCAATAATATTTGAATAATAAATTTTGGAGAGTGTTCCAAGAATTTCAAATTATTGAAGCTTGAAATACTAACATTGGCTAGTACTTCAAACTAGATACCGTATTTAAAAATCGTTCCTAAACAAAAACACTAGTAAAGATGTAACAGTATGGATGCTTATTCATGAACTTCATGCTCTGTATCTATATCACGCTCTTCATGCATCTATATCACTTCATGCTCTGTACAGTTTTCCATTTCTTCGAATTGAAATGTTTGTGGATGAAACGTATACCATGTCTGTAATAATATACGAAATAATCATAATAATTATTATCATGCAACACTGGAACTATAACCTACGGGGAAATGTTGGTTAGCCTTCTCCTCATGGCCTCACCCACTCAACGCAAGGCGATATTTTCATTTTTTCACAAAATGAGTTCCCGGAATGAATGTGGAAATTCTATTAATTTTCCATTTTTACTTCTAATTGATTTTCTTCTTCGCTATTTATGTGCATATAGTTTGTTAACTTTCCTGAGAAACCTGAACTTGCAGGTTACCTCATTACAGCTTTTTACAATGGTTTTAAAATGGATGAGAGCTCATCCACTATGATGCAGTCATATTAATATTGTTTTGTGGATGAAATCTTATATACACTTTCATTATTGTAAAAATCTGTAATGACAATACATTTTTATGAGTTTTAATGACAATAATCCATTTCCAGTCCCGATGTCTTAGCACAGTTAATGAGATATAAGGAAAGTATTGCTTTGAAAAATATAAATAATTTCTCTCATGTCCTATGGGAAACTCAAAACTGACAAAAAGTAATCTCGAATTCCGGTCATTTAGAAATTATATATTGGTCTCGGACGGCGAAAACTTTTCATGAAGACTTCACAAAGCAGTTATCGTGGAACACTTATCGTAAAAAGTTATCGTAAAGGCTAACGATATTCATGAGATGTTTGCTGTCATCTTGAAGCCAACAGGAAAACTTGATTCTTGGAAGTTCTGACAACAATCAGCTCATGACGTTATCAAGGCTATAAATTTCTCTTTCGTATTCATACTCAGCCAGTGTTTTACAGTATGTTGCCTTTAACAGTTCGTTTGCTAGTTATTGCAATTTTTCTGATAAGTGATTGTTTTACTCTATCGCCAATACATGAACAAGAGTTAACAGTTAGCACTTCTTTAGGTCATTTAAAGGGGATTCAACTTAAAACTTGGACCAATGAGTCGTTTTTGGCTTTCAAAGGAATTCCATATGCAGAGCCACCAGTTGGAGAGTTACGATTCAAGGTAGTCAACTTGATATTTCAACCAAATATAAATAAATCTATATTGTACATGGATATTACATTGAAATACAGTTATGTATCACAACAGTGGATACAGTATCTGGATATTTCTACTATTTGTCATGATATGTTTAGTACTTTATAGCATATTTATAATTATAGGAGTTTATTTTGCTGAATTCTGTAATTTTTAGGCACCAGTTCCAGTAAATGGTTGGAAAGGTGTATTAATTGCTACAAGGGATGCTCCAGTCTGTCCGCAAATTGGTGGAGAAAGAGTGGGACCCAATGATGAAGATTGCCTTTACTTGAATGTTTACTCAAAACAAGTAAGTGGTTTCTTCGTTCATCAAAACAATAATCATTATCATATTCTAGTGTTGAGTTTTTTATTAATTTATTGAATATTGAAATAAAGTAATAATTTCTAGCGAATAAAAAGATAACATCATTTTACAATGCTGTGGAACACAAACCACAATCTCTACCAAGTTTGTCTCATATTTCACTTTACTATTTTTGGAAGTATTTTAGTTCGTTAAAGTATTGAAGAAAATCCCAAAATATGAGAAGTTGGATAAAATTTTACTCTTTTTCTGTTACAGCTTGATGGTAGCTACCCTGTTATAGTTTATTTCCACCCCGGTGCATTTTTTTCCATGACTGGAGCTAGTTATTGGTATGGACCAGACTACCTGTTGAGTGAGGATATCGTTCTAGTCACAATCAATTATAGATTGGATGCCCTAGGTGAGTGAAATTTCCTCAATTTATTTGCGTAAGGTTCAATAAAATATGTTACATTGTTAACAATAGAACCAAAATTTTACTTGAAATTACATTAATTACCGTACTCACATTTGTAATTAATTCATAGGCCTACAAGAATGTCTGACTCGTAGAGAATAGAGTAAAGCCTTGGCCTAGGCCAAGCTTTAGTCAGCTGACTCGTAGAGTTTAGTATAGCAGAATCCAATTCAACTTGTCAGAAATCAGCTGTCTCAAAGAGCAATATCACAATACTTAACCTACAAATGCTGAATCTCGCAGATTATTGAAAAGGTCTTTTAAAAAGTTATTCTTTAAAAGGTCTTCTTTAAAAAGGTCTTTTAAAGACTTTAAAGGTCTTTAAGACTTTCAAGCCTTTTGATTATTGTGTCGAAATCACTGTTTAATTATTACTGGATCAGCTGATTTATGACAAGTTAATTGGCTCCTGCTATACAATAAAGAATTCCTTCCACGAACTATAAAAAAATATATAATTTTTATCGTGTTTTCCAGTCAGCAGGTAACTTAAAATATTGTGTATGCTGAACTCATCACTAACAGGAGTCCCAGAATTGATCCAAGAAAAAAGAGATGATAGCAATATGCTTTTTCGACATTTTTATTGACGCATAATATTTAATACGTATTCAATACGATAAATGATTGATCATTTAATTAATAATACCAATTTTTCAAGGAATTTCAAAACGTGAAGTTGGATTTAATTCCGTTGAAAAGTGAGTCTCAGACTCACGTTTTACTAGGCTCCATTAAAAGATGTGTCTCCTAATATTATTTTGAAAAGAGTGAGGAGCCTACTTTACCAAACTTTATCAATTTGTTTCGGTCTCAAGAAAAGCGCGAGAAGTTGACTTCAAGTAGATAGTTTATTAGAAACTGGAGACCTACACCTTATTGTATTGTTCATTTTGTTTGAAAGTTTCTTCATCGGTTGAAAGTGATTCATCATGTCTGGAATTTTGTATTGACAAGAATATGAAATATGTAGACTTATGGCAAAGATAAAATTGATCTATTCTATTAATTTTCTATTAACTATTCTATTTCATTAATATTATACTTCGAAATCTATTATTCCTTCTAAGCTATTTATTATGGCCTTTATTAGTTATTCATGGCCTTTTCTTTAATAGAAAAGTGTTATCAGCAAAATAATGTTGAAAAGTTGAATAGAAAGTTGCATTATGAACTACAATATTATGACAGCTATAAAAAACGATCACACTATATAAAGCGCTAAAGTACAATTACTATAAAACTACAAAAGCACTGAATACTATATACAGACACTGAATACAGAACACTTCTGTATTGGTGTTCTGTATTCAATGTTACAGAGAACGGATTAGCTCTGACGGGAAGCATCTTAGATAAGTGAGTGAGTATATTGAATAGGCCTTTATCTGTGAAAAAACTCTGACCTTTCGAAGTCAACAACTTTGTATTCGAGCTATGTTATAAAAAGTTTTAAAAATAAAGTGTTTCAATTTTTTCAAATTATAATCAGATCTTGATAATCTTAGTTTTAAATGGGTGAATGATGAAACTTCATTGATTGTCTCCAGGTTTCCTGAGCACTGGCGATGGGGAAGCAGAGGGCAACAATGGACTGAAGGACCAAGTGGCCGCGCTGCGATGGGTCCAAGGTCACATTTCCAAATTCGGAGGAGATCCCAACAGCGTCACTCTAGCTGGCTACAGTGCTGGCTCTGCCAGTACTTTTTATCACATGCTCTCTCCCATGTCTAAAGGTAAAGTTTACTAGAAACCTTTGGTTTAGTCATAGTTAGAATTTAAAGAACGATAAATTTAATAATTTTTATAGTGTGAAGTAGGCTACTCATGAATGCTAAGAAGCTTTCTACAACGCTGCTTCTGATGAGTTTAAAAAATAAGAATATTTCTCACATACTTTTTTTTTAAATTAATGATTTTTTTTCATTTTAATGATGCTACACATCATGAAGACCCAGTAACATGGCTATTAGTGTTATTAACAACTAAATTACTATTATAACAATTCTCATTTGATTCTATTGATAAATCAAATTTTTTTAATTATAAAACATAATCATATTTAAATTCATTATCAGTGATCATAAAAATAATTATACTGAGTAAAATCAGTTTACAATTCACATAGTTTTAGGAGATGATTCTTGTGTGAAATACTCAGTTAAAAGTTAGTTTCTACTGTTAATTTCCACTGATATTTTTATTAACTTCATATGATAAGGTACACGATTTTTCCAGAAATAGCTCATTCAAACTATACTCTGTTCACGTAGTCGAGAGACGCCCAAAACAAGCTTTTTGCATTTGTGTGCGTGAAGAAGCGATGACTCACAGCTGTTTTCGATAAATTTTCTGTCCATTTCCAGTTCACAATACGTTCATGCAAGGTCAGACTGGAATCACGTACAGCAGATAATTATACTATTTTAGTAGCTCTGCTGTGAATCGGTCTAGCTACCCCTAGCTAGACTCTCGTACGCACAGGTTTATTTACATCGTCTCTCCTTTCCCTGAACAGACTATAGAAATACCTCATAAAAAGCATTCGAGATTCGATATGTTTCTAAAGATATTCTGAGACGTTTCTCAGTGATATTCTGCAATAAATATGACATTCGATTTACTATAGCTTTTAATAAATTGATCTTCAACTAACCGTAATTTTACCCTACTTATTTTAATATTTCTCCAGGTCTGTTCCATAAAGTAATAGCAATGAGCTGCGGAGTAATACAAAGAGGGTTGACTGTTGAAGATCCATTGAAACTCACAAAAAAGCTAGCTGGACTTTTCAATTGCTCACTGTCTTCAAGCAAGGAGATGGTCGATTGTTTAAGAACAATTCCAGCATCTAATATAACCAACCAGTACAAAGCTATGAGGGTGAGCTGTATAAAAATACTCCCCCATCTACATATATATAGTAGAATAGCTATAGGCCTATTAAGAATTGAAGTTAGTACGTTGCGGATTATGATTTTTGTCTTCATAAGATCAAACTTCCTTTATAGGTGAGACACGTTTCATGATATCCTCATTCAATTCTGTATGAGTCTTCATTCACTTCAATTCATAAACCAGTAATACATTTCTATTGATGAGGTCTGTGGTGAAATATTCTTTCTGAATAATCGATTTACAAAAACTGTATACTCAACTGTACATTATTGATTTTCCAGAGCTACTATAACCTGCCAATGTTCGTTTTTGGTCCAGTGATTGAGCATTATAATACGACTGGTGAACGTTTCCTATTGGACGATCCTATTCAACTGATCAAGAATAAACAATACAATCATGTGCCTGTAGTGACTGGTATTGTGAAAGATGAGTTCAAAGAATGGTTTGCTTCGAAACGTAAGTGAAAATCTTATCATTTTTCCTTATTTATCAGTTTAGTGTTAAAAAAAATAGTGTGGAAAAATTACAAGTAACTTCAAGTCTTGAAATTCTCATCAATCATTATTTCCAGTACTCCTTGATTTCCAGACCATATACATTCAAATAATTCATTCTTTGTTTTTTCAGTTACTAATTCGGAAGAATCTAAACGCGAGCTTGAGTTCTTCAATAATAACTTCAACAAAGTACTCCCTGTTATCCTATTGTATGACGATAAAACTGAAAAAGAAAAGAGGCAAATAACAGACGAATTGCAAAGGTTCTACCTGAATGGTGAAAAAATTAACAACAACACAATAAATGGACTTGGAGATGTGAGTATTTTTAGAGCTATCAATCCAGGTTAAATTACCAATTTTCCCATGTATGATCTTAATTCATTGATTGCCCACCAGGTTAAGAGACTCATCAGAGACTTGATGCAGACAAACATCTGGTTTATTTCAGTTATGTCACAGATAGAATAATACTGGGCTTAATTTGTGACGGTATGCAACGGTACGGCGTACCGGTACCTCTGAGAGGAGGTACTTCTTTTTTTACTCCTATAATAAATCATTTTAATTTTTTTTGAAAATATGGAAAAATGATGGTATTGAAACATGAAAAATACCAGTATTCATTTGTGGAAAAGTGTGGAAAATCAATTCTGTGAGCCTGATCGTTAAGTTTTATAAAATTTTCAAATTTCAGGCCTTTGCTGATGCAACAATTATTCACGGAGAGTATACAACCGCTAAACTTCTTGCCAAATACAATAACGCTCCAGTATATTTCTACATGTTTAACTACTTGGGACGTTATGGACATGCTCATGATTCGACAACTTCAAAAGTATTAGGTGAGTAGAGATCTTCTCCATTTCAACTCTTTATCTTTGATGACTACATCGGTATCACTGATTTTGAATTGCTATTTATGTATTATTCATCATTATCTTTGAAAGGCTAGTTAATATAGCATATATTCATAACATTTTTAGTACACTCCATCATTCTTCTCTTTATTTTCACCTACCAATCACTCCCATATGTATACGCATTGTATGAGTATTAATGTATGAGTAAAAATTTGAATAAAATTGATATTCTATTCAAAAAATAATAATTTATAAACTGCTAGGGAGTATGAAGTATGAGTGAATATGAAGTATCATGAAGTATTGAAGAACCTAGTTGCTGGAATTTGTAACCAAAATGAGTGAATTGAAGTTACCAGTACTGAGTACATGTCTCACCAGGCTATGAATGTTTGTAATTTATAAGATAATCCTGGATTGGTTGTTAGATATCTCGTTGCATAACACAGTCCACCTCAATCACAACTCGTGAAACGAGTTCATTCTTGTTGCATACTATACTGTACTACTATTTTTAATATTATTTCTTCAATTCAATGTGCACTCCACAATTTCTTGATTCAGAGTAATTATGTCTTAATGTTTCCAGGACCAACTCATCACGATGAACTGATTTATCTATTTTATGTATTGAAAGGATTCCCAAAATTCAATACAACTGATCCTGAAGCAATTATGGTGAGGCGTCTGACAACGCTCTGGAGCAACTTTGCCTCTACTGGGTGAGGAAAATAGTTACAGTAGCCTATAATTATATGGTTGAATCATATCTCGAGTAACTAATGTATTATCTAACAAAGCTAGTCGTGAATCCTCAACCTTTTCACTTATAATAGAAAAATATTAAATATTAATGGTTATGATTAGTTACGTTCATGACTATTGACAACCCAAATTAATAAATACAATTGAATAACTTATATTTTCAATGTAGTTTCACTCAGTTGTATTTATAAAAATATAGCCTATGTATGTCTATTGCACTAATATCAATTATTCGGAAAATATATTACAACTGATCCTGTAGTTGAGTGTATTCATATCTTTGGTGCGAAAAGATAGTACGGCATAACACCATTTAAACCCCTCTGATAAATTATGGAACAATTTTTACGGTGCTGATCACTTTCATCGAATTATATAAGTTTAATAAGCAAGAGACGAGTATTCATTTTGAATACTTGAACAAAAATATATTTCTACATTAATGAAATTAACATAAAGCTGTTATCTAGCAACTTTGATAAGCCAACACTGCTCCGGTTATGAGTTTTATTTGACTATCTTTTCATCTGACATTCACTGGGAATTACTCAAGCAGGAGTTACATCAAGTTATTTGATCTATATAAATAACAAGACGTAATTCTGTCATTGGGCAATAAGCATGTTAATAAATGTCCCCCTCTTTACCAACCTCTTTATGCCACCCTCAAAATGATTTAAAATGACCCGCGTTAATTCCCCAAATGTAAACATATCCTCTTCATGTCAACCCCCCCTCTTTTCCATCAAATGTCACTCCTCTTCCCACCAATTATTATTTTTTTAATTTCTTCTATTTTGTATTTTTTCATTTATTTATTTCTTTAATTTTTAAATTTTTAAAATATTTTCTTTAATTTTTTTCGTTCTTCAATTTTATTATTTGAAACAATAACAAAACATGTATGATACAGAATCGATAACTCATTCTTAATTGATGATTCTAGCGTAAAAAATAATAACCTAGTACAAAAGAAATGGTTCAGAGCAGGAATTGAACCCGCAACCTCATGTTTCGCAGACGTTCTGTGCACTGCCACTGAGACAGAGGATCTGTGAGCAGATTTTCTGATCTTGAATAGACGATCATCTTTCCGTAGCCGCTTGGCCAGCAAGTTTGAACATACGTCTGTGAAATGTTTGATGGGAGTTAGGTCATTAATTTACTAATTATTTATTAATTATAAAGGGATTTTCTTATATTTTAATACATATTATGTTAACCAGTGCTCTAACAATCCAAACTAATCCAAAATCATCTAAATCGGTTCGGCCGTTCTCGAGTTATAAGCGAGCGTACAGACATCAACTCTCTTTTATTAATATAAGAAGAAAAGACGTCATTCTAAGTCATTGGGCAATTAGCATGTTAATATATTATTATATGATTTTCTCTATTGCAGGAATCCAACACCAACTAAATCATCTGTTCAATGGCTTCCAATGGGAATCAATAATCTGAAATATCTGGACTTAAACACGGACTTGAAGATGGTCAATGGTTTACCATACCCTGAACGCATGAGGGTTTGGGACTCACTATTTCCTATCGATTGATTGAGACAAGACGAGATGAAGAGAGGATTAAATCTATCATACTCGTACAATAACTTTATGAGAAATTGATGGCGCTTTGGGGAGTATCAAAGCTCAAACTGACTCTGATAACATAAGACAGGTTCATGACCAAGATTTAACCAATCCAGCTGCAGGGGTTACAATATATTCTAAAATATGCGGTCAGTTGCACGAAAATCAACCACCGTAAAATGACGTTGTATTGGTTTCATCAGATGACATTATATCACAATGATTGAAACTCAATTGGACTTTCATGCAACAACTTTGTTAGTCTGATTTATTGTTGTGTTAGTGTATTCAATCCATGAATTGAAATCGAGTAGACATTGATAATATTATGTATCGATAATATTGTTTTTTCGATAATTTTTTCAATTGCAAATTGCAGACCATTCAAAATAAATACAATAATATTTTATATTAATGAAACTATTTACAGTAGCCTACCGTATAGAATTACTGTCAATAAAACTATTTACTATTACTATCAATAAAATAAATAGATTGTCACCGTAAAAAAATTATTTCTTCAAATATTGTGTCATGAAGTCTTCCAATATGAGAAAAATATTCTTGAATGTAATAATTATCATGAATGATGATAGGTGAACTTTTCAAATGAATTTTCCATTAGCAATAATATTTTTATGAATTGTTAAATATTTTTGTCTTTCCTATCCCTATCTATTAAAATTTTTAATTTCCTCTACCGTACCTTTGTCAATTTCTCTACATCAACACTTATCATTTTAAAATCAACATTCCAGTATATTGTATGTTGCAGGTGCGTTTTAGCACCATAGGTACTATTATCCTCATCTTGGATTCTGAAAAATAAATTAGAATAAAGGATGTAGAATGGAAATTTCATCATCTATATATTTATAACTTGAGTGGCTCTTCTAGATCCTTCATAAGTCATTAAACAAGTGATTTACGGGTGATACATTTAACTTATAATGTAATAATCATAATATTGGGGAATAATTTTTACTTTCTCATAGAATAGTACACCGTATTGGTGAATCTGAAATTTGATTGAATTTGAATGATGAACATTACATCTCTGAACTGAATACCGTCAATGATAAGAATAATGAAAAATGATAGGCTAATTCAAAATATTCATGTTAATCCTTTAATAATAATATCAGTTTTCTTAGTGTGAGGAAAATTAGTTATTGGTTTTTTAACTAATTATCAGTTACCTATTAAAAATTAGTTGATAATTTTCTTTCTTGGAAAAATGTTTTGCCTGACAAACCAACAGAACATCACGGGACGGTTTTACCCGAATTCACACACTGCCCTCTTATATTGGCTCACATCTTGTTTGAAAAATTTGGTACCGGTATAGTAATAGTCTACCCACTTTCATAACAGATTACAGGCAGTAAATTATTCAAAGCTGGCAGTGACCTGCAACAAATATTGAGATTATTCTCACGGTGTGTGATTTGTTGAGATTAGAATGATATGCACTTTTATTTGGACGGTCTTCGGGTAGAAGGGAATAAGTAAATTTTTCCAATTTTTTTATTATTGAAAATCAACTTCTTTGATAGCTTTATCTTTGGGTACAAGGCAATAAGTCCATACTCTATTATAACAGCTGTAATTACCCATGTGAATATTGTAATCAGTATTTAGTAGATAACTTTGTGTGGGTAAAAGGTAATAAGTCTATTTTTGACTTATTCCCTTTTACCCGGAGACCGGAAAGTAGTTAAGGACATCGGAAATACCAAAAAATGGATAGTTTATAGTTTAATTCTCTAATTCTTAAAAATAAATGCGAAATAAATTATACTTTTTTTTAAACAGAAATTGTGTTCTGTAACAATATGACAATAACATAGGCTAATATAACAATCCAAGATCATATCAGATTAAAATATTAGAGTATTATACCATAATGGAAAACCTTGTCGATATCTGATATTTGGAGCTGCTTTTATGTAGATTGAATAGAAAAAAACCGATTACCTTTCCTGTCATTGCATATTTATCGTCATGTAACCACACAGCACACATTAATCACTTCCAATTGAACTATTTTCAACGATTACCTCCACATTCATGGAGAGACTTTCTATGGCAACCTATCATCTACACGAAGCACATTTGAAAAATGTTAGTCGGTCGAGTAATACTGAATACATCAATAATTTCTATTGTATAGGCTATACAATCATGAGATATACAGGTAGCCTACTGTAGGCTACATGTCCTGTATAATTTTTTTCAGAAATGTGAGATATGAGAATAATAAAAATATGTATTTCATTTTTATTTTATTACAGTCTACTCTATTAACACTGTGTAGTTTTAAGTGTTTCTAATTTCATGTAATAAAGCAATTTCAAATAAAATAAATGTCACTATCAATAATATATTACTTGGTTTACGTAAGCTTTATAGTTCACTCCAAAAACAATTGAATGATTCAAGTATATTCCCAAGAGATTAAATCCTCAATCATAACCGTCATATTGAATCAGATAGAACACTTTTTTCTAAAAGTGGCCATCAATTGAATTTGGTTGAAATTACGGCCTATTACAAAGTGAATCTGATACTGATGTAAGAGCAAATGCAACAAATTCCAATTGAGCACTCATTTGCTGAATATATAGCAAGTTTGGCTTAAGAAGATTCTTCTTAATTTCTAAAACATGAAATACAGGTAGGCCTATACAATTTTAAACACCAATTTCAAATATACTCTAGGTATTATGCTTGTTCAACATACTATACTCAGTGCTGTATTTATTCACTCTTTTATGAAATAGGGTATTTGAGAAATGAGTAAATGCAAATGATGCAGTTCCAGCCTTATTCATTCAAATTGATGAACCATAATCTTCAATCTCATAATACTCTCAGTTCAAATAAGATTGAGATGGGATATGGTAGCCTCTTTTTTGCGAAGTCCTGACCCAGATAAAGGAGTATTTTTTAACTATATTTTTTTGAAAAATCTTCAACCATATATCCTGCAAAACTATATTTTTCCATACATTTTGGGTCCATAGTTGCACTGTCTTGTTGAAGCTACATTTTTATTTTAATAAAGTAATCAATCACACTTTTCCTGTTGAAAATAAAGAAGTTCAACGTTTAAAATTTATAGCAACCAGTTATTAATTTCCCATACCTGGTAGAAGTAATAGCCTGTCAATTTGTATATAGTGCAAGAGATTCGATCGCATTATCTACTGTAGGTTAGAATATAATATAGGCAACAGTTACTGCTTCAAGATAAGATACGTATGTGTTGAAGATTAATGTTATTTTGACTCATTATTGCAAAGTGCGAAAGATTATTCCAAGAACCGAAGAGTATTGTAGCTAGTGGGAGTAAAAATAATAATAACAAATTAGAAATTAAACTCACTCAGTTCACCAATATTTAAATTCCTTTGTTAGTTTTATTATGCTCTTTAGAAAATGAATTTCAAATATGACAATCTTGTTTTTCAATCCAAATTAATGAGCGGTTAATAAATTGAGAATTGACTCATTGATTAATCACTTCGAACTTACAGATAGTATAATATAAATAATGCAGTAAATGTATAGTAAATGTATAATAAATGTATACATAGATACATTAATAATTTTAGTTATATTTATATCACCAAATGTTTTGAAAGGTCATTTCAGGAAAATTTTAAAAGTTGTTATCAGCATAGGCTATATAATATGCTACTGAGTAGATGATTACCGTTGTGATCATGAAGCCAACAGGAAAACATGATTCTTGGAAGTTCTGACAACAATGGGCTCACAGCTAACAAGTCTATAAATTGTTCAGCCAAATTGAAAGTGAGTCAGTGTAGTTCATGATGTTGCCTTCCACAGTCCATCTGCTAGTAGTATTCGGAATTATCGGAACGCTTCTGATTAGTGATTGCCTTACGCTTTTTCAATCATCTCAGAAAAACATCATTGTTAACACTCGTTTGGGTAAATTGAGGGGCACTCAAAATGAAACTTGGACTAATGGAACGTTTTTTGCCTTCAGAGGAATACCGTATGCCGAGCCACCAGTAGGAGAATTACGCTTCAAGGTTATTATGCCAATAAATTCATTATTATGTAGAAATTATTAAATTCTATTAAAGTACCGACTCCCGACTGGTATTTCACTGTAATGAATCAAGCATTCATTAGGCATGAATGAATGCATCAATGTGAATGCATTTTTTCCTCGCAAATAGTAGATAGAAATTTTAAACATTCAAATAAAATAATATTAGTCTACACATAGGATATGTTTCATTTATAAGTTTTTGATCCATCAGACACTGAAGAAATAGAATTTTTTGAAGCGAAATTGATAAAATATTCTGTATAAAAACTGTAATTCAACTTCTTTCTCTCTTTTCCTGGTGCTTATTTTGTTTTTCTCTTTCCTCCTTCTCTTTCTTCCTGTTTTCTTCCTTCTAGCGCTATTTTTATATGGGGAAAGTTTCGCTATACTTTATTATAAATATGCCCTGCTAGATAATGATGCAAATTCCATTGAACAGGAATTTCAGATTCATTCTATAATTTTGTATTGTGTAGCCTATATGTTTTTCTTTATATGAAAAAATTCACTTTCTAATTGTTACAGCATGCACTACAAAACTATAAAAGTGGCGGTTCATTGTAATTTTGAAGTCGCCTTCAAACCAATAGCAAGTTAGTCGACAACAAGAATCGAGTTTTTTGCAAAAGGTGTTACTTTTTAAAAATACCAGTTCCTACCTACAGTAAACTTCTTTCAATACCGCTGTATTTGAATGAATTTAATTAGAGTTTGTTTATTGCAAAAGGGTTTAGGTACTTTTTAAAAATACAGTAATCTTCTTATCTTACAGTGTATTTGAATAAAATCAATCAAAATCAATCCTTGACAGGCACCAGTTCCAGTAAAAGAATGGGAAGGCGTGAAGGATGCTACGGCAGATGCTCCAGTCTGTCATCAAATCGGTGGAGAAGCCGTGGGTCCGAATGACGAAGACTGTCTGTACTTGAATGTTTACTCGAAAAAAGTGAGTTCATAGAGTTTTTCTGATCATTCTTACAATCATCATCTATTCTTCAATCAGTGTTTCCAATTTAAAAATATTGGCCACTGTAATGTTTATCATTGGGTTTCTAAAAATTTTTGAATAAAAATTATTCAACTTTTTAAATAATAATTTCAATTTTCAAAAATATTTAATATTGGCCACTGTAACTTAATGTTTATCATTGTTTCTATTGTGTTATTCAATTAAAGGGTTGTGTAATATTGTAATAAATAACATTGCAAATAATATTTTATTCATTTATTTTTAAGACTTTTTAATAATAATTCAGAATAACATGTATACTTTACTACACATGAATCATGTATCATAATCATGTATGTCTCGTATTTATTGTTTAAAGTGTTGTGCACTATCGTGTAGATCACAGAACTTCAATATAAGCTTAAGTTTTTATTACAGCTTGACGGCAAGAATCCTGTTATAGTTTATTTCCATCCAGGTGGATTTTTTTCCATGACTGGAGCCAGTTATTGGAATGGCCCGGACTACCTGATGAATGAAAATATTGTTCTTGTCACAATCAATTACAGATTGGATGCTTTAGGTGAGTGAGAGTATACAATTCCATCTAACATAAGATTCAAATGCTTGTTGATGCCTGTGCTTCCATAATCCTGTGGTGCAAAGTTTTCTTCGCGCTAAGATTTATTTGATAGAGAAAGAATTAAGATAGAGTTTAGAGTATGAATAAAAGATAGTGGAGATGTCTCATGAAATTAAGATTTGTGCTCGATTTTCTACAGCGCATTGTAAAGAACAAAAGGAGTGAGTTATGGTATTACTATGGGTTACAGCGAGTAGGAAGACGCACCTTAGAAATCCAACTTTATCAATTACCTGGGTGCCATTTAGCTATCTATCAATAGGCTACTCAGCAAGAGAGTTTTCCTACTGCGTATTGTTCATTTTGTTGAAACATTTACAGTTGACATCATCGTTGCAATTTCTTATTGACAATGACTTGTAATGATAATTATCAAATTTGTAAAGAAAAATAATTTAGACCCATGCTGTTAATTGGAAGAAAAACTTATTTTGTTCAACACTGTTAATTGTACTCAATTTTTTTGGGGAATATTGTCAATGTCAATGCCTTTTACGTAATATTTCCAATTGTCATGAATATTGTTCTACTAAATAAAATTTTTAATAGCAATACTTTGACTGGATTAGTTGAAGTTTTCCATGAAAATAGAATTTCTTAATAAATATTAATCATACACATTCACCCAATTTACACAACACTACAAAATGATTTCACTGTCTAGCAAGGTAAATATATCTCTTATTCTCTTTTCTCTATATTAATAAAAGAGAGTTGGTGTCTGTACGCTCGCTTATAACTCGAGAACGGCTGAACCGATTTAGATGATTTTGGATTCGTTTGAATTTTTAAAGCACTGGTTAACATAATATCTATTGAAATATAAGAAAATCCCTTTATAATTAATAAATAGTTATTACATTAATGACATAACCTATCAAATATTTCACAGAGCTACGTTCAAACTTGCCGGCACGAACGTGTACCTACAACGGAAAGATGATCGCAATTTAAGATCAGATAAATTATCCGTCTCAGTGGCTCAGTGCAAGAGTCTCTGCGTGATAACCTATAGGTTGCGGGTTCAAACCCCGCTCTGGACCGTTTCTTTTTGTTCTAGGTTTTCTACTCTAATATTATTTTTTACGCTTTATTATTAAGAATGAGTTATCGTTCGTATTATGCATGTTTTATTTTTTCTAATAATAAAATTGAAGAACGGGAATAATAAAAAGTTAAAATAAAAATTAAAAATAAATAAATAAATAAATATGAAAAAATTCTTTTAATTAGAATAGGACTGATAAAAATTGAAGAACGGAAATAATATTAAAAAATATAAATTAAAAAAAATAAAATAAATTAAAATAAAAAAATTAAAAAGAAAGAAATAAATAAATATAAAAAAAATAATTGGTTGGAGGAGGGGGGTGACATTTGATGGGAAAGAGGGGGTTGACATGAAGCGGGATATGTGGGGGTGACATTTGGGGGGGAATGGAGGGGGGTATTTGTGGGATGACATTTTTGTAGGGGTGGCATGAAGCGGGACATTTGTGGGGAGAAGAGGGGACATTTGGGGGTGAAGAGTGCGATACGAAGTTCGCCGGGACAGCTTGTAGTAATTTAAATTACAAATAAGTAACTTAAGTAATTTAAATCTAGCAATTTTAATTACCTTGCTGTTGAGTAGCCTATTATGGTATATATATTATGGAGTAGGCCCTACCACTTTTGAACTTTTCTTGAAATTTTTTTTCAAATTATTCTTATTTAATTCTATTCAGTATTCAGTACCAAATTCATTTTTTTCCAGTATATGATTTTTTAAGCAATTCACCAGTATTCCTTTTTTTGGAACAATTACTCATACACTCACCATGCCAGAGTTTTTCAATTGATAGGCTATAGATTTTGCGCAAGCAGGTTGTCAAGCTTTTGATTAACTAATCTCAAGTGTGTTGAATTATGGGTCTTTATTGATTGTTTCCAGGTTTTCTGAGCACTGGCGATGGGGAAGCTGAGGGCAACAATGGACTGAAGGACCAGGTGGCCGCGATGCGGTGGGTCCACAGTCACATTTCAAAATTCGGAGGAGATCCCAACAGCGTCACTCTTGCTGGCTACAGCGCTGGCTCTGCCAGTGCTTTCTATCACATGCTCTCTCCCATGTCTAGAGGTAGGAGAAAACCTGGGACTTTTAAAAAAATCGTCAGTCCTTTTTTCAAGAAGAAATCGAATTTTGGAATTGATATCTTTTTTTAATTAGAAAAAAAGGAACAAGATCCACTCTGAAAAGTTATTGTGTACCTGTACTAAAGATATGAATATACAACGTTTCTGCAATATAAATATTCATAATTATGCAGCTTCTGATCACTATGGTTAGTGGGAGAAAACCACCTCTTCATATATAGCTTCATTACAGATTTAAGAAATTGTTTTAAAAAAGTTAATTCCGTACGGTATCTATTAATCATCATTAATCACTACACTGTTCATTCAGAAGCACGACAGTTGGCATTATTTGAATAGATTCAAAACTGGAAGTATTTCAAAGAGTTCAAGATTTTAGAATGACTATAGCCTACTTGCTTATTTTGTTTAAAAAAAACCTATATATTAGTATCTTGATAATAATTAGGTAGTTTCTAATGGTTTTAAATAGTATCGTGATGTTATAATATTCATTGATATAGCTATTCATTGATAATCGATGAATCACATTGATCACCTATATTTTGAGTGAAAACAGTAGTCATGATAAGATTACATGAACATCTTCATTCGAAGACATATTCTTTATTGCCGTACCGGTACTATAATATTATGAATTGATGTAAAAGTAACATATTTTTATTACTCCATCGTCAGCATCCAATTAAAATATAGGCTAATGCTCAACTAAATTTATTCCAGGTCTGTTCCATAAAGTAATAGCAATGAGTTGCGGAGTGACACAAAGAGGATTGATTTCTCCAGATCCATTGCGAGTCACAAAAAAGCTAGCTGGAATTTTCAATTGCTCACTGTCTTCAAGCAAGGAGATGGTTGATTGTTTAAGAACAATTCCAGCATCTAATATAACCAGCCAGTACAAAGCTATGAGGGTGAGATATTTATTGGATCTAAGTACATAATAAATTGGATACGTGTTTACATTTTAAATTCTCCCCTGATGAGAAAAGAAAAGAGTTAAGAAGCTGAGAAGTGTAGATTTCTGACTATAGTTCCTATTATTATAATATAGTTACCGTATCTATATCTATAATAGAGTTACCATATCCTTAATAGAAGCTTAATCATACCAGATGAATTTATTGTTTGAACTCTCATCAAACGTTTCTGGTTTGCAATCATTGAATATAATAAATATGGAGGATTAAGAAAACTGCTAAAAACCGTTTCTACAAAACGTACCGCTGCTATGAAATGAGATTACAACAATGGAATCATTCTTATTTTTTTAATGATTACATTAAACTACAAAAAAAAACGTTTTTACGAAGTACCGCGCTGCATCGAAAACCTAATTATAATTAAATATAAATATTTTATAATTATTTACAAATAACTAAATATTTCCTATTTTTCAAATGATTATACCGGTAGGCTACATAGTACTTTCCAAGTATGGTACCGTGCAAAATACTTCCCAATATTTATGTGGTACGTGTAATTTATTATTAATTTTCAGGACCATTTCAACCTGCCAATAGTCGTTTTTGGTCCAGTGATTGAGCATCATAACACTACTGGTGAACGTTTCCTATTGGACGATCCTGTTCAACTGATCAAGAAGAAACAATTCACTCATGTGCCTGTGGTGACTGGCATTGTGAAAGATGAGTTCAAAGAATGGTTTGGATGGATGTGTAAGAGATACCAACTATTATTATTTTGAAGACCTGTTGAAGTTTATAGATTAGCTTCATGTATTCAAATCACTTATGCAGTAGGCTATAATTATGGAAAATGAAAAAAGCATGATATCATGCTACCGGTCCCTTGCTTGATAATTTAATTAAAATATAAAGCAATCAGGCTAGGTACAATCAATATTCATTTAATAATGCGCTTTGTCTTCCAAATAGCGGGATACCAGAGCCTTATTATATATGTTTTCATTGCAGATTACCGGTATTCGTTTGGAAATAATTATTAGTTATTGTCGGCTGATGAATAAATAAATAAATTCAATAAATCAATTCTCACCTGCAGGTATAATACGTACTTTTTGTTTTCATGCAGTAGGTAATGAAAGATTTCACTTACATTATGCTTGGTCATCGATTGGGCTTAAACTTATAATAATCAAATCCATTATCAGATATTTAGAGAGAAAAACTTCTTATTTTTAATAAATTATCACAAATTATTATATACTTTTTATTATTGCTTAACAGCTTTGTCATATATAGCCATATAGTTTACCAGCAACAGGTAAATTTGTTACTTGTATGATATAAATTAATGATGGATGAAATTATAATTATTATACAGGTATATGTGATTTGAAATTAATCAATTTTAGAAATAGGTAGAACGTTATCTTCTACCTCATATTGAGAGTTTTCAGAAGAAAATAAACGTTATTAGTCTGTATTAAGCTACTGCATAATTAGGATTATATAGCCTACACACACGATTCGATTCTTATAACAATAACGATTGAGTAACTATTCTTACAGTTCCATTTTTTAAATGAGTAAGTTATATATTTAGTTATGTAGGCTTATAATAATAATTGTAGATGTAAATGCTTTTGTTCTGCCTCAATCAATCCTGTCTATAAAACCATCAATAGGTATTTTTGTGTTTACATTGTACAAGTCAATGTTTGCAGCCCTAGAATATTTCACCATGCATTATATATTATTTGTACTGTAATTTATAATTAATGATAATTTATAATGTGTCAAACTATGAGTACCGCCCGTATATTATTTTGAAAAGAGAACTTATCATTTTATTTTCCAGTTACAAATTCGGAAGAAAATCAACATGAGCTGCAGATTCTCAACGATAACATTTATGAAATACTTCCATCCTTGTTATTGTATAATGATAGAACAGACGAAGAAAAGAGAAAAATAACAGACGAATTCAAAAGGTTCTACCTGAATGGTGGAACAATCAACAATAGCACAAAAGATGGACTGGGAAATGTAAGTATGATTAGATTTCTTGCAAACGATTATCAATTCCCCAAATAAAACTAGCGAATGAGCTTCAATCAACATATTATATAAAACTGTGTGTTCTCCTTCTCACTTAATATTACCTTGAAGATTTTTTACTTTTGGCTCGAGCCTGCTTATCAAACTTTTTATAAATAGTTATGCTTACTCGACATGAATTAAAGCTTATACACAATTCAACATGATAATAACTCCTAGCGTACTTTGGAAAAATGTTTATTCATCCTTCTTAACAGGAAGATGACTAATTTTATATGGACGAGATATTTAAGAGTTCTCTTCAATATCAGTACATCGGAGATGGAATCACTTTTTAGATCAACATACCGTATAGTAATTACTTTACGCAACTTACAAGAATCATCAATTTGATGATTATTTGAATAATAATCAATAAAATAAACTTCAAGAAAATTACAAATAAAAACAGGGAGTACCGTATCGTGTCCTATATATGAATGGAAAAGTTGTTAGAAAATTGCACTGTATCACAATAAAATTTTGCTGATCTTTTAGTTAAATTAAGATAGTTGATCTTTCACAAATAATAATCATTGACAATTGATATGATATTGATTATTAACAGATAATAATCATGGATTTCCATCATCTGTGCGTTTTAAAAGATGTTGTTCAAAATTCTCTAGCCCTTATTTTAACTCTAGGCCTTTGCTGATGCGATTATTATTCATGGAGAGCATACAACCGCTAAACTTCTTGCTAAATACAACAACGCCCCAGTCTATTTTTACATGTTAAACTATTTGGGACGATTTGGTCATGTTAAGGATGCTACAACTGGGAAAGTGATGGGTAAGTAGTGGTCATCTCCCTATTTTGAAAATTTTGGCATGAAAAGTTTGCATAAAGATCTCAAAATATTATATTGATATTTCCAGCAGTAGTTATTATTCAGTGTTTTGTTCTCCATAATACGGTACGACACTTCTAAACATAATTCATACTTTCTATACCATTTCTTCTTCAATCCTCGCTCCAGCTAATCACTTTTCTCGAACATGAGTCGATAGTGATAACAATTCTTAATAAAAAAAGAGCATAAAAATCAAGCTACATGGGTAGTGAATTGAATATAAAATACACTTCAGCAAATAAGTCCTCAACTTCCAGAAAAAAATTATCTGGAAAAGGAAACGTTATTAGATTTGAACGGGTTTAGTTGAAGTTAGATAGAATTTAGAAGTACAGTCGAAGTTAGACGATAAAAGTTGGACGTTGTATTTAAAATTATTTGAGAGACCATCAGGAGTGATATTGTACCCTATCCTATTTCATGAATGACTTAAACGTGTACAAGCTTCCATTTATTACCATTTTCATTGTAGCCTAAGTATTTTATTTTTATCTCAGTATGAAATATATAAATCACAAAATTCACCATAAATGCGTTACTATGAATCCTTGACGATACTATAAATCCTAATAGTATGCTTTATTTATGAATTTTTTTATCTATTTTAGTATGTATTCAATAATTTCTATATGTAGTTACATGATATTTTTTTTTATAATTCCAGGTCCAACTCATCATGATGACCTGATCTATTTATTTTATGTATCAAAGATTTTTCCAAAATTCAATACAACTGATCCTGAAGCCATTATGGTGAGACGCTTGACAACGTTATGGAGCAACTTTGCTTCATCTGGGTGAGATTAAGAATTATTGAATTATATTCATTTATTCATTCCTAACCAGATATTGACTTTTCAACATAAAAAATGCGACAAGTGTCTCCATCGAATCTCGATTTCAGATATTTTTATATAGGTCAACTTTGTGCATGACACACAGAGTATGAATTCATTCCCTGATCAATCAATATTTTATTCTTAATATCATTCATGAAACATTCTTACTAATTAACTTAGTATCCTTTATAAAACACCATGGCCTAAAGTATGCTATAAGCTCAACTATGAAGTGTATATAAATATACTTTGAGAAAACAGTTTTTTAAGGTCTTTCACCCTACTTCCAGGAAGAATGTCTAAAATTGATAGTAGGCTAAATAGTGTTGTTACATTTATTGGTTGAAATTGCCACTTTAACAACGTGTTATTAAACATTTATTATTTCAAATCATATTTCGTGATACTGTATCACATCCTTGCCAATTTATTATTTTAATGAACAACCCATTAATTTTTTTACAGAAATCCAACACCTACTAGTTCACCCGTTCAATGGCTCCCAATAAAAGACAACAATCTAAAATATTTGGATATAAATAAGGATTTGAATATGGTCGATGGACTGCCATACCCTGAGCGCATGAAAGTTTGGGACTCATTACTTCCTGTAGATTGAATGATAAGAGGATTCTTCAGATAATTTGAAGAGAAATATTATTGAATAATAGAGTTTGTTGAAAATAAAAATTGAAAGGTTCTAAAACCATAAGATCCAGGTAGAGGAATATTGTTATTACCTATACCCAATTGGTTCTACACATTATGATTTTATAATGACTGTATAAATTTAAACTGGAGTGGTCACCTCTGATAAGACTAGGAAACCAATTTCCATTCAATTTACTTACAGAAATAGTATTAGAAGGAGCTTTTATGATAGTTTTTATGAAGTACACATAATTATTGTTGAATCTATAACTTTAAAGTTGTGTGTAAACTGTTTTAAGAAATCAAAATCATTTATTTTCCAGAGTCACATCACATTTCAGAGTTATACACTCATTTTAAATGATATTGCTTTAAAATTATTAATTCAAATTATACAATATTATAATAATAAATTATAATATTATTGTTTTTATAAACAATATTATTTCAAATTATATTGATAGAATATTAATAGACTAAATTTTAATATACAATACTGATCAATACATCAATAGATAGTTGCAATATCCTATTATATTAAGCGAGCAATTTCTGTATGTTTATATGTATCCTATTATATTAAGCGAGCAATTTCTGTATGTTTATATGTTTATATACAGGGTGTCCCACCAAGGTTGTATCAACCGTTAACCATAGATTCTACATGACATTTCCAACAAAAAATGTCCAGTAAAATTTTTTCCTATCGACCTTCGTTTTCGAGATATATCGATTTTTCGATATTTTTCAAATATGCCTACTTACTGTCGTTAAATATCAAATAACTCAAGAACCACTCATCGGATTTCAATTTTGTGGTCATTTTTGAAAAGAGCAGAAAATGTCAGATGAGATTAATGTATTGGTTTTCGTCAGTTGATGTTTCGAAACGTTTTATGAGGGCTCAAACTTAAAAAAATGATATTCGTCGAATTCAAAGCCAATTTTCAAACAGCATTCTCTCAATATTTACCCAGGGTAACAATATAGTTTCAATAATTCAGTTGCGCTCGAGCAGCCGAGCAAAGCAGACGCAATGATCGGAGATATTGTTATCTATAGAGCAAGAATCGGTCTGTTCAATGCCGGCCGGCTTAAATTCGGCAGGACCGGTCAATTAAATCGCGTTAGTAATTGTCAATTTGAAAATAATATGTGTTGTGGTGTGTTCAGTGTGATACTGGTGCTACTGCTTATTGGGGGCATCGAACCGAATCCTGGGCCTGATGGTCAAGAGTTGAAAATGGAAGATATCTGGAATAAACTTGAGGTAATGGATAAAACATTTTAGATTTAACAAACTCTCTGAAAAGTTCTTTAGATACTTTGAAAAACGAAGTGTCAACGGTTAAGCTGGGTATGAACAATGTTTCGGAAAAGTGAATTTGTTAGAGTCGGAAAATGTAGTCTTAAAAGAAAATATTGATGATTTAGAAAATCGCAGTCGTCGTTCGAATCTTATTTTCTATAATATCGAAGAACTAAATAGTGAGAACTGGGATACGACTGAACTCATTGTTATTGGATTTATACGTAGTGTTATGCAGTTGGAAATATCCTCGGCAGACATCGATAGAGCCCACCGTTTAGGTAAAAGAAATATGAACAATCGACCAATTATCGTTAAGTTCCTTAATTTTAAAAGAGAATGGAAGTTTTATCATCTGCGAAAAATTAAGGGGAACAAATTTTGGCATTGATGAGGACTTTAGCCTTCGAGTGCGGAAAATTAGATCTGAACTTAAAACTTTCTTAGTAGAGGCTAAGGGAAGAGGTCATAAGGCTTTCCTGCGCTACGATAAATTGTTTGTGAATGGACAATCCTACACGTTAAGTGATTTGAAAAACAATGAAACGTTTTTGGAGAATCTGAGTGCGGTGAGTGGACCCGGAAACATTCGCTATTTGAGACCTGATGAAATAATGGTAGAAAACTCCAGCTCTGAGCAGGTGGAAGGTGCGCTAGGGGCTCAATCAACTCATGTTGATGCCGATGAAATTGTTAGTGTTACAAATTATGAAAAGCGGATCAGCTCTGATGCGATTAAAGAAAATTTAACCTCCGAGGCTTCAACTCAAGGGGTGAGATCTAGGGAAGTGGACTCCTGGAATACAAATAGAGTACCCCTGCGTAGTGTTGGGCCTTCTCCGACTACTCAGAGAGATAATGGGAAGACAACGAAGACAACGATAAAGAAGACTTTCACACCAAGGAGAACTACAAGAGGAAGAGGATCTTCAGGACCGGGAGTGAGAGGGTGGCTGGAAACGGGTCGACTGACGCGTCAGAGTGCCAGAGTCGCTGGAAAGCAGGACAACCCGCCATAGCTAGCGAGGCTGGTGACTCGAAATTACAGACGGAGGTAGGGAAACCATTTCAATTTCATTTTCTGGAATGTTCATGGAATAAAAACTTACATCAGTTGGACACTTTGCAGTTGAATTTATTAAGAACTTTTCTGTTATTTGTTTATATGAAACATGGTTTCTAGTTCGGAATTAATAATAAATGACTTGAAAGATTATAGCTGTTTTTGCAACCAGCAAAAAATTAAATGCTAGAGGTAGGCCCAGTGGAGGGATGGCAGTCTTTATTAGAAAAATTCCAGGCTACTCTAATTAAAGCTAATGACTGTTTAATGATTATTAGAATAGCTAGTAATAGTAATATGGAAATCATCCTTTGCTTTGTGTATTTTAGACCTCATAAGGTGGAAGATTCTCTTGTAACTCTGCAGGATTGTTTTCTGAATATGAGAGTTTGTTTCTCTCTCTTCCTGTTGTGTTTGGAGGAGACTTTAATATCAGGATAGGCGATTTAAATCAGAGCTATGATGATGCTATGTTTGACCAAACTCCCTTTAAGGCGGCTCGCACCACATTAGATAGTACTATTTCAAGGTATGCACAAAGTATGGTAGCATTAATGGAGAGTAATGGCTTGTATGTTTTAAATGGTAGATCTATTAATGATTCACCAGCAAATTTTACTTTTCATGGCAGTAACGGTAGTAGCCTCGTAGATTTGATATGGACGAATACAGAAGGATTAAACATAATAACAGATATGATTGTCTCAGATTTTGTTTTGACGTCAGATCATCTTCCCATTATTGTACTGTCTAATATACAGTTAAGAAAGTCAAGGCCATTAGACATAGCAAGAGGTACCGATAAGAATTTTCGGTGGAAAGATAACGTGCAGGCAGAATATTCGGTTGTTTTATCTCTCTTATCTGATGAGATTCTCATACCCAGCGATTACACAATAGATCAGTTATCAATTTTCTATTAAAATCAATCACAGATGCAGCCGAAAAATTAAAAATGATAAAGGTGGCGAATAAGATAAACATCTCATCAGATAAGCCATGGTATGATGTGCAATGTAAATTTTTGAAAAAAGATTTACGTACGAGATATAGAGTTTATAAGAGGGATAATTTCAACCCAGCAAAGTTGAATGATTTCTTGCAGGCAAAACTTAAGTACAAAGAAACAATAAACTTAAAAAAGGGTTCTTATATGGAAAAAATCAAAGAAAATTTCAGAAACGTTAAAAATAGTAAAGAGTTTTGGAGGTGGTTCGCTCTTTCAGACGTAAAAGCATTTCCAATTCTATTGGTTTGGCAGAATGGGTTTCGTACTTCCGTAGAAAATATTTGGTATCTGATTCATCTTTGCCAAGGCTAGTATTTGCTGATGTTAGACACCCCTTCCTGGATAGACCTGTTACTGTGGACGAGCTGGATATCATTCTGAAAAATACAACAAGGGGTAAATCTCCGGGACCTGACGGGATTCCATATGAATTTTTTAAGTTCTTGCCCAATGAATGGAAGGAGTTTATAACACACATTTTCAATCGTATATTAGACACGGGATCGGTTCCGGGAGGCTGGGCGTTCGTAAGAATGTTTCTATTGCACAAGAAAGGTAGCTCGTTGAATCAAAAACTATAGAACTATAGCTATTATAAATAGTGTCCTAAAATCTTCACTAAACTATTATGTAAAGAGATTGACTCAGTGGGTGGAGTATTGTGGGATACTAGATGAAAGCCAGTCTGGGTTTAGAAAAATCGAAGCTGCTTGGATAATATATTCGTAATGAACACTCTAATCAAGCTTTATTTAATGAAAAAAGGTAAAAACTTACGCTATCTTCGTGGATTATGGAGTCGGCCTTCGATTCGGTCCCTCATATGGGATTATGGAATAAGTTGGCATCACTAGGAGTCAGTGGGATCATGATAAGAGTTATCCAAGACCTATACTCAGCTCGATTTTGTATTGAAGTCCAAGAAGAGGATCAGGTAAGGTTCAATCACAACCAATACAGGTGACAAAGGCGTGTTGCAGGGAGATTCGTTAAGTCCTCTTCTATTTGCTCTGTACATATCACATATGGAATCATTTTTCAGGCAGAGAGGATACAGCGGGCTGCGACTTGACAAGGATAACGATATTTTGATACTACAATACGCCGACGATATAGTAATTTTGCGGACAGTATCCCCGATATTAGAAATAAGTTCGATGTTTGTACGAATTTGGTGAATCACTGAGTCTGAAAATTAATTATAATAAGACGAAAATATTGCCATTCCACAGAGGCCGACTAAATAAAACTAGGAGTGTTGCATGTGAGGGAGGTATAATAGATTTTGTAAGAATACAATTACCTGGGAGTGGTTTTCAATCATCAGGAGGGTTCAAAAATATGTGTATTAGAGCGTTGAATAAATCTAAAGCGGAAACTGCTGCTCTCATGAATGCCTTGGCAGCAGGCTGAAATCGGATAGCAGGAGACGAAGACAAAATTATACGAATCCATTCTGATTCCTGCTACACTCTACTGGGCGGAAATTTGGGCTCAAGGTATGGAAGAAACATTGGAGAGGGCGCAATTATTCTTTTATAGGCGATTGCTGTTACTTGGGCGGGCAACCCCAGGGTGGGCAGTCAGGTTGGAAATGGGTGGAGCACATCTCAAATTTTACATATTTAAATTGAGTTTATTATGGCTCTTGAAAATTCTTAACATGCAAGAATCTAGGTGCCACGTCTGTTATCGGGTTTTACTTGAATGTGAGGTTGAGGATCGGAACTGGAGTTGCTTTTATGAAGTCTCAGCTTAGATTGGTGAACTTTGGACATGTTTGGGGAGAGGATGGGCCCTGTGGAGTAGATATTTCCAACAACTATGAAATTATATTGGATGGTTATCTGGCTCATATGAAGGTGAGGATACGCAGCATGCAGTCACTTCACAGAGCTGTGGTGCTTACTGGAGACTCAATCCCAATTCTGAAATTTCTGAAATTGTATCGTGCAAGGTTCCAATGAAAATTTTAAGATGTGTAACCCAGCTCAGGATTCCCTCTGTCTTAGGGACGGTAATAAACTTTGGTAACAAAAATATTTTATCGATGTTAATAAAGTGAGCCCATCTTGCTGTCTAGAAAAAGAAACATTAGATTATTTTCTGTTTAATTGTTCCGTGTATCAAGAAATTAGAAACAGTTTATTGCTACTTATGTTCATAATATTGTCAATGATAGAGATAAGATTATTGTTTTACTCTCCAATTTCACAAGGCAAAAAATTATTGATATATATTCATATGCTGTGGATTCATTGAATAGAAGAGGCTATCCTATTGCTTGCCATTTGATTTCTTGTTATCGTAATTGTTACTGTAATTGTTTTTGTTATTTTATTGTAATTGTTGCTGTAATTGTTATTGTTTATTATGCAACTCATTTGTATAGTTTATGTAAACTGTGTACAAATTAATTTGAAATAAATTTAAAGACCTTTAAAGTTTTTAAAAGACCTTTTTAAAGAAGACCTTTCAAAGAATGACTTTTTAAAAGACCTTTTCAATAATCTGCGAGATTCAGCATTTGTAGGTTAAGTATTGTGATCATATGATCTTCGATCAGCTGATTTATGACAAGTTAATTAGATCCTGCTATAACTTTTTTGGTAAAACCAGCGGTTCCATTACTAGAATTGAGAAAAATATCGAAACACATAAGCTGCTCCTATTCCCCTTTTTTATTTCTGATTTTTCTTTATCTATAGAAAATTAAAAGGAATAAGAAATTTTGAAAATATTCCATATTGTACTGTATTGTTATTTTTAAATTTGAGGCATGAAGTTAGCCATGTGATCTGTTTTTATTTATTTGAGAAAAATCATCAAGAGTTCATCAAAACAGCTGAGCTAAAAATTGTTGTAGCAGGAACATTTTAAATTGTCAGAAAACAGCTGATTGATGTACGTTCGTTTACTGACGTTAAATCGGCTGTTTTCTGACAAGTTAAAATGATCCTACTATATAAACCCATATTATTATTTCTATGAAGCAAAATTTTATAAGTGCGATTTTTCAAATGATATGCATTCAAACTCGATTATTCATAATATTTCGAAAGCTGAGATTGATTTTTTTATAGTGCAATGATAATTCAGTGCATAAGACTGATGGCTGTACTTGAAAAATTGTTAATTTCATTCCTTTTTTACTTTGAAATTTCCATTCCTGTGCCTTTGTAGACCTACCCCCGAGCAGAGCTCAGGCACCCCATATTGTTTATTATATATGTGTTTATATGATATGTTTATGTATGTTTGTATGTCCAACGGATCTCGAAAACGGCTCTAACGATTTTGACGAAATTTGGAATATAGGAGGTTTGTGATACAAAAATTAGTTTGCGCCGGGTCTCATCCCTGGGATAACTCGCTGAAGGACCTTAAAAAGGAAAAACCGATCCTTTAGAAATCAGCTGACAGCAGAAACAAATTTCCGTCGGCTGTAAATGACAAGAAAGAATGAGAGTGGTGATTGTGGGAGTGAGACAAGATTATTTCAGCTGCTGAGAAAATGCATTTCAATCACATGATCACTCGTGAAATACACAACTACACTAACTTTTTTGGTAAAACCAGCGGTTCCATTACTAGAATTGAGAAAAATATCGAAACACATAAGCTGCTCCTATTCCCCTTTTTTATTTCTGATTTTTCTTTATCTATAGAAAATTAAAAGGAATAAGAAATTTTGAAAATATTCCATATTGTACTGTATTGTTATTTTCAAATTTGAGGCATGAAGTTAGTCATGTGATCTGTTTCTATTTGAGAAAAATCATCAAGAGTTCATCAAAACAGCTGAGCTAAAAATTGTTGTAGCAGGAACATTTTAAATTGTCAGAAAACAGCTGATTGATGTACACTCGTTTACTGACGTTAAATCGGCTGTTTTCTGACAAGTTAAAATGATCCTACTATATAAACCCATATTATTATTTCTATGAAGCAAAATTTTATAAGTGCGATTTTTCAAATGATATGCATTCAAACTCGATTATTCATAATATTTCGAAAGCTGAGATTGATTTTTTTATAGTGCAATGATAATTCAGTGCATAAGACTGATGGCTGTACTTGAAAAATTGTTAATTTCATTCCTTTTTTACTTTGAAATTTCCATTCCTGTGCCTTTGTAGACCTACCCCCGAGCAGAGCTCGGTACCCCGATATTATATGTTTATATGTTTGTATGTCCAACGGATCTCGAAAACGGCTCTAACGATTTTGACGAAATTTGGAATATAGGAGGTTTGTGATACAAAAATTAGTTTGCGCCGGGTCTCATCCCTGGGATAACTCGCTAAAGGACCTAAAAAAGGAGAAATTGATCCTTTAAGAATCAGCTGACAGCAGAAACAAATTTCCGTCGGCTGTAAATGACAAGAAAGAATGAGAGTGGTGATTGTGGGAGTGAGACAAGATTATTTCAGCTGCTGAGACAATGCATTTCAATCACATGATCACTCGTGAAATACACAACTACACTAACTTTTTGGTAAAACCAGCGGTTCCATTACTAGAATTGAGAAAAATATCGAAACACATAAGCTGCTCCTATTCCCCTTTTTATTTCTGATTTTTATTTATCTATAGAAAATTAAAAGGAATTAGAAATTTTGAAAATATTCCATATTGTACTGTATTGTTATTTTTAAATTTGAGGCATGAAGTTAGCCATGTGATCTGTTTTTATTTATTTGAGAAAAATCGTCAAGAGTTCATCAAAACAGCTGAGCTAAAAATTGTTGTAGCAGGAATATTTTAAATTGTCAGAAAACAGCTGATTGATGTACGCTCGTTTACTGACGTTAAATCAGCTGTTTTCTGACAAGTTAAAATGATCCTACTATATCAACCCATATTATTATTTCTATGAAGCAAAATTTTATAAGTGCGATTTTTCAAATGATATGCATTCAAACTCGATTATTCATAATATTTTGAAAGCTGAGATTGATTTTTTTATAGTGCAATGATGATTCAGTGCATAAGACTGATGGCTGTACTTGAAAAATTGTTTAATTTCATTCCTTTTTTCCTTTAAAATTTCCATTCCTGAGCAGAGCTCGGTACCCCGATATTATATGTTTATATGTTTGTATGTCCAACGGATCTCGAAAACGGCTCTAACGATTTTGACGAAATTTGTAATAGAGGAGGTTTGTGATACAAAAATTAGTTTTCGCTGGGACTCATCGCTGGGATAACTCGCTAAAGGACATTAAAATGGTGATATGGATCCTTTAAGAATCAGTTGACAGAATAAAGAAATTTCCATTGGCTGTAAATGATGAAAATGAGTGAGAGCGAGTGAGTGTGTGCGTGAGACAAGATTATTATTTCAGCTGCTGAGACAGTGACAGAGAATCAGCTGACAGGAAGAAACAATTTTCCGTCGGTTCTTGATGTTGTTGGTAAAACCAGCGGTTCCATTACTAGAATTGAGAAAAATATCGAAACACATAAGCTGCTCCTATTCCCCTTTTTTTCTGATTTTAATTTATCTATAGAAAATTAAAAGGAATTTGAAATTTTGAAAATATTCCATATTGTACTGTATTGTCATTTTAAATTTAAGGCATGAAGTTAGCCATGTGATCTGTTTTGATTTATTTGAGAAAAATCGTCAAGAGTTCATCAAAACAGCTGACCTAAAAAAAGTTATCAACCCATATTATTATTTCTATGAAGCAAAATTTTACCACAAGTGCGATTTTTCAAATAATATTTCTGATTTTAATTTATCTATAGAAAATTAAAAGGAATTGAAAATTTTGAAAATATTCCATATTTTATTGTTATTTTTAAATTTGAGGCATGAAGTTAGCCATGTGATCTGTTTTTATTTATTTGTGAAAAATCGTCAAGAGTTCATCAAAACAGCTGAGCTAAAAATAGTTATCAACCCATAATTATTATTTTTATTAATTTTACCACAAGTGCGATTTTTCAAATGATATGCATTCAAACTCGATTATTCATAATATTTCGAAAGCTAAGATCAATTTTTTTATAGTGCAATGATGATTCAGTGCATAAGACTGATGGCTGTACTTTGAAAAATTGTTTAATTTCATTTATTTTTCCCTTTATAATTTCCATTCCTGTGCCTTTGTAGGCCTACCCCCGAGCAGAGCTCGGTACCCCGATATTGCATAGACTTATGTGCAAACAATATTTTTTTTAATATAGAAGATTATTCCTGCAAAGGTAAAACCTGAGTGCAGGAATGAGTCGCTTTGAATATACGAGCGGCGAGCGGCAACCTGAGCGGCATGTAAGCGGCGAGGGTGGCTACGGTACAAGCGACACTTTTGTAACACTCATCTTTCTTGCAACATACAGAGAGGAACTCCCTACCAATATTCTAGGACTTTGTTCCTGGGTAAAAAACATATCTAAATATCATATTTAAATTGTCCGGAAGTCCTTAGTTACTCACACAGCTGCCATTTTGTTTTTTCCACTTATTATTTTTCATCTCAATAATGGTGGAACATATGGAATTGAAACTTTGCACCAACATTTATGGCAACTAGACAAAGCTACAAAAAAATTATGACAATTTTTCAAATTCAAAAAACAAAATGGCGGCCATTTAAAATTTTGTTTCTCAAATAACTCGGAAACCGTTGATATTACGAAAATTTTACAAGAATAACTTTGTTTAGTAAATTTAATTAAAAATCGATTAAAACCTTATTTGTTGAGATTGGACCAATATTGACTGAGATATGGCAGCTTGAGTGATAGGAGACCGCTGGATGAGGCTGGTTGCAGTGCATCCTGGGCTTGCGGCAAAAGTATGCTACAACAATGCAACAGTCTCCGTCTGCTTTGCATGTTATTTTTAAGCGATTTTAGATTATTTTGTGTGAATTTTAAAGACAGTAAAAAAGGAGTGCAAGTAACCTCTAGCGGTCACCTATGTAATTATACAATGTATTATGTTTTCTTATAATTATGGAAAAAATGTTGGCCCATTTTCACTGGGATTTTCTTGCCAATTTTGAAAGAATCCCAGAATCCTGGGCTTCGAATATTTTTCCATATGGGTTTATTTGTGAGCGGCGAGCGGCGTTCTCGCGAAAATCGGTTTGGACTTGGAGTCATAAGCGGTGCCGCTGATTGCCGCCAGCCGCTCAGAGGTATTGTGGCCAGTCTCAACAAATTCACACGCAATCAAAGGTCAATTCACACATTGACGACAATGACATTTTCGTTCTGCACATGCGTCACCAGCCCACGCTCTGATTGGTCTATCCTTGTTGAAGAATGCTAGACTTCTGACCAGCCGAATTTCTAGTTTAAGTGACTAGGTACGAAATTTGAATGTTCGTTGTTCGGAATCAATCGTCAATTATTTATGTGTATTGAAATCGTCTGCTTTACATAATATATTATATTTTTTTGTATTTTTTCTATTTTGCTGGTGAGACTTGATAGCTTGATAGCCGACAGGTATCATTTGTAAACAATGATAGACATGGACCAATCAGAGCGTGGGCTGGTGATGCATGCGCAGAACGAAGATGTCGTTGTCGTCAATGTGTGAATTGACCTTAAGGTCAATTCCCACATTGACGACAACGACACGACGACGACATTCTCATTTCGTTCTGCGCTTGCGTCACCGGCCCATGCTCTGATTGGTCCATGTCTATCTTTGTTGAATGAAGCTCTCAAGTCTCAAAATTGCAGTACCGGTATGACGAAAAGGTTTGTATTATAATTTTATTTACTGATTATTATATTTATATTGTCGTACTAATGGTATTAATGTGACAATTGATTCCGAACAGCGAACATTCAAACTTCCTACCTAGTCACTTAACCTAGAAATTCGGCTGGTCAGAACGAAATGAGAATGTCGTCGTCGTGTCGTTGTCGTCAATGTGGGAATTGACCTTTAACGTGCAAGATTGGTATTCTATGATCTTCAGCAATGACGTCACTTGTAAGCGTCCTGGCCTTGTTTATTGATAGCCATGCATCAGCTGTGCGTGCACTCTAGTTTCAGCTTTGTCAACGTGGAAGTGAAGTGGATGGATGGTATAGCAGAATCCAATTCAACTTGTCAGAAATCAGCTGTTTCAAAGAGCAATATCACAGTACTTAACCTACAAATGCTGAATCTCGCAGATTATTGAAAAGGTCTTTTAAAAAGTTATTCTTTGAAATTTCTTCTTTAAAAAGGTATTTTAAAGACTTTAAAGGTTCTTTAGACTTTCAAGCCTTTTGATTATTGTGTGGAAATCACTGTTTAATTATTACTGGATCAGCTGATTTATGACAAGTTAATTGGCTCCTGCTATAGAACTCTTGAACCTGATGTTGGTACCGTAGGTAGGGATTAGTGAAGGGTGAAGGGTGGAGGAGTGAACTGAACGAAGCAACGAACAGAAAAGGACCAAAAAGGAAGATTCAAGATAAAGAAAGATTTTTGATTCAAAGTTTGAAGCTGTCTGCTGTCCTGTCGTTGATCGACTCATCTATCATTCATTACTTATTTTCACGCTGAATTGTTATTATATTTTATCTTTGATGCAGAAGTCTTATTACGAGTATTTATATTGCTTATTTTGATCTGGGTATGTTTTTATCTTTTTGTATCCCAAGTTACATTACGGTATCCTATGTTTTTGTACTGTGATTGTATTCAGTTAACCTAAAATCATGGTTTTATACTTGAACTGTAGTGTTGAAAAAATAATCTGAGGACGTAACTTATTTTCAATAACGTTTTAGAATTTTGATTGAATGTTATGATTTTGAGTAGGCTTAGACTTAGAACTTATTATTTGTGATTTAATGTTTTCGTAGATTACAGAAATCCTTACTCAAATTCAGGTAACCTGCTATAAAGTTACATTTTTTCATTCTATAGTTTGTTGCTTGGTTGTGTCTAGATTGTGATTATTAGACTATAAATAATTGAAGTTTCGCAAATTGAACCCCTGCGCCCACCTAAGCAACTGCTATATGATTTCAGTCAGCAACCCAGCGTTGCCAGATGACTTTGGCTGATAGGTTAGCTTAGATTACCCGAAAACAGCCAAATGTCATCTGGCAACATTGTGTTGCTGACTGAAAACAGATAGTATAGCAGTTGCGAAGTGTGTGCAGGAGCTTACGGTGTCGTTTAATTGTTGTCATTATTATAGAAATTCTAAATCGTTATGAAATTGAGTTAATGTTGATAAATATTGTTCTTTATAGGCTGGACTCTATGGTAGGATAGAGATATTATCTAGAAGCTTGGTGTCCTAGCGAATATGCAGGAAACAGGAAATTCTCAAATAATCACCTTGCTTGCAACTAGCTGCTAGTTAATAGGATCAATTTGTGTCCAAGGTAAACATTGAAAGCCTATAATTTTTCAGATTGTTTTCTAATAGAATACTATCAGGCACGAGTAATCTACGAGTTCAAACTCGAATCCAGTGTAAGTTACCGTCTTTTGTTTTCCGCCAAATCAAAACTCACCTAACCTATGAAAAAGAAGAAAGTCTTATTGTTATATAACTGCTCTTCCTTTCATATAAATATCGATTTGAAAGTATAGGATCACTGAGATGAAATTATTGAACTTATTTGAGTATGTTTGAACCCAAGTTATTGAATGAATATACTCCATTAACAATGAGAAAACTGTATATTCCATGTTCTTTCTCTTTTTCATGTTCATATTGTAGCTAATTCTATTTATTTTATTTTTTGACTAGATGCAGATGAAAGAAAACTATTGGATTTGTTCTTATTACAGGTTTGCAAGGAAAGATGTTCGGATTTGGATTGAAATTAAAGGGCTGACCGAGAGATCAGGTTGTCGAAACATCACAGAAAAATGACACAGTTGGTCAGACAAAACAATCATCAATTGAAAATACCAGCCAAAATTCAAACTCAGAAAAATCAGAGTTTGATCAATCCGAGAAAACTACATCGACAGTTGTGAGCGATTGTGTTGCTCATCAAGTACCAGGCCATCTTGAATCTGGAAGCATCAATAACGGTAGTGAAAAGGGTACAGAAACAACTGTAAAAACAGACTCTTCAAGCTCTTCTCATGTAATTACTCTTAAAACTGATATAATTGGTGACAATGATCGGAATAATTCCAATTCAACCAGTAATGACCGTGATATAACAACAGCTTCTGAAAGTAATATCTCAACCGCTGTTTCTACTGAGAGCGAAGTGAATCTGAATGGAGTTAATTCGTTAGATGAAACTTCTAGTCTCGAAAATTCTGTTATTTCAAAAAATGTGAACACTATGGAGTGTATTTCAGGAAGTGAAAGTGTCAACCCGAATAATAATCGACATAAAACTGTTCCATTTATTCCTAAACTTCTTCCTAAAAAAAATAAATTCGTTCCCAATGTGCGCGTGAACAGAAAAACTGACGATCAATCGGATAAATCTACCTCTAACAGTCCTCAGAAAAACTCTTCTACATTCAAAATTGAAGCTAATAATCTCCCAATTATGGCTGCTGCGATTAGTGAACCACATGTTGACTCCGATAATATTATTTCCAAAACTGAGGAGACATCAGAAATGTCTGAAGCTGTTATTCGAAATGAAATCAGAAATCAGTCAACGACTAATGAACAATCGCATAGTAAAGAGCCTCCTGTTGCTGAGTCTCTACACGTAATTAACCCGCCGAAAGAACTATTATCTCCAATCAAGCATATTACAGAACAATCAGCAGATAAAGAGAACACCATCTTTAACGATAACAGTCAAACTCACGATCCAGGCAGCATATTGCAGTAAGTTATCCTTACACTACTTAGTAATTACGGTACTGTATTATATTTTCATGGTTTCTCATCACAATTGGCGAATTCATCGCTTTCCTTATACTCTCAGCACACTTGCAAGCAACCAAAATTAATGTTCCAAAAATAAATTAATTTATCGATCATTTTCTCTGATGATATGTTAAAACGTTTGCCTATTCGCGTTTGCGAAGAGTGTGTGAATATTGGATATCCAGATTAAGTAATGTACGCGCCAGCCGCGATGGATATTCCATAAACATCCCTGTGAAATGGAGCCTATTTCTTTAATATTAGAAACATTTTGCAGTGTTTTATTCCAATTTAAACTTCTTTGCCTCTAAAAAAAACACTAGCCCATATTTAGTACAAAATTCAAGTTCCATTACACAACTCATATAACACTAATTTGAAATTTACTTGACATAAAGCTCCAGTTATAGTCTGAGTTTGTATTATTGATTCGTTCAAGTACTCGAGACAACCATTGATTAGCATAGGCCTATTGATAACTCACTTGTTATGATTATTTTTTTTCCAGGAATAGCAAAAAGAAGAGACCAAAAGCACAAGGAACTTTTTTGCAAATGACAATTGAAGCTAAAAAAGAACTCAATGAAAAGTTCAAGGATGGGAAGCTTGATAAGTCAAAACTTATCATGCGGGATCTGATCCACTACAACCCACCTTCAAATCCAATGCTAATGTAAGTTGAATCAGAAAATCTATTCGCTTGTATACAGACCTTTTTCTGTGTCTGTTTTTCTGTAGTTATGATTGCTTTACGTTGATATTAGTTGAATTTGAATTTTAGTGTCAAATAAAATAAATGAAAGAGCTCAATTGGAAGAAAGTGTTCAATTGAAAAATATTTTCTAGCTAATTCGAGAATCTGCATGAGTTTGAGGTCAATTTGTATAGTCATCGCGCGAGAATAATTTCTACTGGCTAGTCAGATACATGAAGAAAGAAATGTCACTAAGAGCGACTCTGAAAACTGAAAACCTTAGTGTAAAAGAAGGACACCAACTCTGCGTCGCTTGCACCAACCTTGATGATTCCAAAAAATTCTATCAGGCTCTATAGCCAGTATTTTCTGCTATAGTGACATTTCTATTGGTATATTTTGCCGGTTTACTATTCGTTATATAACATTGGTAGTCGCATTTATATAGCTAGTGAGTAGGCCTATTCATAAGTTTTGAAGATAAAGTTCAAAGTTCTCATGCAATGTTGGCGGCATTACAGTAGTCACCCACTACTTGGCAAAAGCAAGTCTTTTCGTGCGATAACTATATCATTGGCCTATCATAGTTTTTATAATTATTTGTATTATAACAACTTTATTATAATCTATTCATTAGAGAAAATTTTTTATTGAATGAAGAAATCTTTATACTTCTCTTGACAGTGATGGAAAACAAAATTTCGAAAAGAGTTAACTAATATGCGAGAAAGTATATACCTATTCTACCAACGGTTGTAGGTTAGCATGTCGAGGTTAGGTGCTTGAAATGCGTGCCACCACCCTCTCCCCATCTCTTATCACAATATTTCCATTGCTCACGCACAAGCCAAGAGCTTTTGTAGACATCAACCCCTCACCTAAAATGGATTTAATTGAATTCATTTCTATGCTTCACAACCGGAACATTGAAATGCTTGGAACAGGAAGTATCATTGTTTTGGTGGAACAAAGTTCAATTCGGATGACTTTGTCCATGTCCTCTAACAGGCTCCATGATTTGAATATTAATCATTACTTAACATGTATCCTTTTTTCTATTCCAGTAAATCCAGATCAAAAGGCATTAAAGAGGAGAAGAAATGTAAAGTTGAAACTAAGAGGTGAGTTGAATCAATCTTAAATTATTTGTCAATAATAAAAAGGTTAATATGGTAATAATATATAAAAAGTATAATATACTGTATAAAGGTAATAATATAAAAAGTATATGGTTAATAATAAGGATTTTCAAACTTTACTATTTATTATTTATCTACTTTTATACTATCGTGATGTGCATTTTTTCAATGCAGATGAAGTTTTTTTATATTATGCATACATCTCAAACTTGTCTTCCTAGTTGAGTATTCATGTACCCATCACGATTCTTTCCATCATATATTTTCCTGTTCTTATTAATTCCGATTGACTCTTAGGAAACTTAATAATATTGTCAATTCATATCATTCCTACCTTATCACATTCATAGTTGAATATCATCACAAAACATAAGTCTAATTTAAATTGTAGGTGTGTAGCCTACTTAGTTTTATTGTAGACAAAAATTCAATACGGTATACCAATATTATCACATGAAATATTCATTGAATAAAATGTGTTTTCTTTATAATTTCGTAGCTTGGAGGAAGAAATTTTATCCGAGCAAAGTGTTGATGACGTGGAAGCAACAAGAGATTCAGATGCAAGCTCCATGCCAGTGCCGCAGTTGAAAGTTGGTCCAGATGGTAAAATTATTTTGGACTCAAGCAGTCTGGTAAGCTCTTGATTTCTACCAAGGAGTAAAGTAGATTATTATAGTGTCTCCTCTGCTTCAAATATGTTTTTCACGAACAAGCTTTTCAGCATAAGTTTTACTATCATCAAACTTTCAACTATCATTTTTGTTGATTTGAACTGCCATGATGATGCTTTCGATTCATTCGTTCTCTCTCCTTATCTGGCTGCATTTTACCGGTACTGGTGGTAATAAAAAAAAAATTGAAATATTTCTGAGATTTTTAAGTAAAGATCAGTCAATTTTCTTTTTTGCAGTGGAAAAAAAATGTTGGTCCAACACAATATATTTTTGATCTAACTTGAAAATTTTTGAAAAATCTTGGTTAATTCTCTATTTTATTGTCATCATGTGAATAATGTAAATAAACTGTTTCATTTTTGAAACTCATTTTTTCCAAACTCAATGTTGTTTGTTCTATGTTGTAGCAGAATTAATTTCTTTTATAGGTTATTGAGACAACTGGCACTGAGAAGAGTCGGGCAGATCTTCAAAACTCTGAACTAGTTGAAGAAAACGAGTTCTCTGGTTTCAAGTACAGAAAAAGGCGAGCGCGGCGAAATGATTGGAGTGCTGAAGGTAGGCCTACGATAATGTAACATTTCTTGAGGAATTCCTCCAATGTATTATTTCTTTACAGAAGAAATTACCTTAGGAACAGATATTTCTCGAGACAAATTGCAATAAATTGTAATAATGAATGATGGCTGACTACCAAGAACTACAGTCCTAGGCTATATGCAAGAGCTTATATATATAACAGACCACCAACTAACTATTCCTTATACTTCCTTATCCCATAAGAAGCAAGAATGATGAGCGACTGTAGTTGACGGAGCTTTTCTTTTGGAAATTTTTATGGAGATATCAGGGGCATTTTTCATTAAATTCAGAAGCTTAGAAATAGGAATAGCTGGCTCATAAGATAACCAGCCGAGATGAAGCCAGATAAGGTTGCCGAGATCTCTGATAGAAAAACGCAATCCAATTCGTTTTTTGTGCTAGGCCTGATGATCAACAAAAAATTTGTCCTATTCTACAGAAAGTCGCTTCTTGACCTGGTCATTGTCCAGTAGAATTGGAAAAGAACACTTGATTGATTCTTGGAAAGTTGGATTTCATTCTAAAACCCAAATACAGCTTTGAAAAAGAGCAAATAATCTGAAAAAAGAGCCTGATAAACCGCGGTTAGCCCTTTTTTAAGTTTTTTTATCTTCTCGACTAAGCCTTTTTTCAAAAATTGTCTGAATTACAAAAATAGTAAATTTTTTAAATAGTAATTTTCATTTATAGGAGACAAACTTCAGTGATTTGTGACTACCATTAAGCCAGATAATGTGGTTTTCAAAATAGTTAATTCCTCCGTATCATAGTAAATTCTCATTCGCATAGGCCTATATTTATTTTTCCATCTTACCTGATCTAGCAACGTAAGTTGTGATGAGTAAATATCAAGTATATTAACTTGAAACTTCCTTGGAAATCGTCAAACAAATAAGGTCATGTAGATTTTGTAACTGATGTACTAGACTGTATTAATTTAACATGAATAATACGTATATCTTGTTTATTCCATTTCAGAAACGCTTCTGTTTTACAAGGCGTTGAATGACATCGGAGCCGACTTCTCGATGATGGAGAGACTATTTCCAAGCCGCACTCGTCGAGATTTAAAGTTGAAGTTCAAAAAGGAAGAGAAATCTAATTTGAGTTTGGTGGACAAAGCAATGACTCATAAGGGAAAATTTGATTTTGAAGCTCTACAGGAGGAGATAAGTAAGTATTCAACGAATTAGAATTTCTTACAAAGCATATCCCATGCTTCTTTGCATCAACCAGGATCAACTCAGCATTGTGTTGATTCTGGATTGAAGCTGTTTGGTGCAACCTGGTATTAGATTCGATGTATAGAAGAACTAAATTTATGTTGGTGAATTATCATGTTAATGGTGCTGCATTAATCAGTCATCAATACAATATTTTCATCTGAATTAATTACTCAAATTATTCTCAGTTAGTATCTATCAAGGTGTACAGAATGAAAGTCGGGTCGAAGTGACCCGTGAGAGTGGAGATAGTGACGTCACTGCAGTACTTCAGTCACTAGCTTTGCATTCAGGATTGGGACTGCAGTTACGTCACTATCTCGACTTTCCCAGCAAGCCGCTTTACTCCGATTCACCTTTCATTCTATACACCTTAAATAATGATGGCATATTTGTTTAAACTTTTGTAAAGATCAACAGAATCATCACCAACTGACTTTACTTACATAATTCTAAATGAATCGAAGTGTTTGTCTTTCCAAAATAAAGTAAGTGTTTATTCAGTACATTCTGGTTGAGAATAAATTATAACCTTTGTTTTTATTAACTGACTAAAGCCAATTTAAGAGAGTACACACTGATTTGCCATACCAGTTTTTTTTTATCCCGGTATGATTTGAATTTGTTAACTTTGAAGATTAATATAAAACAGACTTGTATACAAGCTACTTGTAATAGGAAATTTCATTGTCGTACAACATTTTTTTGAAATGCTTGGTGCAAGATTTTGTATTGTCTTGCATTAAATTCAATTTAAATTCCAACTCATTATTTATTCTTCATTATTTTAAGACTAATCTAGGGTAGAAAATTTATCACAGAATTAACTTCAGTGCTAAGTTATAAAATTCCAAGTGATAACACTGTTATCATATTTACAATTCTTTTACAGAAAGGGACAGAGAAGAAAGATCTAGAAGACAAGAAGAAGAAGCTCGTTTAAAAGAATTAGCCAAAAAACAATTGAAATTGCAAAAAATGGAAGCCAAAATCTTGAAAGCTAATGAAAAACTACTGAAAGCAGAAAACTCTCGGAAACTGAAGGAAGAAAAACGTGAGTTATATCTTAACTTTTGAAAACACAAATTAACTACAATCTATCTTTTATTATAATAAATAAATAAATAATGGCATTTATTCAGTTTTTTCAGATAAAAAGTTGTACAAGATATGTATGTATATACAAAAGCAAAATTTCTCCATGGCTTAGTGCCGTCTGGAGGAGTTATTGGAGTTTATATTTACTTCAAATTGAACAATAATGATCAAGTTAGTTAGAATTTTTTTAAGACAGTCTTTATATTTCATTATTTGAAAATTGAATTCTTGAATTAGAAAACCTGTACTGCCAGGCCTCCTTGCAGTAACGACCAACAGCTTCCCACTCCTGCCCACTCAGTCTTGACTTCAGCTCCCGTCTAGTCAGCACACTTATCTTTTATTATCTATTCATTTACAATTGATCTTTTCTTGATTTTCAAAAATTGAATATTGATTTATTCGTATTTTTATATTACTTTGGATCATTTTTTGTATAAGGTACATTAAAGTTTTTTTACTTGTGATACATGCTTACATACCAATTGCGCAGTAGTTTTGGTCGGATCCACAATCATAGTATTCCTATTGCTCCTATCTATTAATTAGATGCTTTGCATGCTCGTAATTATATCAGGATCCTTTTAACTTGTCAGTTATATATATATCAATACTTAACCTACAAATGCTGAATCTCGCAGATTATTAAGGTCTTTTAAAAAGTTATTCTTTGAAAGGTCTTCTTTAAAAAAGTCTTTTAAAGACTTTAAAGGAAAAACTACACGTAATATGTAACTGATTCTGATGTTGAGCTGTTCTATTTTGTGATTAAACTGTACTACGTCATCAATATTCCATCCTTCTCACCACAGTTTGCTATCAAAACGAATTTGATTGATTATCCATGTATTTTTAAATTTATCATCTATTAACCACGGAATGTATTTAATTCCAGGTGAAGGCAAGAAAAATAAAAGTAATTCTAGAAAAGGTGTCAATCGAAATCAGAAGTTGTCAGCCAACAAAGAAAAACAATCCTATAAAAGATCGAAAAGGAAACTGGTATCTTACTCCAGAAGTGACTGTTCTGATGACTATGAACCTAAATATAGTTTCGAGAAACGGAGAAAAAGGGGTGACGATGACTTTGAGCATATGCGTTACGACACTATATTCAAGACCACAAAGTCTGGTCGCTGTCCCAGAGTCAAGAACACCATCCTAGAACAATCCGAGGACGAAGAGCAGCAACATTCGGATAGCGTCAACTCTGAAAAATCTGAAGAAAGTGAAATAAATTTGTTCGAGGACCTTCCAATTCCAGACGAAACTGAAGAGTTGGAAAATAATAGAGAAACATCTGTTCTGAATGTTGGTTCCAGATTGCCCATTCAGAATTTACCACAAACAATTAAAATAGTCGAAGAACTCACCAGAGGTATTCCACGCGGTACAGTGAATGTGAATGGAGTAAAGTGTAAAATAATTGCGTTGAATAATGAAGATAACGAATTTAGTGGTAGTAGTAGTTTTCTGGTAGGAGATAGTCATGAAAATAACTCGGACTGTTCTATTCGCCTTCAATCAGTGGAACAGAGTGCAGAAACTGGTTGTCAACAAATGAGCTATGTGATAAATTATGACGAGAACAATGGTGAAAGTATAGAACTATCCTCTGGAATGATCACTGATGGAGAAACGTACCCCATACCCCGCCCGCATTGTGATCACTCCTATTCTATGGACGAATCACCTCCTACTGATGATGACGATGATGATTGTAATAATGCTCCAGTCAAATGTAAATCTTACGTTGTTCTTGAGCCTAATGAGAGTGTGGAAATCTATAATGAATCATAATAACAAGGAGCTAATGTCACATTCAGTTCCATCTAGTCAAAATTTCATGTTTGAATTTAATTTGTATTGTTAGCCAGTTTTGCGAGCTGGTGCTTGGTGACTGGTGCACTTCTTAATATATTTACTTGAATCGATAGGGTAAAATGATAGCCTCAATTTTCAATAATTAATTTTCTGATAAGTCCTAGGTTCAGAAATGGTGGGCAAATCGCCAAGCTATTAGTTTTCAAAATCTTGCTTGAAGGACACATATCAATTCAATTTGATGTACAGGTATAAAATGTGCGTTTGCATCCTTACTTAAGAGTTCCTACACTAAGGCTAGACGTACACCGGTTAGTCAAGACAAGACGAGATTAGTCACAATAATTCACATAGTTGCTTATGAAGCAGCACACACCGATGCAATGACTAATCAGTGTGTGTTGCTTCATAAGCAAATATGTGAAGTACCGTGACTAATCTCGTCTTGTCTTGTCTTGACTAACCAGTTTACGCCTAGCCTTACATTTCTTCTCATTTTCAATAGATCAACTTTCAATACGCATACTTAATACCACAGTTGAAAGACTGAGAGTTCTCAAACTTGGTTATTGCATTCATCGAAGCTTTATATTAATGATTCTTGCACGCAGGTCGTCGCTTATTACAACAGGTGCCTGAAAGTTGAATAAAGCGCTGTATGTGAAAACGCACTGATGATTCAATGTATAATTTTTCCATTACCTGTCGGCTACAGAGACTGTATAATCACAGAGTGTGGCAATTGGTATGAAAGGGTCCATAACAGTGTGTTGAAACATTTTGTTCCACTACCGCCATACTTTTGCCATTAATTTGAATTCTGATGTAGGTTTACAAGAAAAATTGAACCCATTCCCTAATTTATCACACATTTTCAAGAGGAAATATATTGAAAATCATATTACTAGCATTAAAAATAGCCTCTACTACCAAAGCTAGATCCATTTTGATCAGTAGGCCTACCAGGATCAGTAGGCCTACAATGTTAAAATGGGATCAGTTGATTCAAAATAGTTGATCCCGGTTGGTGGAAACCTAAAAGCTTTGTAATCTTGAAATTATAAAAACCAACACCGGCAAAGTCAACTTGAAAGTTACCCTCTAATCTCAAAGTGTAATACATAGAGCCCTTTTAAGATTTCGTCGCGTGACAGAATGTATAAAATATCTGTCTTGCGACTTGAATTCTAATATCGCAAGTGCGCCCCGAAACACTGCGATATGTTTTGGAGTTGCGCTACGCAAACGACGGTGTATAAAAGCGCTCATTTGTTCCAATGTATGTGTCGCGCGACAGAAATCGCATGCATGAAGCATGAGAGGGCATAAGATATTTTTCAAATATCTTCTCGATATGAATCTAATGGAAGTTGGCAAAAGTATGAGGGATTTGATCGAGCTGACCAATAAAACTTGCGACATTATCACGCTGTGATTATGTAGTCTCTGTACTGATGGCAATTGGCAAGCGCTTATAAGCAGCTCTCTTCGTGCTTTCACGAATAAATTATAATTTTTATTAAAAATGCTTCAGATGCGTTAACGATGTCATCTATTTCATTTTAAATGTAATATTATGTTAAGTTAAAAATCCAAAGATTAGATTGTTGCTTGTTTTTATCACAGCATTACGATTTTTGCATCATTATCATACTGTATTCATTAAAAATGAAAATTAGAAAAAAATATTCATTTCAATTGAAAAAAACTTTGAAACAAGATTTTTCTAATGTATGAAGTTTCAAGTTTTTCTAGCGATTGTGTCCGTTTTCTCAGCTTTTCGAGAACTAATCGGCAGAAATGTTGAAATTTAGTACTTAGGTTCGTTTAAGGTCTAAAAATAATCTGTTGAAAAATGTTTGAGATTCTCCCAAAATTACGCCAGAAATCAACGTTTTTGTAGATTTTTCAAGAACGACTGAACTAAGAACGTTTAAACCTTATCACAGGTTCAGCTAAGGTATAAGAAGAATTGAATTGAAGTATTTTAAATCTCAAACTATGCCTGATATTGACGTTTCTCTAGTTTTTCTTTGCGTTTTTTATCAACATATCGATGTTCACTGAGTCTACGGGGGCGGAGCCCCCTGGTGAGCGCAAAGCGCTCACTATGTCAACGGGGCGAGCTCACTCTTTTAGTTTATGAAAATGATTCGTCTAGGGGGCGGAGCCCCCTGGCTAGCCTGCTAAGGCGAGCGAAGCGATACAGGTTTAATCGTTAATAATGTGGAATTTCTATTTTTTAAATGTTATTCTCAACTGAAGTATGATACAATACAATCAATTCAACTTCATTCAAGGGAATTTAATAATTTCAGAATCAAATAAGATGTATCAAATTGTTTTGTTGAAGTGAATTTTATTTTTTATTAAACAATATTTTCATCAGATGTATTTTTATATTATTCTTTTAATTGAATAAGATCTTCCCAAATCCAGTCATTGTACTCAGTTTCTAAACATAACTATACTATAACTGCTATATATAACTTGATGATTTCCTTCGTGAATCTCAGTCATTCAATCAGCAGTAAGTTGGATAAAATGTTCATCATTTTAATAAACTTGAATCCTGGTTGTTGAACATCTTGTAGTCTAGATTGTACTCAGATAAGTGCGGAAAGTACAACACTTTGAGAAATACTACGCCTATTGTAGCAATCAACAATACTATCCTATCGATCAGTTTTACTAGTTCTTTCCAGTGACTGAAAGATGTTGTTTTCAAAGGTGAAGTTGGAGCTTCCTCATCTTCCGCAATTTCAGTTGTTACATGAATCTGTGAAAAACAATAGGAAAATTGTGTTAAAACGTTGAAACTGTTTCATTTCAACTAAAATAATTCATCCCATTTTAAAAATCAGCATTTATTTTAAAAATTACATTAATGAAGTCTTCAAAATACAGTATTCCAAAATCTAGTCTTATAAATGAATTTGGAAATTTTATGTTTTTCATGTAAATAGTGCATTATTTACAACTGGCACTAACAGAATAAGTAAATATGTTTCTATGCCCAGTTAAAGTGAATGGGTACTAAAAGAATAAGTCTCTGCCTTTTCGAATAGATGGCACAAAAAAGATAAGTCCAGTTATACTATCAGAGCCATTGAAGAATAAGTCTGTCTTAACACTTTCGGGTATCAGAAAGTGACTTATTCTATTTTGACCAACAGCCGAGAAATCTTGAAATCTTTGAATGCATTTTCCCACAAAACACATTTTTCGACATACACTCTTTTTCCCGCCCACCCTAGTTATTTTGTCATTTATACTATACTAACAGGCACAGTGTCGTTCAAATTATCAATTTCTTCTGATTCACTTGAAAAACTATCGGTATATAGAACGGCCAACAAAAAACAACCGTATTACTAAATTTAAATCACTAAATAATAATTCATCCTACCGTAGGCCTACTTCATTCTCAAACATTAGACTATCACGAAAGCATTCTTAATCACTTCTTTTTAGAGATGTCATTTTGATTGGTTCAGTGAATTTTTCAATGAAATTTTTTATTTTTCAAAAATGGTCAATTTTTTTAAAATACCATACTTTATGATAAAGACCTGATGGGGGAAATTTACTTACTCAATTCTCATCCTGGCGCTATAGCCCGATGTACTTAAAACTGTACTTAGCTTAGGAAATGTACTTAGCTTAGTATATTATCAATTATTAATTTCTAAAATTTACCTTGTTCTCTGAATCAAACATTATCAATCTGAACACTGAACTGGCTGAAATCTTCTCCACTGCTGTTGTGATGCGTTCAGATTTTACATTCAATTTCAACAAAATTCGACCACATATTGTCCAAATAATGTTGTAAGTGGAAAGAATGATCAAGAAGAAGCAGTAATTGACTGAAAATAATTACAAATTCAATTATTGATTGTTAAAGTTTCACTTCTGTATTGCAACACAAAAGTTGATCATTATTTTTATTTAGAAAACATCAGTAGAACAAATTCAGGTATATGATTGCCTTCTCACCAAAATATCATAATAAAAAAAATAATCTCTTGAGATTATGATGCTATTATAGAGATCCAACGAGGACGGATGAAGAGTTCATTTGATTGAACAAATTTGTATTGACCCTTTTGTATTCTTATACAATTTCCAATATTTATTGTAAAGCATAGTGGATTGAAGGCAAAAACAGCACAATATCATCTCAGTGGAAAGTACCAAAGTCACTATTCTCGCTATCATGGTGAACATTGGTTGAAAACCTTGGTAAAAAATAAGAATTTGACAACTCACCTAAATGAGGAGTTTGGGTCCCTGTTGGTGGAAGCAAGTAGGAGAAGAACATCAAGAAAAAGCTCAGCATAAATGTCACACCTCCCATAAGAAGTAACCGTTCTTCTTTCTCAATGTGCAACATTAAACTCCCAAGCGCCAAACATGTGAGAACTGTAAATTATGAAGAGAAGTAACTCACAATTCAATAATATAGCAATCAAGTCCATTACAATGAGACAATAAAAAATTAAAACTTGAAATTTTAAATGAATTTTGAATCAGCCTACGTGTTTACTCGCAATAATTCGTTCTAAAGGTGGGTTTTCGTTACTGCGACCGAGTGCCGCAGCGGAGCCCGACCCAGCGTTGCCAGATGCAATTGATGAAAAATCCCAACTATTTATAGTGAGGATTTTTCATCAATTGCATCTGGCAACGCTGGGTCAGGCTCCGCTGCGGCACTCGGTCGCAGTAACGAAACCCCACCTTTAATGTTAATTTTCTAGTATCCTCGAAATTTTTCGAGAGCAATATCCATCCATTTTCATACTTTTTGTGCTACATTATTTCTAAAGATTGACATTTTTGAATGCAATTAATCAAATGTGAAATTAATTAATTTTTTCCGCAAAGAAAAGTATTTAAGTCAACGTCGATTCACTAAGAAAGGAATATGATTTTAAGGGACCCATAAAGTATCAGGATGGAGCATAGATTCTATCAGCAGAAATAGGCCCAGCCGGGATAGTAACAAAAATAGACAGTGATTTACCCATGGTTGTGAAGATGATAATTGTTCCTTGAACAAGGCGTGGCCTCTTCAAATTGAACTGCAACTCAAACCTCTTGACTGGATGAATAACTGGTGGGGGTTTCATCACCTCAACAACCCATGCTGTATCTCTACCAAAAGCATGCATCTCGAATTCCTGTTGACAAAGAAAATTTAGAACTACTTTTAACTATTAATTTGATGGAGTCATTTTAACCAAATTATGTGGCAAAATCTAAGACATGAACTGACAAGTGCAATACAAGTAATCATGAATCATAACAAAAGCATGACAAATAATCAGGAATAATTTTCATTTTTCTTATATGAAGTAGCCTATTCCTAAATAGGCTTTTTTCAATTAACTTTTCTCTCATCACCCACGCATAGGCCTGGAGCTCATGTGGGCTTCGCCCGCAGAAAAAATACTAACGATGAATTTCCCAAGAAATTTTTTTGGCTGATTAATTTATTGATAGTGAAATATGGTTTGAATGTATGTGCTCTACTGGTATAGGACTACTATGATAATTAATATATTATTATGAAGCAATCTGGTACTTTACCTGCACTATAAATTCAATGTCAAGATTACTGGTTTGCGGAACACCTAAGAAAACTGAGCATTGGTGCTCATCGAACGGCCATAGCCTGAAATCTAGTCCATTGTAACAAGTATTCTCAAATGTTTTTGTTACCATTCTTTTCACAACTCCATTGTAGCTTAATTCACAAATGACTCCTTCATAGTCGTCATCAACCTTCCTACTGCAATACAAAAAAGTTTAAATAGTATTTATAATTCATAACATTCAAAACAATCCTAATAATATACGTAAATGAAATCAATACATGAAAATGATTAATAATATCTATGATGATTCACTTGAAAGGAACCTTATGTATTGGGCAATAGACAATTTCAATGTTTAGTAGAACATGTTTGGAGCAGATAAAATGATGTGCACAGAGCACATAAATATATTGTTCCATCCATAATAATAGCATTTAAATAGATCGATGAATTGAAATTCCAATTGGATACCCCACAAATTCAAATCACATATTGCCAATAATCAACCAACTATAAACAAAATATTTAATTACAATGATAAAGTAGCCGAGCAAAAACAAATTATACATCACAGCCTTGAGTAAACTTAAACCTATGAAGTGATTTTCAATTATTTGAAGTGCTGTTATTAAAGGCATATATTTATAAGTTCAAATAAATGTCGCATTATCAGGTTGTAAAAAAATAATATAGTATTTACCGGTCGAGAGATGATAGAACAGGAGTCCAAATATCATCACATTCGACGAAAATGCTCTTTATATTAGATGCGTCGTTGGGATTCCAACCCAAGTTCTCATCTTTCCAAGTCTGAAATATAGAGAAATTGTAATTTTTATTATCGTTTAATCAACAATACTTGATAATTACAATAATATTGTTCAACTCGCTGTATGAGCGAATACAAAGCAAATGGCAAAAATAAAAATTCTTATAGATATAAAAATTGAAATTCGTCATCTAAATTATGAGAAGCTGTTTAGAAGCAGTTTAAAAATAGAATTGAGTCTCAAATATGCCTATTTCTGGAATGTGGGGTAATTCTAAATTTATTATTTTCATGTGTGATGTGATTTATAACATATAAGTATGATGTATAAGTGTGTTGTCATGAACGATTTTAATAAGGATTATGTGATAACAGAGACTTTGTATGTGTGTATAATCTAAATTTTTATCTTGTAAAATGCATGACAGAAATGTGAAAAAATAAAATATTTTGGGAACATAGAATTTTTATCATTATTCAACAATCATTATATTGAAGGGATACACATGTTTTTATGTGACTGTAGTATGTGAGATGGCATTGAAGCAATGCCTTGAAAGTAAATTACAGTAGGCCTACTACTATAGTACATGATTACACTGAATCCCAGTAATTTCAAAGACATGAAAACAGCTTAAACAAGGATCAATTTATTTAATTTAGATTCTTTCATAATGATTATTGGATGGGCCATATTCGTCCTATTTAAGGCAGTAATTCCTATGTAAGTTTATGATGCATTTTTAATTCCAAGTCCATTCTGAATAATTGCAACCATAACCTACAGGATGACAAATGTTGTACTTATTAATGTTGGATTGAACCACAAATTACAAGAATAATTATTTGTCTTACCATATTCATCCATAGCGTAACTTCCAGGCTTTGCATGTTATCTTGCTGGAAAAATTAAATAAATTTCATTACATAAGATGGGCTATAATAGGCCTAATTATTTTTCCACCAATTCACAGCAGTGGAAACAACAACATTTTATTACTCGAAGACCTCGATTGAAATAATGTTTTAATGTTGAAAGTTTATGGGAAAATACAGAGTCCGCCACGGGAAACAGACGTTTTTCAAATGGACAACATTCCACTATTTTAAAGTTTAAAAATAATTTATTGGCAGAAATACGTTTCTTAGAACATGCAATTTGACTAACCTATGTACAAAAATAATGTAATTAGAATGGTGTCCATTTTCACGCTGACAAATGTGGAGATGCTCTCTGAAGTTTGCTTCCACTCTCTCCAATAGCTGTTGCTGATGATCGATCTGAGCGACGTTCTGCTCTATAGCTTGTTGCAGTTCGCTGAACGTATGAGACTTGTTTTCATACACACGAGACTTTAGAAATCCTCAAGACACAAGAAAAATCACACATCGAAAGGTCTGGAGAACAAGGGGGCCAATGCAGATCACCAAATCTAGAGATAGCGCGATTATAGGGAACATTTGTCTAACTGCAGCACTTGGGCAGTATGGGCCGTAGACAGAACTCCATCCAGGTTGAAAATAGACGTTTGGCAGATTGTTCTGTCGTCGTCTCAGTTCAGGTTTCAAAAAGTTGTCGTCTTTCAAACTGAACATCTTGGACTAGTTAAAATAGCCTGTCTTACACGTTCCATGTTCTCCGAAGTTCGAACTGTGCAACGTGGTCCCGGTGGCTGCCTTTTCATTAAACTACCTCCACTACAAAGGGCATTAACCCATAGCAAAATGGTGTTTCAGCTCGGTATGTCTCCATGCCGAGGAATGTTAAACCTTTGACGAAAGAGGCGTTGAACTTCCATAACTGATTAGCCACTCCACACAAAACTGTCATACACGAAAATGCGATGCTCTACGTTCCACAGAGGCATGATGGCAACTGAACAATGAACAAGCATAAATTGCAAGGTCAGATGAGTGACGTGCTGGCCTCGGCTCCCCTCTCCAACTCCTTAAAAAATTTGAAAAACTTACGTTTCTAGTAGCGGACCCTTTATAAAGGTTAATAGGGCCGTAAATATTTTATCTGAACAATTAGGCTAAATAATTTCATCAAATACCGTATATTTTTCCCCAAAAATATCCAATTTGTTTATGCACAAAATTGAAAATTTTATTCTATTTAATCTAATAAATGAAATATTCAATATGATATTATATCAATTTCCTATGAGGAAAAAGCTTCTGCAGAATCCACTTTCTATATGTGTGTCCCTCTGAATGTAATCTACTGAATCTGTCACTTTTAAGCTCAGTTGATGGATGTTGTTAAATGGAATACAAATACCTTCATTTAAGTTCTAAGCTATCAAAGTTATTGTGGCACTGATCAAATCCAAAAAAATCGGTGAAATTACAATAAATTCTTGTTATATTAAGTTTTTTTTATTATTATTCTCTCCTATTATTCACTAGTACGAGTAGAATGAGCAAAATTATTTTAGAGACAGATCACTAGGTACTATATCTTTACTCAATTGTTCATATAAATTTTCTCCTTGAATCAGTGGTGAAAAATAAATATAACAAGATAATTATATAATTACAATGCGTAGAATTTTTTCAAGCTAATAGAAGGGCAAGCATAGGAATCGTGAATTATTTCTTCTTAAACATTTTATAATCAATAATTTGAATGTGACATTAAAAATGGAAATATACATTTCGAACTTACAAAATCCATGTCGATCGGGAAAATTGTAGTGTTAACGTGTACTTTTGTGGAGGTGGCTTGGACTGGTCTATTAATGTAGTTTTCCAGCAGATTACATCGCAGAAGCAGTCTTGGAATTAACTCAGTTTCACAGTTGGAGTCACCTCCAACAAACCCTGAAAAATTGTTCCAATTACTTGATGCAATAAAATCATTGAGTTCCATTAAAAATCATGAATCGTGAAACAGTTTTCATCCTATCATTCATAAAATTTAAAATTATTTCAACAATTTCATAGAATATTTTCATTGAATGTTATTCCAGGCTTTACAGTGCGCTATTTCATTTTATCGCTATAAATGTATCATTTCGATTATTTTAATTAAACATTAATAAATGTTTAATGCTTTACACACTTATGAAATAAAGTTGGTTAGTTATGCCCAACCACTGAAAAAATTCTCTCAATTGAAATTTTTGAATAAATTTAAATTAGGCTATTTGCTTTCAATTCAGCCTACTTACTTTTTTATACTTTCTTAGTATTTACAAAACATTAAAAAATGGACAACATATATGTTATATGTGGTTGTGGCCTAACATTTGTTTACCTACTAATTATTATTAGCATTATGTATTTGTAAACGCTATACACATTATTGTGATCTATGATGAACATATACAGGGTTTTTTAAACTGCTCTCAGTAACAAAAAATACAGTTATTTAAGACCATCAATTCAATGACTTATTGATGAGTCGAAATTAATTTTATTGCCAAAAAAAAATACAAATACTGGTGTAGAATGTATTTAGGCCTACAGTACTGTTGTTTGGAATTCATAGAATAATTATGGAACAATATATGAATGACATCAATTATAGTAATCACAATTTTGGTTGAAGCCTGTTAAAACTATAACATATTTCATTACAATAAGTATGGTACTCCCACTTACCTGAAAAATCATTGATGATGATTGTTAGGACAATTATTTTGTATAAAAAAGAAACCATTCCATTCATATTCAGGAAACAAAAGTGATTCTAGTAAACTGAAATAGTGGAGAGCTACACAAGTGGGATGTTATCAAGTAGTAATATGATATACTGAGACACGCCCCTTTTGCAGCGACATTTCAATTTTCAATTGGAGAAGTAGACAAGTATCTAGTCCCCATGGCTGTAGTATTTTTTCTACAACTGTTCATGTCTATGTCAATTATCACTACCATTATCTGTCACGAAGGAAATGTAGGAATATAATAATTCAATCCAACTGACTTCTGATAAGTAATGTAGGGCGAATGAATGGGGGTTTGCTTTACTTTGCATGATGCTGATCATCTAAATTCCAATAGGCTATACATTTTAAAAAGTATAATGAAATTATTTATTGGCAATATTGATTTCGAGGTATTTAGTTGTTGTAATTATCATCTCAATTCCAGTAGAAGTTTCAAGAATTTGATAGTAATTGAAAACACTGTATTGAAGAAATTAAAAATTAATATTAAAATGAAAAATGACAAGTTTAAATATTAGTTCCGTAGACATTTGAGTCACAAATTATAGCGTAAAAGATTATTTCAAGAATAATTTCACATCGGCTTGGATTTTTCTTGAGCTAGAAGAAAGTCAATCCTTCAATCTAGGTAAGTCATTCTAATTCAAAAGTAAATTAACTAGGAAAAGGTCCACCATAAATTCATAGATAGCCTACACATGCATACACTTGGGAAGCTTCAAGTGTTTTAATCGTTGTGAATTATTAATAAATTTGGTTTACAAATTCAATTTCAAAGATCATGGACATAGCTCTGGTAATGTCACTCATTTACCAACGAATCATTCAACGCTTTCTAATCCTCATAATGTACTATCCTCAATTTTAGTTTACTAGCATCTTCTCTATTATTATAACATTATTTATAAATCGTGCTAGCTTCTATTTAATAATCGAATAATGATAATAATTTCAAGAATTGTTGATTGTTTGATAATCATTATTGTGGAAAAATAACCCAAACTGATGAGCATTGTGTGACACAATTTACAAGACAAGAAAATATTATTGTATTTTGATACCGGAGGAAAGTACAAAAATCAACTTTAATATATTATTCAATTTTCCTGTATGAATGTGATTGGAAATGTTTCCTCAAAATGCAAAGGACAATGGAATTTGAAATGAAATCCACTTTTATCTTAAATATTTTTAATATAATAATGTTCTGCTGAATGTAATTTGTTTACAAATGTCTGCAATTCTCTCATCTCTCTGCATATTGTTAAACCACCTTGAAAGATTAAGGTATTTTTCTTTTTCTTGGAATGTGAGTGAAGCCTGAAACGAAACATGAATAAAATTTTTGGTAGAGTATTTTTTAATGATATATAAAGTCTTTGATTTGTGCTAGAATGAGGAATGGTTCAGGATATGCTAGACCGAATAAAATCAAGCACAGGACTGGAGCAGCGATAGCTAATGAAACTCCGCGCCATAAAATAAGTAGAAACAAAGAAAGCAAACAATCCATAACAGAATATTTTCTAATGCAATTCTACAGGTAAATTCACTTTTGATGAGAATTGAATAAGGCTCCTCTCACACTAGTGCGGTCAGGGCCAAGATCGGACTGGAAGAAAATGGTTTGACTGATGTTGTTCATATGGGAGTAAGCAGACGATTTAGTTTGAATACACCCATAAAGATACATCAGTCACCCCGTCCGATCCAGGCCCGTACCGCACTGGTGTGAAAGAAGCCTAAGCTTTCAACTTGATTAATTTACTCAGGTATTCAAACTGATTCTTGATAGAATTGATCAAATCTTGTTCAAAGATAAAATTGCAATTACTTGTACTTAAAAAGATAACTGGCCATTCTATATTTAATTACTTACAATAACATTCCATAGAGCGAAGAATAATACAACGTCAGCCACAGTTTTTCTAAAAGTTCCAGCTATATAAGTTCGTCTTGAAAGACAGTTATTCACTTCCTGCAAAATCAAAGAAAATTATTAAGTAATTAATTTGTCAGTATTCGTTTGATGAGTTCTAGATCTGTTGAGGCAGGAGGTGTATAAGATCCGCATCACAAATAGTTTCAATAAGTTAGAAATCTTACTAACAAAAGGCCCAACAGCTTGAAGTCACTTGTTTCTCTCTGAATTACTCATTGTGAAATTTTCATTAATAAATGTACATAGTAACTGTATCAAAATATAAAGATACAATTAAATGAAGGATAAAAAAACTAATCTGTAAAAAAAATTTTGTAGGCTCATGAATTTCGTAGCCTTTAAACTTTGCCTGGTGCTGAACAGATAGTGTACAATTAAACTTATAATTTTAGAATTTTCACAAATAATAATTAGGTTTATTAAAATACATGAAGCATTCTTTAATACACTATTCTAAAAATTCTCTTCTGCAGAAATGACAAAGCTATTTTTCAAAGTACTCGAGTTTCCTGTTCTAGATTAAGTTTATTATAGAAACATAATTAATAGCTAAATGTATTACATTTTCAGATTTATTTCAATCAACCAATTTTAACACTTAAATTATAGATTCTTAAAACATAAAAATTATGCATTCTCATTTGCACAGTTTTCCAGTTTCTAATCTGACCTCTAAATGAATATGGAAATTGATGCAGCATTTTCATATTTTCAGACAAGGCGCAACGGAAACACACACCGCTTCAGATTAATTTTGCATATCATATAATTTTCATATTCTTGCGTTCGTTACTCTAATAAACTTGAACTGGATTGGCAGTACTTTCATTTACATGTCGATTGCCGGCAGTATATTTTGTACAATGAATTTAGTAGCCTTCATTTAACATTTGCCTGGTACTCAACATGAGTAAGTGAACCACACAGTTAAATTCTTATTTCATGATGAAGAATGACAAAATATTAGATCATTATGAATACCTTCAAAATGTTTTGGGATACAGCTGCAGTTTGCAGGTGGTCGTTGAACATGGAAATATATTCTACCCATTGCTGGATCTGAGCTTTCTCCAATGGTTCACATCCTACTTCATTTGAACCAGCCGCTAAGCTCAGAGCTATGCTTCCTATTCCAGTTGGGAAATGCTCCTGCTGCAAATAAATCATTTTTTCAAAATTGAACATTTTTTTTAGCGAAGGATGATATTTGGTTTTTCAACACTTCAGACGAGGATATAACGGTTATAAATACTACATTTTCTATTATAAGCAGCTATGTGATTTACTGTGACTAAACGTGACTAATCTCGTCTTGAGATAAACCACAGGAGCAGTTCGTTTACTGGTGGAGTCAGTGGAAAGCAAGCAGTCTGTTTCCATGACTCTCTGTGATCTCACCAATGCATTTGACTGTGTCTCACACAACATATTTCTGGAAAGATAAAAATGTATGGGATATGTTGAGTGCTCTTAAATATAATGAAGGATTACTTTCCCAATAGAAGGCAGGCCCCATCAGTGAATGGTGCAGAATCTAAAGCCAAAGAGTTTATCTACAGAGTGTCACAGGAACAATTCTAAGTCTTCTACTTTTCCTTATAGGCCCCAATACATCAACGACCTTAATATGGATGGAAGTGCCCTATTTTTTGCAGATGAAACCACCCTGAAAGCCCAGGATGAGGACCCCCAAACTGCTGTTGCCAGGTCAATTCTATTGATGGAGGAGGCTAGACAGAGGTTTTAATCGAATAAACTGTTCTTGAAGAAGGGGAAAACACAGAACCTGTTGTACACCTTGAGGGGTGGTTCGCAATCTCATGGCGAGGCTGAGGTCAAGCACTTTGATTTTATGGTGGACTATACTCTATCGTGGGAGCGGCATATTGCACTCTACTTGCCAGGGTGACATTCTTGATACGTAAACTGAAGAGACATGTGTCTATCAGCTACTTAGTTTCAGCTCAACATGGACTTTTCCATAGTCATATAAATTATGGAATAGTACACTGGAGCCACGTAGGAGGCTGTTAATAGGATTCTCCCTCTGTAGAAAAAGTTCTCCTTGTCATCACTTCATCTCAGTACCTGTATGACAGTCAGCCAGTTTTCAATACTTAAGTTACTACTTTTCAATATCCAATCAAGAATACTGACAGTCAGTACGAGTATAGCCCGCTGCTGATCTTACGGAGAAAAATTCACGTTTTTCAGGTGACTGATCCTAGTGAAAGAATTTATTGCGTATTACTGCAGATGGCCACACTACGAGCGACGTGCTAAGTTGGAGCTTCATTATGGATCATTCATCATGCGAGTTACTTGGCTCTAAGCAGCAATCAAAGCTCAGTGTAATGTGGCCTTAGCCATATAAATTTCCCTCTGTATTCACTAAGAGAGGATTAGGATTAGATGAGTGGCCTTGTTGAACAATTTTGAGACTGTACAATGGTGGATATGCATAGGCTGAGCGCTAGTTCAATTCCAGAGCTACAAGAAACAAGCTATCTGCAGCCATCTCAAGTTCAATTCTTTCACAAAATCTGTCCGGCGACTGCCGGTTATCGTCATGGGTGGAAAATACTAAATTACTGTATACCAAACAATCATTTCACAGTTTTCCTTTACCTGGAGCCAAATAAAAAACACAGAACCGTACCGAATACATAGGCAACTACCCTTCTTAAAGTGCAAAGTCCAAAAACATTAAAATAATTAGGCTAAGCTCTAAAAATGCAAAATCGTATCACACAATAATTTTGTATGATATTGAAGTTCACTTACCGTCCACTTACTACTACTTGGATATTTTTTTCTGTAGTATTTTTCCAAATTATCAACAACTGATACCATATTTTATTATATTTTCGCAATGAATTGATGTGGAGGATGTGAAATTAATAAATTAGGAAATTTACTATAAAGAAAATTAACATTAATTTACCAGTGAATTATTTCGTTACGGTATCTCTAATAACTTATTTTTAATTTTTATAGGTTAGGTTAGAATTTCTTGACAACTTATGACGTCATTAACAGATTGCCAACTGCTTGAAAACTTCACCAGGGTTTTATGTATTTTGAGTAGTTGTTTTATAAATTGCATAAATTGAAAAATTATTGGATAATGAATTGAATAGTTATTTCAGTTAAATTTCAAGATAAGATAACAAATACACTGTTAATTTCTGCTTTGAACTGACACAATTGTGATCGGTTCAAGTTTCAATGAACAATATAAACATTCTATAAATTTTTGGAAATATTATTAGAATAATATCTCCATTATGATCTAATTTTTGTACTAACATGGAAAATAACATTTTCTAAATACTCACGTTCAATTTACGTCACGATGATGAATAACAAGGGGTATTATGATTACGAAGTGAGCTTAGAAACTGGTGTGCAAATGCAATGCATATCTTTGCCTTCGGTCATAGTTAAAAGTAAACACTTGGGTGTGATTAAAAGTTATTTTGTTTTGTAAACTATGTTATATTAAATGTTGTGCAAGAACAAATCTAGCATAATCTACAATGGATTAGATTTGTTAGTTTTAAAAACATTTTTCACAGTTGCATTCAGTACCTGAAGTATGACGGAGTACAAACTTGTTGTGGTTGGAGGTGGGTTATTATATTTATAAGACTGCTTACTCAAATAGTTTATAAATGGATTCATTTTTCATAATTCTGTATATTTTGTTTTCCATTAAATAATTTAATAATTATCATCTGTGCTTTCCAATTCACCAACTTAGTCAATGTCAAATGATGAGGTTAGAAATAACTGAAATTTGGTCTATTGTATTACCTACTTGTTCACAAGCTTTATGAAACGTCTCTGAAAGCTATTTTTATCAATAGAAATGCCTCTATAGTCAATTTAAATATGATATGTGATTATCTTCTCTCAACAAACATAATCTTTCTCATACTGAAACTTACAATAAGAGTTGATAGTGGAACAGTTCACAAGGTTTTGTATTTACATTCATTATATTGTATTCAATCCATTATTTATTATCTTTTGCATCTCTGTTGTGTTATCAGGGGTGATTTTAGAACTTAAATACACTAGCCTATTTTAATGTGAAACTTGGAGAGATGGGTGTCGACCTGTCAATTCACCTGTGTTTCAGAAACCCCCCTAATGTCTATGGCCTGATGTATTCAAATGAAAAGCTTTATATTTTTTGTATTATATCTAAATTTGGAATATTTTTTGTACAATTTTCTATGCTCTACGTGGTATCAATGCCATAAAAATAGTGGGCTACAAGTACCAAATTGTTCATGAATAATAAAAACTCCCTTCGTACCTAATTTAAGTTCATAATTCAAACTATAATTTCCACATATGCTAAGCCTAAATCGATAAATAATCTTGGAAGAAATTTCATTCATCTTAATGACATTGATGATAAAAAAAAGGATTATGGAAGTATTTCATATTCAGGCTATTAAAATAGAAAAACAATTTAGCGGATTACGGGTGAACTTGGGAAAAGTTTATTTTTTTCATGGACTTTCTTTTAGCTTGTGAAACACCATGGTAGTACTGGGACTATTCTTTGGCGGGACGGAGTACCGCCATTAATATGCATTGGCCAAGGTTATTATCTCTCTAATAACCTTGGGCATTGGCTTGAATGCTGAGCGCAAATAATTTTCATTTGCTTTTTTGGTTTAACTTATTTGTATAATTTTGTATTTAAAGGAATAATAACCATCTAATTCTATTTTTCTGTTTCAGCTGGAGGTGTGGGAAAAAGTGCCTTAACAATACAGTTGATACAGAACCAGTAAGTTACAAGTTATCTAATTTAATTTTCTAATCAGGGGACTGTTTCATAAAACTTGAAAGTCAAGAAATAGGCCTACAGATGGATTGGCGAACTCACACTTCACGTCCCAAGTTATGTCCAACACGCGCCTACATAATTAACACTCGAAAAATCTAAGAACATAGGCTATAGCCTAGATTATCTATTTTAAATCTTGAAAGGTTGATGGACATGGACAAGCCGATTCAACAATGAACAATTCATAAATATTGAATAAGATTTAAGTATTTCTATGAGTTAATGGAGCTGATCCAATTTTTAGTGTGAGCAATGAATACAGAAATTACTATAAAAAGCGAAACCTTATGGAGTTTTTGGGAAAACTAATCTTTAGTTTACCTAGATTACACTCCGAGCGACACCTGTCTTTTTGGGGGCTGTAGCAAGTACGGAAGTTTAATTCCTGACAGTGTCTCCACTTTGAGGGAAATTTCCATTTTTAGGAAAATTCTCTCTCGCCGACTCACACAATAGATGCAATCTAAAATATATTTATGTAAATAGATGAATATTTGGAAAAAGAAAATTTATTTTTGGGTCGTTGAGGGAAAATTTACAGAAATGTACAGTCTGTGAGAGAAGTCCAGTCCACCCCGTGGACGCTAGCGCATCCTGTTGGCCTCTCGGTGAAGTAGGCTTTCAAGATTACTTCAAAGTGTCGCCAATTGAAACCAAGGGTTGCGCTTCTTATACTATTCTGTATTCATTGGTGTGAGTTTGCCATTCCATCGATTTAAAAAACATAATGATTATTTACAATAATATTCATTTACGTTGGCGGTTGGCATTAGATAGATAGATATTATTTTTTGCCGTCTTAAGGTCAATTCCCACATTGACGACACGACGACGACGACATTCTCATTTCGTTCTGCGCATGCGTCACCAGCCCGGGCTCTGATTGGTCCATCCTTTTAGAACTTCTGACCAGCCGAATTTCTAGGTTAAGTGACTAGGTACGAAGTTTGAATGTTCGTTGTTCGGAATCAATTGTCTATATTAATATGTCAATTGTAATTAATATTAATAATATTAGTACGACAATACAAATATAATAATCAGTAAATAAAATTATAATACAAACCTTTTCAAGTCATACCGGTACTGCAATTTTTAGACTTGATAGCCGACAGCTACAGCTATCATTTGTAAACAAAGATAGACATGGACCAATCAGAGCATGGGCTGGTGACGCATGCGCAGAACGAAATGAGAATGTCGTCGTCGTGTCGTCAATGTGGGAATTGACCTTTACTCTTCGTTCATCAGCAATGTCAAGAAAACATCATAATTTTTGCAAAACAATTGTTAAAAATATTTTCAAACAAAACAATAACCCAAGTGTTTTGGGAATATCATCATCACTGATATTCCTGGAAACATCTCCCCCACCTAAACTTCCCCCTCTTCACTCCCCACTCCCACCACATCCTGTATAACTGTTAAGAACCTTCCATAGCCTTACAATGTTTTCAAGCAAGTCAGTCGTAGCTCAAAGCGCAGAGGATGAACATCATTGTTCGAAACGCGTCCGCGACTCAAAACAGTGTAAGTACTGTATAGCAAGAAGTTATCTTTCATTCTATTAAAAATATTTATGTTCTCTTCACGTTGCTGATGACCGTAGAGTCCAATGGCAATAAAATAATAAGCCATGTCTTCATTTATCCAATGAAGGTTATTAGTTATCCCTATCCGCCTACTTGAATGAATATTACTATAACTAGAAATATATTACAATGCTAAGTTATATTTTTAAAATAAAATGCGCTTGTCAGCTGGGCCGATACGCTCTTGCAGATTGCTCACAGAGTATCCTGGCAAAGCTTAACATCATCTTTTTATAGAATAACAATCATTCGCCCCCGCCAAATTAAAATAATAGTACCTACTGTACCTTACTAAAACCAATATTTTCAAGTATTCGAAGTGTACTATATTGGTATTGCCTTGCAATGACTGTCATGTAATAATAAATTTTATATTTCAACCATCAATTTTATATATTTCAATTTGTATAGATCAACCATCTTATCGCATGAAGTTGCACTGATATTCTTAAGTACCTTCGATTTTACAAGCAGAAAAATATCATAGGCCTACTCAATACATTTGCAAAAATAAAGGAACACGCTCTTTGAATCAAGTGATATTTCAAATTGCTTATCTTTGTTTACTATTCGATTGAAAACCAAAAACACTTTTATGAGTACTCTTGATGTTGTAAATCATGAGTGATTGATGACTTCGAAATTCACGTTCCTTTTCTCAAAGATATCGCAATGTTCTATTCTACTAGAAATTACACGATTGGCCTGATCAATTAACTATCAACAATCTATCAGATGAAAAGATTTTTGAAGTGGATTGGGAAAACCGTATTCATACCGTTCGAAAAACGTTTGTTCTTCGTTTTCTTAATTTAAAGATGTAAAGCATGTCTCCTAACTTTTATTATATATTTCTTGTATTTATTATATTTATAGTATTTTTATTATTGATGAATGCAATTTATCACTATGTAATAGAGCCTCAATTATTGTAATAATCACTATGTAATATTCATCAATTTTTGCCTTCCTTAAAAAGAAATGATTATTTCTGAGAGTTTATGGTAGTGAGTTGGGATAACCGCTTGCGAAACCTATTTAGATATTCATACTGTACGAAGAACAATGATTGGTCTTTGTTGAGCGGATCCAGTAAATTTTAATTTTAATTTATTAAAGAAATATCTGAAAGAATGTGGCTTGCCGTTTATTCCTATGTTAAGTAATTAAAATTCAGTTCCGGTTTCAGAAATTTCCATAAAATATAATTCAAGGAATAGACTGTAATAATGAAATTATTCAATGTAGGCTATAATAATGATACTAAAATTTATTTGTCTACAAATATGTTCCAATGTCCAGATAAATGTCATTATAAATTACACTTCATATAGATTTTTTTTTCTTTGAAATTTCCCAATTTAACATGAGTTTTCAACTTGCTTATCCAACAATTATTGTTGGGTTGTAACAAAAGTTTTCCATATTGAATGGATCAAAAATTTTGAAGTAATTTATAAAATCTATTGAATTTTTATTACTAGTTTGAATGAAATAGATAATGAAAATGATGTAATATTTACATATTTCCTTATTCAGCCCATTTTAAATTAGTTTATTGAGATCATATATTCGTGCGAAGTCATCCTTCTTCCTGAAAAACTTTACCACTTGAATCACTTGTCTCTGGTCCCTTAATTGATGCATGTTATTAAATTGAAGTTGATGAAGATGAATAGTTCAAGTCTGATGAAGTAATTTGTGAAGCCTGGCTAGCACTTTTCTTTAATGTTCCAAGCTTTCATACTTTTCTCTGCGAAATATATCATTAACCTAATTTAGACCTAATTAGACTGTTTAAATTTTTTATGAAAGATATAATTTGACGGTTTATTCAAAATCGAATATTCAAACATCAGTACAATTCTAAAATCGGTGCAATTTTAACTGTAGTTTATTTTGTTGCCCAGCTTCGTGGACGAATATGACCCTACAATTGGTGAGTCACTTATTCTGTTTAGACTCTTAGATGTTATCCAGTTATTAGCGCGAGTATTTGAGCTTGACGCTTGCTGCATGCATCATACTAATTGTATCAATTGAGTTGAATGGCCTGTACAAGTTTATCAAATTTATTCGTGGTGTCTCGAAAGAGGTGGCAGTTTCGGAGTCCTACATTGGACATTGGAAATTGAATAGCTTTTGATTTCATAAAGAATACACTCATGCAAATTAATTTGTTTTATAACTATCACAGCTATTTTATATATATATTTTTAGTATATGTTTCTCTCAATTTCTGGCTTAGCAACTTTGTTCAGCGCCATTGCTTTAATATCATAATTTTAATAGTTTTCGCATACGTGAACATTTTCTTATTTAATTATTATTTTTCATTGATGATCCTTCCATTTTATTTGGAGTTTTGGCTCTTGATTACTGTTCAATAAGTTTCATATTGCAATCTCTAACTTCCCAATAGTTTAAAATTTGGTTTGAAAGTTTCTTGAAATTTCGGTTTTTTGTCAGCCTGATAATTAGATAAATATTTCTAATATTATGTTTTGTTTTGATGACGAATCCTTCAGTAATATTCATTTAATTTGTCGGATGGTGAATAACTTTCATCTAACAGTATGGCAACATGTGACGTTCTGTTGATTTCTTTTTTCCACGTTTGTTTACATGTTATACTTTACAGTATTTATGTGGAAAAAAAATCAACAGAACATTATCCGTTACCATAGAAATGTTGAATGAAAGTTATTCTCCATCCGCCAAATTGAACGAATATACCTATGGTTATGTACTCAAGATATATTTAACAATTATTCAGGTTTCATAGGTTTATCTTTTCACATTCGTTCTCATTGAAACTCTTAATCGATTGCACGAAGACGAATCTAAACTGGCATCATTTGACGGAAACTGTGCAACTGAAACCCTATTGAGCTCCGTCAAATAGCATTGACATCGGTAAAATTCAATTGGTTTTTACAAAATTCAGTCTCCACAGAGTAGATGGTCTCAAGATATCTTGGAAGATACTCTCAAGATCTCGTAGAATAATATCAACTCCAGTTAATAACAAACATGTTACTGCTTGTAGGGGAATCCACATAAATTTGATAATTCATGAGACGGCAATTCTGACTGGATAAAATCAATTCAAGCTCTCTTCTTTCAAATCTTCATTAAATCCTCAACTGTAGGCCTAAAAAGATCTTTTGAAAAAGGTTGGCTCTCAGATTTTTAGAAGAAGACTTTCCATTAATATTTTAAAAAATTTATTCAGATTTATTGAAAAAAAGACATAGTTTTATACTCGAAAACAATGGAAAGTCGTTCACGTTTTTAGGTAAAAAGTGATTTACACTATTAGAATCTATATTAATAAAAGAGAGTTGATGTCTGTACGCTCGCTTATAACTCGAGAACGGCTGAACCGATTTAGATGATTTTGGATTAGTTTGGATTGTTACAGCACTGGTTAACATAATATGTATTAAAATATAAGAAAATCCCTTTGTAATTAATAAATAATTAGTAAATTAATGACCTAACCTATCAAACATATCACAGACGTATGTTCAAACTTGCCGGCCAAGCGGCTACGGGAAGATGATCGTGTATTTGAGATCGGAAAATCTGCTCGCAGATCCTAAGCTTCCGTAGCGCAGTGCATAGAGCGTCTGCGTCGTAAACAAGAGGTCCGCGGTTCAATTCCCGCTCCGATCCATTTCTTTTTGTACTAGGTTTTCTACTCTAATTATTTTTTACGCTAGAATCATTTAAATTAAGAATGAGTTATCGTTCGTATCATACATGTTTTATTGTTTCAAATAATAAAATTGAAGAACGGAAAAAAAAAAATAAAATTTTTTAAATTTCAAAGCAATAAACAACTGAAAAAACAAGAAATTAAAAAAAAATTAAATTTAAAAAAAATTACAAAATAGAAGTAATAATTGAAATAAAAAAAAAATAATTGGTGGGAAGAGGGGAGTGACATTTGATGGGAAAGAGGGGTTGACATGAAGAGGGATATGTGGGGGTGCCATTTGGGGGGAATAGACAGGGTCATTTGGGGATGACATTTTTGAGGGTGGAATGAAGGGACATTAAATTTGATGGGAAGGTGCGATACGAAGTTCGCCGGGACAGCTTGTTTCTAATAGAATATGAATAGCAATTCTATAATCTTGTATACGATTTCTTGTTTCAGAGGATTCTTATCGGAAGCAGGTAGTGATCGACGGAGAAACATGTTTGTTGGATATTTTAGATACTGCTGGCCAGGAAGAGTACAGGTTAGTAAGAATATTGTTACATGTTTCTAATCCATCGCTCCATGCAATTAGGGTCTATTTAGAAAAGCACTTGATCCGTGTTCTGCCTTGATAGCCATCCGATGCATTTCTATTGAAACCACTCTAAATTCTTCACTTGGTTGCAAAAATCCATCACCTAAATAAGTTGATTATGAATATGATATTAATTTCATTGTCATAGTGAATAGTGTTGATAATAACAAAAATAACAGTTTTTCTTTGTAAACCTAGCTCTCCGTTGATATTATTTCAGCTTTATTTTATTTCTACTGTTTAGTAGGCCTATATTGTTATCTACAAATTATTCCATTTTGCACATGTATTTTTTTTTGTCATGGAATCCAATTTAAGTACGATATTATAATTATGGGACCCACATTGGTCTGATATACGCTTTATTAATTGAAGAATGTACCTTCTGTAAAAGTCAGGCTTGTACAGATTATAAAGTATAGCTTATAAAGCTTATAACCGACTATAAAGTCGGTGTAATCCAGTGATATCATTCATGAAGATTGCTATTTATTTCTAGATGAAAATGTTAATTTTTCATTTCATTTTTCTAGTGCCATGAGAGACCAGTATATGAGGACTGGGGAAGGATTTCTGTTAGTATTTGCAGTTAACAATGCAAAATCATTCGAAGATATAAGTAATTATAGAGAACAAATCAAAAGAGTCAAAGATGCAGAAGAAGTACCGATGGTTTGTAAGTATCTCTCGCATCTCATCTCTCTCTGATTTCGAACTATCATAGATGGATAAATGACTTTATTTTCCACTTTATATTATTACAAAAGTTATGTGGCAGCTTTAGTGATAGTTGAAGTTTACTTGCACTCCTTTTTACTGTCTTTAAAATTCACACACAATTAAAAAAAAATCACACACAAAATCGCTTAAAAAACATGCAAAGCAGACGGAGACTGTTGCATTGTTGTAGCAGACTTTAGCCGCAAGCCCAGGATGCACTGCAACCAGTCTCCAGCAGTCACCTATCACTAAAGCTGTTATATCTCAGTCAATATTGGTCCAATCTTAACAAATAAGGTTTCAATCGATTTTTAATTAAATTTACTAAAAAAAGTTATTCCTGTAAAATTTTCGTAATATCAACGGTTTCCGAGTTAGTCAAGAAACAAAATTTTGAATGGCCGTCATTCTATATGGATTTGAAAAATTGTCATAATTTGTTTGTAGCTTTGTCTAGTTGTCATGAATGTTGGTGCAAAGTTTCAATTCCATATGTTTCACCATTATTGAGATACAAAATAATAAGTGAAAAAAAAAACAAAATGGCAGCTGTGTGAGGAACTAAGGACTTCTGGACTATTTAAATATGATATTTAGATATGGTTTCTACCCAGGAACAATGGCCTAGAGTATTGGTAGGGAGATCTGAAACACCGTGTATAAATCCAGATAATGAATCATTTGTGACACAGTATCTGGTGAGATGCTGAAACGTGTTTGTTAGGTGATATTTGACACCTAGTGTTTCATTATAATGAATAATATTAACATCAATCTTTCAATGAAATGCTATGTTGTACAAGGAGTCCAGTATCGTATTCTATTGAAACCCACTGTTTTATCTTTTTTTTTTCATTTTCCGAAGCTAATTCATTCGTTTTTTAATGTTCTAGTGGTCGGAAACAAATGTGATTTGCCGACAAGAGCTGTTGAAATGAATGTAGCTCATGATATTGCCAAGCAATATGGAGTGCCATTCGTCGAAACTTCAGCCAAAACTAGACAAGGTGTCGATGATGCGTTCTACACTTTGGTGCGGGAAATTAGGAAAGATGTGAGTATCTGTTTTCTTTTTGCAGTAGAAATTGAATTGGTTTATCATCGTTAATCCAGGTTGACTTTGTTCTAGGGTTACTATCAAGCCGATCGATTCATAGTTTATACCATATTTATCATACTAAGTTTATAGTTTTTTGTTTTTGCTGTGGTGATGCCCACATAAGCTCTCAGTTTGTGTGTGGGCAATGAGACGGATGATGATGATGATAGATGAGTGTACCTACAGCTTTAGGTTGGTTCTGAGCCACCGCGAACCGTAGGTGCAAGTCTCTTTTTTTTGCGATTAGACACCGGTACGACCTCAAAGCCAATCGCTTCCCACTAGTTCATAGTTTATTTATCATATTTAATTACCATAGCTCATTTCGTTTATCATACTATAGTTTATTCATAAGTTTCTAGTTAAATACTTTATATCAAGGTAAAGTTCACATGATCTATTTCTTTTAAAATGTGTGAGTCACCTAATCGTGTGGTGTCACTGAAGGTATAGAGCTCGATTTCCCTCGTATTTTGCATTTTATTGAACAAATTTCCATATGTTCTACTAAATCCTACTTTATTTCCTAGCCACCGTTACCTCTTCCGGGTATTAGATTCTGTATCGTTATAAACTTATAATACTACCATTAAATTGGATGTACTTAATGCCATAAAGAACAAAGTGCCATTACCAGAGTTGCAGAGTAGATAAAAAGGTCGGGGTTAGAACTCAATAATTACTAGTACTTAGTTAACTGATGTATGTAGGTAGTGCAGAACTCAATACGTCCTTTTTAGGATTTTATGTAGGCTTTACATAACTCAATAAGTGCTGTCCAACATACATAAAAGCAAATAATTTAGTTTCAATTGATACTGATTTCAGAGTTTCGACCCCACACCTTCCACCCACTCTGGCGATGGCACTTTGCTCTTTATTGCAGAACCACGTTCGATTATTCCATAACAATAGATTTTGTCATCTCGATCTCTCTGCTCTGATCAAATTTAGGAAATATTTACAAACTTGAGAGTCGAAAATCAGTTGAGGCTAAAGAGACTAGATAATACCAGTGTGGCCATTGGATTCACTTAATTGGTTAGCTCAAAACCGTTTTTTGCATAGGAAGTTTGACTACTGAGTGTGTTCAATTTTGCTCATAATTATCTACAAAATGTCGACAAAAGTAAGGCAGTGTCGTTTAAAAGTTCCAATGGCTGCACTATTTCAGTGTCTTTAGTTGATACCATTTATTTCGTTATGACCAGTGATACAAACGTATAAAATTTTATTGGAATACTTTTCAAAATTATGGAGACTATTCTTTGTGCCTTCGGAATGCTTTTGAAAATAAAATATCCTTTATTAGGCGGATTAGGACTAGTGCAATGGATTAGGTGTAGAAGATGTCTTATCTGTGTTACATTTAGATTAGAAAATAATGGTTTGTTGATTGATTTGGGGTTTGTATTTTTGCAGAAGGAACAAAGGGGGAAGGAGAAACGCAAAAAGCCAGGCAAACGAAGAAAGCACTGTCACCTGTTCTAAGCTGGGGCCAGCAGTCGCCATGTCGAGATAGCGATCTCCGCGCTTTCTTCTTCCATATATTTTCAATTTCCCCACTTTTCACTGTTGCATACAAACTACTTGAATGCAACTCGTGCTAGAAGACGAACAAAACGCCCCCAAACACTAAACTATGCCAGCAAGGCAACATGACTGCCAAGATGGCGGACGCATCTAGATTGTGAAACACTGGAGAACTTATATTGGATCAGTGAAGTGGACTTATTGTTCTTTCCATAACGACGCATTTGATATCACATAACTAGCTTACAGCTCTTTTTAACTTCTTTATTATCATTGTCATCGTAGGGTTTAAGAACTTGAGTCGGCCAAAATGTTGATGATTACTATTGCAATTCTACTCTCCATTTATTGTTAGATAAACCAATTGTAATTATATTCTAATCTAGATAATTACGAGTCTAGCCTAGCGGTGTGCCGCGTCGACCACCCATTGCTGGTCTCAACGGGTGGCAGTGTGCGAGCATCAACCCTGTACGCACACTCTGCACATTTCAGAACCAATATATCATCATGTATAAATATATGTACAGTTTTTTATAAAAATTATTTTATTCTAGATTATTTAATGAAATTGTATATTATGATAATGTATATGATACAGTAGATAAATTGATAGTTCAAATTTGTTTATTACCCCTCTACTAGGATATTCGAATGTATTCTGCATTTTTAAATATTATCATTTCAATGACAATTTAAAAAAAAAATGCCTGATAAGTGAAATAGTTTACTTTTAGAATATACTTTATTATAATCTGGTTTATAATAATTTTAGCTTATGTTTTAGGATTTTATATGTTAGCTGATTAACATGACGAAATTTGTTGAACTTTGTTTTTAAAGATTTTCAATCTTGAAAAAGTTTGAGAAAATAACATCATGTCAATTCAATATTCTTGAACTTGATGGAGTCAAGGTAAAGATTATTGGCTTGGCAAGTAGAGGTAACTTAGCCTAGAGATACGCGTATGTCTTTATGGCTTGGGAATAATGTTATATTCTGAAAATATCACTTATGATTAACCCAGCTATGAAAATTATTTTAAATAAGCGACTAGATGATGTGAATCTTTTTAAATTCTTTAGTAAGTTATTGATGAAAAAAATGATAAAACAATTGCTTATAATTTTATAACATTTAAAACCACAAACTTGCATATCTTATTTTAATGTTTTAGTTTTATTTTTGTGCTTTTCTTCTTCGAAAAAACAGTAATTATTAATGAAAATAAGCACAAAGTTGAAATGTGTACCGTACAATTTATGATATTTGCTACTTAGTCAGTTTTATTTTAATTCACTTTCTTACGAAAATGTCTTATATTGAATTGAGCAGTGCTATTGCAAAGTGCTCGTATTGTTATAGGTTTTTGATGTATGAAGTAGAACACATATTTTAACTTATTACTCAGTTGGCATTATTGTCTTCATCTATTTATAAAGAATATACATATATTCCATGATTTTAAAATTTGATTATGATTTGTGTATTTCCTTGAACCCGTCTAAGGCCCGTATGCAGCATCTTCCAAGTCTTAACAAAATTTCGGGGATTTATGCTGTATGATGTACACGGGCCTAAAACTGAAACGATTTTTATCTATGTACAATGACATGTTGTTTGATTGAAATTCATGTTGATTCTAATGAAATTAGTAGGTCGCTCGGTAAGTGCGGTTGCTGAGTGATCATGTGGTTAAGTCACGAACATTCTAGACTGCTCTTGCATGGGTGACCGACACAAAAAAAGGCAAGGTGGAACCTACCCGTAAGGGTCTCCCCACCGATAAAAAGCCATACGAACATATAATATATACAGAGTGGTCCAAAAAAATGTATCCACAAAATGTTTAAAAGTCCATAAGTTGCAAACTAATTAAGATGCAGTTGTCTCATTTTGGTGAAAGTGTAGCTTAAAGTCCAACTTAAACATATCACTTTAGGTGTTCAAAATGGCCACCATTCACATCCACACACAAACGATGCCGCCAAACTGCAGAACAAACTACCTACTGTCTGCAACAGTGCAACGAGTTCAGTTGGATATTTGCACATGAATGTACGATGGATTTTCGAAGTTCATCCAATGTGCGTGGCATTTGTAGATAAACAACGTCCTTCAGTGTTTCCCACAGCTAATAGTCCAGAGGAGGTAAGTCTGGGGAACGTGGTGGATACTCCACAGCACCTCTCTACGGCCTATCCATCGTAGTTTGTGCTGCAGTTAGGTGGCATCGTTTGTGTGTGGATGTGAATGGTGGCCACTTCGAACGCCCAAATCAATTAATTTGCAAGTTATGGACTTTAAAACAGTGGATACATTTTTTTGGACCACTCTGTATAGTAGAACAAATGTTAATGTGGAACTTCTCCATAATTGAGACAGCTTGTTGAAATTGTTCATTATGTAGTGGAATGACAATTTGAACAAGTTTTCTGAATTGTTTCTATTGATTGTTCAATCACGAGAATACGTTTGGAGCGAAGCAGGCTCTGCTGTATACGAGGGAACAGTAGGAGATTGTGATATGGTGATGCTCTGTTGAACAGACGAAGAGAGAAACAGAGTGAGAGAGTTGCGCATGCGTACTAGTCTGTTCCCCCTTTACTCCACTGACATTTTCGACGGATACTCGAGACTGAGTCATCAATAATGATTTGTGCTGAATGATGCTCCAACATTCGGTTTTTTTTAATGATGTGCGTTATTATTATCAAAGATAAATTATTGAATAATTTTTGCCAAATTCCTTCAAGCAATTTCCCCCTTGAATTACTTCAAGATCATTGAGGATCATATTACTGAGAACTAGTAGGCACGTTTAAAATTCAACTATTACGAGTTCAACATACATCCAATGTAAAAGCTGTCTAATTTTTATGATAATGATGTAATAATCTCATAACAATTGGGCCGGCATTAGACTAGATGGCCAGGCGACGTCTCCAGCTGGGTCACAGGCAACGTGTCCAGAGGCAGGGCACTATTATGGTGCTTTCTCTGATTATATTTCACTACTCTGTCGTCTGGCAACCTAGTCGTACTGTTATAAGGCATTGGCCTTACTGCCATGAGATACTGTAATTATAAAATGATAAGGATACCAGTAGGCCTACAACAATATGAGTTTAAAAGTATGCTAAATAATAGGAAATGAAATTACTACGTGAGTTTCAACTACTGTATTGCATTTCATACATTTCCGTAAACAAATTATAACATGACTAATTGTAGATGAAGAAAGATTTGAAATTCGCTTTATTTAACAGGAGGCCACTTCCATTGGTTGGGTGGTGGATCAGCAATGAGAGGCTCCCATGGCTTTAAAGCGAGCAATTTTCTGGCCAGTTGCAGCTCATTGTCAGCCTGGATGACGAGCTCCTCAGCCTGGCCACAATTCATTTTCGTTTCCAATTCCGCCACTGTCGTTGTCTACAAACCGAGCAGAACAAGTTTTTACTCAATTAGGAAAATGTAATTCAACTCAACAAAATTAAATTGAATACAGTTCATTCAATCAATTCATCGATTCCTTCAACAGTATTTTTCCACCAAAAATTACATTCGGATCACTTGCTCATCATATTAAAATCACGTTTAACGACCATGATCGATTGTGAAACCAATAGAATTTATTCAAAATTATTTAAAATATAAATGCTGAATCCACATACAGTACTCTGAAACTGAAGTTTACCGTCGGAACGGGGATCTATTCACCTTGTATCTTCTAATTATTATTTAATCCCATGTTCTATATATTCTATTATATCATTATCTGTACACTATACTGTATTCTGTGGTATCTTTGCCAAATCGTGTTATCATTAATTTTTATCAATGATAACATAAGTTTTAGGGAAGCGGTTGGCTTCTCCGCTGAATGTCATTTATGAGAATTGAAATTAAATTTATCTCTCAACATTATCGTAATGTCGACTTTATAAAACGGATGCTACATAATAAACCGTTTCTAGTTCAATCAAAATGAGTTAAAATGTTAACGGAAGTTAAACTTACACTTTTTACAACATCCAAACGAGTTTTTACAATCTCTTCGGTGTACTTCCGGTATGCAGCAGTTTCGGGCATTTTGCCAGTAACGGAGAGGATTTTTGAATATATAGAGGTGAGAATTTTATGAGGTTCGTTAAGAACCTTCATACCGGTTAGTCCTGTGGTCTGAAAATATAAAACATTCAAAAATCTCAATGGCATAGATATAATTCAAGATGAGAGAATTTAATAAATGCAGTATTTACAAAATTATAAAAATTGTTTATAATATGTAGACCATCTAAGGGTACACTTATGTCGAAAGAGGATGTGGGTGCACGTCGATGAGACTGCTAGCAAGAACAAACACATTGTCTCTAATCAGAGAACTTATAACAAAGCAGGACATCACGATGATTTTGAAAAAAACACTTGTTTGATTTTACATCAATGCCTACCGTGATTGGCCGGTTCAAGACCACGCATTCCCTCCACAAGCAGTCAACACACATTTGAATAGAGATGACACACTATCCGTCACACTGATTATTCCAATCTGTGGACTGGTGTGGTGGGGAAAAACCATCTCGATAGGCATCTTCCGTCATACGATAGACACCTCTACCTACACCTACAGCTGCACCTTCACTTCTTTTGACATAAGTGTACCCTAAGCGTGGTGGTTGGGTTTTACAGTATATTCTCAGAGCGGGTTCACACGAACGGTTTTTGGGCAGTTGCGGCTACCAGCGGTTTCTTGTGTAGGAGAGAGACAGTATTATGCCAGCTAATTTTTGTTGAGCATTGATTCAAGGAATTGACTATATTCTATATGAGCATATATGTTTCATAAACGAGCAATTACTTTAATGGCTGGATTTCACGATTCTAGTAGACGTTCAGGTTACTGGAGGCAGGTGAATCATATGATCGTCTACTCTATACAAACAAGTAGTCTAATGCACACTGAATGGTTTACTGGTTTGCATAGAGTTGACGACCATTATGATCCACCTGCCTCCAGTAACCTGAAATCCAGCCATTAGGCTACGTATATGCAAGCGATTATGGCAGCGAGGAGGTTTCTAACATCATTGAGTCAAATGGAGCTATTTATTCAGGTGGTCCATCGGCGGGGCCGTTTCGAACTCTGACTCTCTGTAGCTGGAAACAATCATCTGTGGGTGGGGGGTACACCTGTGGTGGTGGTGCAGTGGGTGCACACGACTGTAATGGTGCAATAGAATACATCCACAGTGGTTCCCTGCTTGTTCGTAAAAGGCGACTAAAAGGGAAACTCGGAACCCTGGGTTGTGATGCGCCACCGCCTCACGTCCCTGGAAGTAACTGGATAACCATGCCCAGTGGAACATCCGGCGGGGTTTTGAGGCAATACCCGGGTTGCTTTCCAAAACGCTCTGGTCACCCTGTACGTGCCCATGGGACACACAACCTGTGGACACTACTCGGAGATGCGGGCTTTTTCCATTGCTCCTGGAAGTTGAGGGTCCGAGCTCCGGCTCACGTACCGCCGGAACTGTTGCCCGGTGAGTAGCAAGAGGGGCTGGGGGTGGCGACCTTGGGACCCTCACTCACAGGACACAGGCCAAACTCCCTGTACAGCTCGCCAGGGACCTTGACAGTGTTGCTAGATCAGTGCCCTCCCCACTAATCGTAATCTAGCTTCGTGCTGGGCACACGAGTGGGGGACACTCTGGGCCGCCAGTGCCTACACCTGAAGCTGGAAACAGCAGTTTTTAACTACTTTTCAGTCAAATGGGGCTGTTTATTTACAACGGGGCGGTTGGTCTCCCGCTGCAGTGCTGCTAAACCCGGACTAATACCACTTACGACGTGCGTACGAAGTTAATGAGGCTCACGGGCCCGATTGTGTTGGAAAGGCCGTTTCACCCTCTCCCTTTACTGCGGCTGCCGCCACACACCCACTTGCATAAACTTCTCCTAAAGCAGTCTAAGCAAATTCAGTTTCAATCCTTCACAAAAATACATTATGCTCATATTATATAATACAATAGGTAGTAATTCCTATTGTAAAAGAAAATTTATTCCCAAGAAAATCCTTGATTCCTTTCTTGAAACATTTAACCTTGAGATCTTTCAAACTATTTGGTGGATTATTGTAATGCGTTACTCCATAGCCTACTCGGTAAAAGCGATGGAGACATAATAGCGATCCTTACATAAAAGGCTACATAAACCCAAATTCATGTATTTTCTCAAAATTCAGTACCTAATAGGTTATTTGCCTTGAAAGTACAATAGAATTTGTTTACAATCTTCTACCTCCCATCAATTAGATACAATCAGAGATAGCTTTGCAAGTCCCTTCAATTCCAACTCTTATACACAGCACCTGGCTTCGAAAGCGTTCCCCTTGAGTTTTCTGCTACGAAAACTTCAACAGGATTAATAATTATTCGTCCTTTTTGTTCTAGGATCAGGGTAATCTATAGGAACCTAGGTACTGTATTACCAAGTTCAGTTTTCTTTAGTTGTAACTGTCTCAAAAATTATGGTACTGTAATGAGAAGATTAGTTTCTGTTTAATAATGAACCAATTATTTTATGTCTGTAGGATCAATGACCAGATATTTACCAATTTCCGACCAGCAGCTGCCATTTTTAAATATATTTAACACCACTAGATACTATTATTTTCGTTTACAAGATCATAACATGAATAATGACCTACGTCCTACAGATAAAATTAACCTGCAAATTTGGTTTTGCAGATCAACAGGAACAGATGTTGATAACAGCTGTTTAACCCTTTCGCTATAACCAACGTTTATATGAAACTTAAATAAAATCCATCATTTCTTTTATACTTTCTATTCCTTATAATTTTTATTAAACAATTCAATTAAATTATTAGCTACTTTTGCTAGGGTACTAAATATTCTGTAGAGGCAGAATGATTTCAAAATCATAATGGCTGTAGCAGTGGAACCGAAAACGGCAAAACGCGGCGTGTTGTTTTGGATGTAAATTTTGTTATTAATAATTTTGGCTCATTAATCAAGATAAATATTGTTGGATGATGCTTTTTGAAGCTCATAGCATCAACGCTGAACATAAAGACCTCATTCATGATGTCGCCTATGACTTTTATGGTCAACGAATGGCAACTTGCTCAAGTGACCAGTTTGTTAAGGTTATGTTTTGTTTTTCCTTCCATTCTACTACATTATTATTTTATGATTTAATATTTTGTCATAAAATTTTATTGATGAAGTAATTCAATAAGAATATTCACTATAGTTATTGCAAATTATCATATTTTATGCAAAACATCTATGGTCTAGCTAGACTATGGGTCTATTCATTAAATAACGCTTGCCCACTAACTTATTTATTTTATCTCTATCCAATTAACTTGATCATTTGTATGCAGGTATGGGATCAAGATGAACATGAGACATGGAACTTGACTGCTACTTGGAAGGCGCACAGTGGTTCAGTGTGGAAAGTGACATGGGCGCATCGAGTTCAGGCGGTACTTGCAACTTGCTCATTCGACAGAACAGCAGCCGTGTGGGAAGAAATAGGTTTGTCTAGTTTTATGTTATTAATTTTGAATTGAAATCCTGATGAACTAACCGCAACTTTGTTTAGATTTCTGTATACCATGTTGTGCTGTCCTTGATATTTTTTTTTTTTTTTTTTTTTTTCGAGGATGATGCCCACATGAGCTCTAGGCTTGTGCGTGGGTAATGAGTGGGGTGATGATGAGATATGACGACTACTTTTAGGCGGTCGGGACCGACGGCAACGTCTCCGAAAGACGGAGTAGCCGTATTTGTCAAAATCCTTCCGTAAACCAGGCTCGAACCCTGGCCCAATGGATTTTATCTGACTGCTGATAACTTAATCAGTCTGACGCCTTAGCCGCCTCGGCTACGAACCACTCCAAAATTTTATATTTTCTTTCCTCATGCACCAATAGTACCCATTTCAGAATTATCCGCTATTCTAAGCAATTTTCTAACGATTTATTTTGCTGCATAAGCGGTATAATAATATAGTCATCTTTCTAACTATTGTAATTCTTCAATTTGTACAAGAAGAATATTTGATGTATTATGATGTAAGTTATAATTGGAAGTCTTAGAGAGATTCTACAAAATTATGAGTAATAAGCAATATTCTTAAAGAATATTAGCTGTGCTTTGCAGAGGTATGCAGAGAGGACCTAGTGGTTCGCATTCACACGAGTCAATGGACAAAATTATCAATAGTCTACAGTAATTTTTTAATTCAATGATAATCCAGTAGGTAATCAACCTTCAACTGAAATCAATATATACCTAAAATACTTTACCATGTGGAGTAGTTTTTTTCTGATATTAAAACAAAAACTATCCATTTTTTTTTTATTTAATTAAACTTACTCTTATCA